>VZTX01003640.1:0-64606 GCA_013400915.1 Pardalotus punctatus | reverse complement strand
AAAAGGGAGAAAAGGAAAAAAGGAAAAAAAAATAAAAGGAAAAAGAAAAGAAGGAGAAAAAAAAAGGAAAAAGAAAAAAGGGGGAAAAGGAAAAAATGAAAAAGGGAGAAAAGGAAAAAAGAAAAAGAAAAAAGGAAAAGAAAAAGAAAAAAGCTTACACACAGGACGGCTGAGGTCATGTAAATGATGGGGTGCACACACTTTCTCCTGTAACAGCACCAGAAGATGGGGGCGCGCACATCAAAAGCTCCTGCACTGGGCCCAGTGCCAAAGAGCATCTCTGTCAGAGAAGTCAGTACAGATCTGTTTTGAAAGCACCCAGAAATGTCACATGAATGGCAGACCCCTCCAAAGAGCTGTCTGCTTCCAATCCCAGTCAGACCCCGCACGGACAGGGCTGCATTCCCTGGATTCTCCTGGAGAGCCAAGGGACGTTCTCTTGCCCACTGCCCCAGTCCCCAGGGCCCAGCCCTTGTCCCACAAACCCTGCCACAAGAACAGCAGGAATTACGACTGTGCCTGCATTTGCATGGATCCAATCTTTGTGCCCTAGAGATAACACTGCTGTAAAACTACAACTTTACACTCTCAAGGCAGTCCTTGCAGTTTTATATTCCCCCACCACTACCACCGCATTTCCCTAATGGGAGTCTGAGACAGAGCAGTTCAAGTTGCTCCAGAGAAACTCAAAAAGCCTTGAAAACTTGTAATGGGGCCATTTGTGTGAGCCATCTCCAGACACAGAGCCAGGCTTCTCCCAGAGCAGGGGAGATCCAGCCCTGCTCTCCAGTCAGGAATTCAAGTTTCTTCCCCAGCTGCTGGTGGTGCAGATGGGGGCCCAGAAAATCACACCACCTCTGAATTTGCTCAGGAGCTCTTTTCATCTGCATCACAGCAGAGGTTTTCAGAGCATACAGCGGCCTCTGCTCTGCAGGGTACATTTTTAACAACTTCCACCCTGCTGACACTTGGAAAGAATGGGAATATGAGAAGACAAGGAAAACCACTGCATGGTCAGGGCAGAATATGTTGAGGGGGGAAAAAAAAAGAAAAAGGAAGAAAATCCCTTCTTTCAGGGTTCTAACAGATCTCAGCCCTGCTAACAGATCTCTGCAGTGCAGCTCTGGTACCAGAGGATTCCAGGTTAACCTGGACAGCCAGGCTCACCCCTGCCCTTTAAGGAGTTCACCCCTGCCCTTTAAGGAGTTCACCCCTGCCCTTTAAGGAGTTCACCCCTGCCCTTTAAGGAGTGTTTTCATTCACCTTCACCACCTCAATAAATGCAGCATCCACCAACAGCAAGGCATGTCTAAAACCTCCTGAATGTCTAAATCCTGCCCTATTCCCAAAGTGAGGATGTGCAGAGGGAGATATATGTAGTGCTTTGCTCATTTTTTTTCCCCCTAATCAAGAATTTTTTTTCCACCTCCACACCCTGTAGTCATCCTCATGGCCAACAGCTCCAGCACAGAGCCCTCTCCAGGAAATGTTACATCCTTACAGTCTGCACGTTTCTGTTCAGCTGTAAAAAATCCACAAAGGATTCTCTCTCCGAGCTTGCCACCCTTTTTCTCCAGACCACACTTCCATCCTGGCCCACACCGGCAAAGAGAAAAGACTTCAACCTCTCCACTGCATGTCCTGCGGGAGAGGTTCCTCCACCTTTCTGGGTCACACACGCTTTTGTTGACATTTACACTGAACCTCCCCATCCTGAGAGCATCGTGAGCCCATGTGGGAAGCCGATCTAGAGAAAGTGGGAGCAAATAAGGTGTTAGGAATGGAATTTGGCTGGATTGTCTGAGAGGGCTTGGGCTTAAAGGTGAAAAACACTTCTGGCTCTACATTCAGTTTTTCTTCTGCTTGAGGCCACTTGGCTCTATGATGTGATAATTGCCAAGGGAATTACTCCAAATCTCTCCCTGTCTGCAGAAACACAGTAAGAGAGACTACACAGAGTATTACCACCACCAAGCCATTACAGACAGGGTTTTAATGTGGTACCAAATAAATACATCAGAAAAAGCCTCTGTGCTTTTCAGTTAATGTTTCTGATACCACTGGCAATTCTTCTAACTCTTCACAGGGTTCCAAGAAAACAGCTAGCCAAGTTAATCTCCTGGATTAACAATCTAATTACACAGGCTTGTTGCAACCTGCCAGCTGAAGAGGCAGTGTTTGATTCTGTCTGTGTCCCCCACCCCACCATTTGAATAGCACAAGTTTATTAGAAAAGTTTTGGGTGAAAAGTGTCAGCATAACCAACTCGAATAAAGGGGTTTGGTAGAGCAACCCAAGAACCAAAGGAGAAATTTAAAAAAAACCAAAAAACAAAAATCAAAAAACACCAGTTTATTTTGCAGGGGCAGCTCTTTCAAAAGCCAGGGACACTCCAATTTCTAATCAATGCTTCCCTCAAGGATTTGAAGCATAAATTCTGCAACAAAATAAATTAGTGGTTCAAGAACTGGTTTATAAAGATGAGTCAGAACCTGCAGGAGCCCTATGCCCTCAAAGTTCCCAAATTCTCAAGGCAATTTTTGCTTACTGAGCTGCATGTTTGTATGGTCTTCCAGCATTTGCACACCTCACAGCCATGGAGGGACTGGTGGCTCTCTACTGCACGTGGTATACACTAATACAGATTTGATAGCAAATCTCAAAATTAATTGTTCATATTAAAATAGGTGACAGCATCCTTTGTCTCAGAGTGAAAATTAACTTTCTGAGTAAATTTCTCCAATGAAAAGTATTACAAATGTGCTAGCTTATTTTAAAGCCATGTTTTAACCTTAACTTCAAAATTAATCAGCTACACTATTATTTTGATCAATAAGCATCAAACCTGAAATCTCCTTGGAGGTTTTAATGGTAGGGGGGCTTGCAGGTTAGCACAATAAAGTATACTCTGCAACTCTGAGGTCTTTTCCATTTTATTCACAGACAGCACAGTTACCCTATGCATATACCAAACTCTCTCTCTCCATAGGACATTTAATTTTATTTACTACACTATATAAGCCATGCCTGCTGCAAAGTCAGCAATTCAGATACAGGAAAAGATGCTCCACTACCCCAGAAATCCTGCAGAAGTTGGGGTTACAAACATTTTTAATCTTGGGCCACCTTATCTCCCTCCTTCTGCAGAAAAGGCAACAACAGGAAACCTTTTGTGACTGAGTCAATCTACGTCTCAAAAACTGAACTGCAGAATCGGCTTGTGAGCTGGTAGAGATCCCAAAGACCAAGAAGGGAACTGGAAAAGCTCCATGAACACGACTTGTGCAGGTTCACCTCCCTCTACACAGAGGCTGAAGCTGCTGGAAGCCACCACAGCTCCTACAGCAGCAGGATGTTTCTAAAGGTGCATCTGACAGCCTTCCTCTGCTAGGAAAGGAGACCTGCACTCGATAGCCCCCATCCCTGGAGGTGCTCAAAGCCAGGCTGGATGGGGTTTGGAGCACACTGCGATAGTGGAAGGTGTCCCTGCCCATGGCAGGGGCTGGGACGAGCTGAATTTAAGGTCCCAAAGCGATCTGTGATTGTACGATCACACCCAGCAGCGTGAGCACAGCACAGCCCATCGTCCTCACCAAGGACACAGCAGTCACAGAGCGCAGGGGGATCCCGCCGTGGGCCACCTTTACCTGCGACACGACACCGCTGCACCCCGGGCTCCGCAGGGAGGACTCGCCCCGAGCAGAGAGGCGCAGGGACAAGCGCTGCCCCCGACCCGGAGCCGGCCACATTTCCCAGCGCTTCTCCTTTCAGCACCCGCTCCCTAAAGACACCAAACACCGCCCCCCAGCCCGAGCCTGCTGCCACCACATGAGTCACAATTACTACAGCTGCGAGCTGAAAGACTGGCTTTTCCCAAGCCCCTGGATCCCAGGCAGCATTCCCACCTCCTGCCCTTCCCATCCGGGACTGCGTTCTGTGACTGCCGGAGCAGCGGCGGGCCCGGTGTGGCAGTGCAAGCCGGCACACGCACAGCCTGGGCGGGGAGCAAATGCTTTCCGAACGGCTCCGAGGAAACGGGCAAGATATATGGAATATTGAATGGTGTCTGGTGGTGCTGTTGGTTGTGAGACGGGCAGGGCCGCACACAGGGAGCCCTCAGTCGCCCCGCGGCTCCCCGGCTGCGCATCCGCGGGGCCATTGAGGGTTCAGCGGTGCTTCTGTAGGAAGAGTCCCTCGTCCCCCCGTTCTGCCCCATTCCCCTGGTGCCCCCTTACTTCTCATCCACATGGAGGCTGGGCGAGCACTTGATGGCGAGCCAGGTCTTCCAGTGGAGGTGCCGCACCTTGTACACCTGCCCGAACCCCCCCGAGCCGATCTTCTCCCAGCTGCTGAACTCGCTCTCCTCGAAGGTTTTCAGCAGCCCCATGGCCCAGGGGGAGCCGCCGTCCCTCGCCATGGCCGCTGCCGTGCCCGGACACCGCCCGGCTCCGCGGAGCGCAGCGCTGCCGCTGCCGCGCCGTGCGCCCGCCCAGGTGAGTCAGGTGAGTCAGGTGTGCCCGGGGGGACCGGGCCAACGTCACTTCCTGGGACGGGCGAGGGGGTGGCTTCTGCAGAGGTGCCTCTGCCCTGCCCGGACAGGGCAGCGGGGCAGTGCCCGGCTTCCAGCTGCCCCGGGGCAGCGCCGGCGGCCGGAGCTCCCCCGGCCGCAGCGACGGGGCGGGAGGGGAGCGCCGCGCTCGCTGCTGAGCTGCGATAAATAAGCTGTGACAAATAAGCTGTTAAATAAAGGAGAGGGAAGCACCAGCCACCGCATTCCTGCATTTTCTTCTTCCCCTGCCCAGGGAAGCCCAGCGGGACCCTGTCCCTCCGTCCCTCGGCCTGTGCATCCCGGCCCGGTGTGCGGGACTCCGGCCAGCCTGCCCCAAGGCTGCTCTCTGTCCAGGCAGGCTCTGAAGCAACATCTTTTAGGCTCTGGAAAGCTATTTCTGAGAACTGACACGTCTCTGGGTTTTAGTTGCCCCTGGGATTAGAGGCTTTAATGATCCCAGCGCTAGATTTCAGTGCCCAGATTCTTTTGTGGATCTAATTGCAGCTACCACGGACTCAGAATCACAGAACCATTTCAGTTGGAAAAGACCTCCAAGAGCATCAAGTCTGACCTGTGACCAGTCTCCACCTTGTCAACTAAACCATAGCACTAAGTGCCACATCCAGTTTCTTGAACTCCTGCAAGTATGGCAAATCCAGCACCTGCCTGGGCAGTCCTTCCAATGCCTGATCATCTTTCCAGTGAAGAAATTCATCTGATGTCCAACCTGAGCCTCCCCTGACACAGCTTGAGGCCGTTTCCTCTTGTCCTGACCCTATTCCCTGGGAGTAGAGCCTGACCCTACCTGGCTGCACCCTCCTGTCAGGGAGTTGTAGAGAGAGACAATGTCCCCTCCGAGCCCCCTTTTCTCCAGACTAAACACCCACAGCTCCACCAGCCACCCCTCACAGGACTGACTCTCTAGGTCCTTCACCCTCTCCTTTGCTCTTCCCTGGACACCCCCCAATATTCTTCCTGAATTCATGGGCTGGACACAGGGGTTGAGGTGTGGCCTCAGCAGTGCTGAGTACAGAGGGGCAATCACTGCCCTTGTCCTGCTGGTCACACTATTACTGCTACAAGCCAGAAGCCATCGGCCTCTGGGCCACCTGGGCACACCTGGGCTCATGTTCAGCCATGACTCAGACCAATGGATACAGGGTCTCACTCTGTTCTGAAATTCTGCACTTGGCAGGAAGGAGCCTGCACCCTTTGGTATGTAACAGGATGGTAAAGAGGCTGTTCCGATCTGCATCACGACCTTCACACCTGTCACGGGTCTGAAGGTTAATAAAGCTCGTCTTTGTTTGTTACACTGAGTATCAGACTCGAGGGGATTGTTCTAGGCAGCCAGTGTGTGTCATTTAATCTGGGAGGTTGGGCAATAGATAGAGGACAATGTGTTTTAAAGCCAGGATAATAGCAGTTCTTTGCAAAGCTCCATTTAAAAAGAATCTACAGAGACATTTAATTACTTTCAAAAGACACAGGACATGAAGCCTGTTCTCAAGGCTTTATTCCACATGGATTTCTTCCTGCTTAATTTACTCTGGATTAAACTAAACAATGGCTTGCTCTGAATGAGAACATCTTTGTATAAATAAAACAGGAATAAGAAACAGCTGTGTGTGGAGACAAGCCCATCGGTCATCGGTCACCTCTATGACCCAGCAATATATCTCTATCTGCTCTCCTTCTCCTGGATATTATCCTGGCTTGTTCCTTGCTTTTATTTGGGACTCAGTGGATCAGCCTGGAGAGCATGCCATGCTCTCAAGGAGCTCTGCTTAACCTGAAGTGATTTGGAGAATCAGGGCCCTGGACAATTCTGGAAGAGTGCACGACTTTGCTCACACCAGATATTCTATAGCTCTAATGATGCATCATCATTCGAACTCCAGTTTCACTGAGAAGATGGTGAAAGTTAGGCAAGAAAAACCCAGCTTGCACTTAACTGGCAGTTAAGTTTAACCAAAAAGTAAATTGTGTACCTTCTGCCTCCACTGTGATTTGAGAATTAATTTAACAAACATCAAGCAGGAATGGAGTCAGAGCTCATGGAAAGAGCTCATCTGGGAGAATTTCAGTTACGTAAGTACTTTCAAAAGGGCTAGGCCTAAACAAAATTCGCATTTTAGGTGCTTAGAGAACTGACTTCCCAGGCTCTGAGCTTTTTCTGGATGAAATACAGAAAGACTGGAAAAGGGGAAAAAAAAAAAGAATAATATCCTACTAGTTGGCCAGGTTGACAAACATCAGTCAGTACTAGGTTTATTGAGAACAAATCTCGTGCAACCAACCTAATTTATCTTTTTGTGGCAAGGTGTGTCATTCCCTCTCTCCTGTGCATGTCAGCAGGGGCACCACAAAGAAACTCTCTTCTTACTCTGCTTCATTGTCTTGCAGTATTTCCCAGACCTTTCAGAGGACCAGATTCAATCCAGTGCTTCAGCCTGGTCTTTTTAGAATGAAATCCTTCTAAAGGGTTGCTTGGCATGAGTGAACTCAACCAACCTGGTGCTTCAGCAGATCACAGGGCACCTTTGTCTTGTATGTTAGAGCTGAAATATTTCGCTGTTACATTCTGTGAGCAGACAGCAGCTGGCAACCAGGTAATGGCTTTAAAGTTGATATAAAACAGCACTAATTTGCAAAACTATTAAACAAAAATCCATCTATTTGTCCACTCTGCAAATATTTAGCTATGTTTGGCTTTTTACACACAGATGGTGCAATAGTGCAGCTGGGTTAAGCCAACCCAAAGCTCTGAAGGAGGCTGCCGTCCCCTTCTTGTGCTCCTGTTCACAAGGCTGCATTTGCATTCACATTCACGTGGTTGAACAGTAACTGAATCAGCTCAATGATCTCACTTTAGAAAAACTCCCTTGGTTAGTTTTCAGACAGATCAGAAAGCTGGTCGGACTTACCAGGCGCTCCTTAATGTCAGCAGCAAGGGAGGCGAGTGGGCTGGAAGGAAACTGCCTCCGGAAGAGGGTGATGAAAGGGGCACAGCTGCACATTGGAGAAGATGCTGGAGTTCCTGGCTGATCTCCCTTAAAGCACCCTCACAAACCACGGAGAAGTGTGGTCTGGAGATGGAAATGAGTGGTAGGAAGAGGGTGGGATTTTTTTTAAAAAAGTAAATTTATGTGTGGAAAAATCCTACTGAAGTCAACGACACACTGGAGTTGTACTTCTCTGCACACATGCATGAATTTTTGTGAGTTCAGAGCTTAAGGCAGTGGCAGCTCTGCCTGCTCAGTATCCCAAGAGTCAGTTCCTTTATAAATTGATTTGAGTGCACAAAAGTTAAGCCAGGAATTAAAAGGCAGGTTGGGGACCACTCTTGGGCCTTCAGCAGAGTGGTTTAAGTGCTCCAAATAGCTGAACAAATGAGAATGAAAGTTAATAAAAACCTTGTGGCTTCCTTGTAAAGCTGAGAACTCCTTTTCAGAGGCAGAGAACTGAGGCACAGCATCATTTGCTGGAGATCACATAAGCTCCTTGCTGTAGACAGTAACAGAACAAACTCTGTATTTGATGTGATCTCGTAAGAAAATTACTGGTTTGGGGCTTTAGGTAGGCTTTGCAGATTGCTTTTAACATGTCTTATTTCATGGAATTATATGCTAAAAACTGTATCAGGGCAACCACTCCTCTCCCAGACACTAAACTTTAAAGTCTGCGCAAAATAATAGCACTGCTTAGTGAACCGGCTTTGAGATTCTTTTTTCCCAGAGACAAATACTGTGCTTTTTCACTACTGCTTTATAGAAACTACTGAACTATTTTTGCTACCATTCTTCCTCTGTAAGGACAATTAAAAAGCCCTGCATTCGGGAGACTAACTGAGAAGTATTAAGCAACCCAAATTTTAGACATGCCTTGTTATCAGCCTTGTTTGTGATGGTAGAGCCTGTACAATGTGAAAAAATAATAATTAGGAAAAAAACTATTAATCACATTTGCGTTAGCAGCAAATGTCTAACCCAGTTGTTTGTGCTGTATTCAGGAGAAGAATGCCTGGTTTAAATTTTTAATTCTTAAGCCTCTGAGAACAGAAAATGCGTTCTGCATGGTTCCCTGCAGCTCGGTCTTGGCAGCCTCGCTCCTTTTCCAGGTAGGTTTTTTTCTGCCGCCGGCTGCTCTGCAGGGCAGCATCTCCGAGGGCACGGGCAGAAAGGCTTTTTGGCATCACGGCGAGCTCCTCCTGCCTCCGCAGAGCTCAGAGCTGGGCTGGCCCCACCGAAATCCACAAGGATCCCGTGCCAGAGCCGCAGCCAGACACGGCGCTGGTTCCGCAGCCGAGCGAGGCTGCGCCAGCTCCTTATCTGATGCTCCGGCTCCGTGGGAACCGGCCCCGAGTGACTCACGGCGCGGAGCTGTTTTTCAGGCTGCATCCCACAAATCCCGGCGAAGGATGCCCTGTTTTTCCCGGGGCCGCTTTCTCCTGGGGGGCACTGGGCAAAGTGGGTGTCGGACGAAGAGATTGGGGTGGTTCACAAGCCCCCGTGTGGGTTCAGAGCGTTGAGTCCGCAGGCGCCCGCCGCTCTCTTCTGTGCGACAAATCGGTGTCAGAATCGTTTCGAAAGTTAAGCACGACCAAAATTCTGCTTTTCAAACCCAGACAGACTCGCACACGGTTGTTTCAGTACAAAAAAATTTGGTGATTGATGTCAAAATCAGAAAAAAAGTGCCGCTTTTCACCAAAATGCTTTCAAATGGGTATTTTATTTTGTGCTTTCACACCAGCATCTTGGGGTGGTAATAATCTTAACAAAATGTTATTAAAATATTAACATAAGATTATTAAAATTTCAACATAAATTATAAAAAATATTAACATAAAATTTGAAAAACCACTGAAAAAAACCCCTGAAATTCATCATCCCTGACTACTGTTGTCTAATATATGGGTGTTAACAAAACCTCTATATACAAACTAATACAAAACTAAATTCTAGAGTAGATTACTGACCAGAAAAAATTCTAGAGTAGATTACTAACTTTTAACTTTGCCAACCCCTTGTGTGAATTCAAACTCGGTAAATAATAATGAAATAAACCAGCTACCTAAGCAAGAGTAGAACAAAACTCTAGAGTGTCGTTAAGCAGCATAGCCAAGGGAAATTATTTTAAAGTATGATTTTCAAAAATAATTTTCCATTAATAAGTTATCATCCAAGTCGGTCTGCCTTTCAAAATTTATTTAATGGGCTCACACAAAGTTGTGGGAATTTAGGACTTGCAGGTTGTATTCCTGCCCAGCAAGTGCAGCTCCACAGCACAAGCACAAATCGAATAACGCCGTGTTTTAATCTGCCATGTGAAACCCTCAATGGCCCTGGTGTAAATTAACCTTGGTACCTGCAAGGCAGCCTGCACTAAAGGCAGCAGCCTCCCCATCAGGCATGGGGAGCAAAGTGTGGGATATTGGATTAGAGGCTTCAGGTAAGCGATCGTAAAAACCTGGAAAAAGCTCCTCTGCATTCTGGCTGACTAATATTTTCCATTATAAAGGACTCTTTCAGGGAAGCATTAACACCTCTGCTGTTTGTTGCAGGCCTTTGATATTTAGCAGGGGAAATCCCAGAGGCTATAGTGGTACCAATCCATTGCCCAGAGAAACGTGAGTCAGTTTTGCCTGCGATGTAAAGTATTAAAAATGCTGGCTCCCTGATTCATGCGCTAAAGCAGATTAAAATCAGGCTGACACCCACATGTGTCTCGCCTCCCCCCTCTGCACAGATGGCTCAAGTGCTCTTGAAACATCATTTTACAGCCCAGCACATTTAATAAGATTAAAACCTGAGCACAGATCTCAGATGCCTGAAAAGCAGGAGCTTTCAGGGCAGGAAGAGCTATGAGAGGAGATTTTTACACCTGCCCCTTTTATTCTGACTACATTTGCAATGGGGCTTTTAAATTCCTTTGCAATATTTCCATTGTAACAAGAAAGTCTCTCTAATAACTTCTATAATATCTTTGAAGGCGCTAAGTAAAGCTAAGAAACCTGCCAAAATTTTTGCGTTCTTATATACATCTCACAAACTGTTATCTAATCTCTAATCAATAATATAGGAGCTAATAAAAAATGGGACTTTTTACCTACCAACTCAAACTGTTTGTCTTGTCCGTTGCTTCAACATTTTCTCCATGGGCTGTATTTTTAAAATAAATTAATGAACACTTATATATGCTATATGAATATACAGAATTTAAAAGTTTCTTCTCAAAAAGGCTATAAATTAAAGTATTATATGTGCATAACATTGTACTGATCTTACATATGTTCTCTAAGCACATCAGAGTAATTTAACAACAGACCTGGAGAACACAGTGTTATATACGAGATTTGACAAGGACAAAAGTGAAAACTTTAAAACTTGCTTTGTGTAAGAAAGCAACCCTCTTCCAAAGTATAAAAAAATTGATTTTTTTTTTCTCAGTAAAAATGCAATAAAAACCTGTTTCTCTAGAAATCTGCCAGGATTCCCAAGAACAGTTCCATTTCTACCAGGTTTTCCACCACGTTGGTTGGTGTTGCTCCATCAATTTCAGTGGAAGCGCAACAGGTTCCCAACTAAGCCTGAAGGTCAGCACAAACTGGCTCTGGCAGAGAAATGTTTCTTTCTACCAGGACATTTTCTCCAGTAGCTGGTGATGGGGGCTGAAGCTCATTTAAATCTCCCCTCTTCTCTGACAAAACTGTTTCGGTTTGTTCAGGATTTATTTGTCACCATTTAGAGATCCTGACCCAAACCCTTGGCTGCATCCAAACTCCAGTGACTTTTCTTGTCATCTTTATATCTAAGGGGAAAAAAACTGGAAATAATAAAAACATAAACTACAAACATAGCATTTACAGCAGAAAATTAGAATAACATCTAATTAGATTGCCAGAACTGATAATGTCAGCGATTAAAAGATGAATTAGGTTGTTGTTTACTATGTGGCACTCAAACAAAAGGCACTCTGTGTGAAGGAACACCTGCAAGAGAATTCCAATAAGTGGTTTTCATCAAATATGCATCTTGTAACAGAAAATAGGAGATACGTAATCATAATAATATTTTATTTGTTGGATTTTATTGTCCTAAAATGGAGGGAATGGCTTGTTCATACAACAGAAGCTGTTCATGTGTTTCTATATTCTCTTTCGTGGATACAGCTTGCAGGGTTAAAAAATTTCTTTAAGCAATGTAGGTGACAAGATTTTCACAGTTGTAAAAGCTATAAAAGCAAAAAATCCTTTTTATTTCCTTGGTTTAACCACCTTAAGTTTCACTACCATGATGGTAAACCTAATGTAAATTGTTTCCCTGTCAGAATGTCTAAAACTGAACTAAACTTTAGAAAACTTTAATTATCTGGATCTCTAAAAGGGAATGTTTTAGAAAAAATATGATCTGAGCAAGAATCAGCTGGTAACATACCTGAAATGAGAATGGCTGCTGAGTTTATGAACTCTTTGAAGATGCTGGGGCAGTGAATAACTCCAGGAGAAATGTTTTTGCAGACATACAATTTATATTTCAGAATTACTCCTCGAAAGAAAGGCTAACTGTTAGAGTCATGGAAGGCTTGCACATATATATGACAAAAATTAATCCCCTGTTGAAAAGGGGAAAACCACACTAAGTAGCCGAAGAACTTTTGAAGTAGCTTCCTAAAATGTTTCCAATTTGTGGTTGTTAGAACTTGTCTGATTAAGGAACCCCAGTGAATGTGGAAATCATCTGCGTTGGCCATTGGTACTGCAGATGTCCAAGAGCACTGTGACAACATATGCCACTAAAATATATTCATTTTACAGCATTTCCCAGCTCAGAAAGCTGAAGAAACAGGCAGCAAGCATGCATAAATTAAAGATCAAACTGAATTTTATTGTGTGACCGCACTCACATGATTAAAAGCTTCTCTGTTTTCAGGTGACATGTTAGTTCTAAACATAGAGTAACAATCCAGAAAGGTGACATTGGATTTCAAGACCTGAAATACTTTGCTGTTGAGATTAGAATTGGCATGTGGTGTTTTTTCCTTAAAAATAAAAAAAAAAAGGGAGGTGGGAGGAGGCTGGCCAGAGTTCAAGACACTGAGAATGCAACTGCAGGTTTCTACAATAAGCACTCAAAAGGAGGAATCAGGGATTTGTATAACACTTGCAAGAGTCCTAGAAATGCGTGCAAATAAATGCCTGATTTGATGCAAAAAATAAAACATTTCATTAACCCACATGAAACCAAGCGCACATAAATTTGAAACTTCGGTCTCATTCGTAGAAATACATTTTATCCTGCTATTTACTGCACTCACCACATGCACTCTCTCTCAGTGCTGTCCCAAAGTTTGTGAAGTCCATGAAATAAAACCACATCCTTCGACATCACAGCTGTGGGCACCTGAATCACGGTGTGTTTCAACATGTTTATGTAGATCAGAGGCGCTCCTAAAACTGAAAACAAGGTAAAACAAATAACAGATCTAATAGTACAGAGGAATAGCCTTGTGGTTAACGTTTAGGACTGGGAGGTAAAAATTTTTGGCTCTGACAATGGCCAGTGAAAGCGGAATATGTGTAAATTGCTTCTCTGCCTCAGTTTTTCCATTTGTGGAAAGGGGATAGTGCAGACATCGCTTTGATGTGCTCTTAATTTCTTTTTCCATTCCCTCTTTCTTCCCACACATCCACACCATGCCCAAATCTAGGTTATTTTTCCACAGCTATGACCCTTTCTTTATGTTCAAATACAGAAAATTCTTGTCCGTTATCACTCATCCTCTCTGGTCGGGAAATCCTAATTATTTCCTTCTGTCCACACACAATATGAACTTAAAAGTAGTTAAATATTGGCTCATTTTACCCCATTTCCAGCATCCAAAGGTTAGGCCTCTCGTCTTCTCAGGCAAAATTCAAAATAATTCATAAAAATAATAAAGTGCTTATATGTGCAACTTGGTTTGTCACATCACCATGTCACGAGCCTCAGATTTTCTTACCTGCTGTCACAGAGGTGACAATGGAATTGTGGTGTCGAAATTGGATGTGTGCTTTCAGTGAGGAGGCACTTGTGCTCACCATCCCACAAAGGCCATTGGTAACACAGTCAACTAGAAAAGGTAACAGGGAAAGAAAAAAAATACTTTCTGGTCTTTATCACAGCTCCACCAGGATATTGTCTACTCTGTGACAGAAAAAAAAAAGAAAATATCATATTAAAATGGACATATTCTAATGCACTTGGGAATAAAATATACAGAGAAAGAACAAGGTCAAACTGGAATGCAGATGCAATAAAGATGGCAGTGAAATAATGTCTGATTTACAACGTTTCAGATTACTTCCAAAAAATAGATGCTAGGATGTACAGGATCATGTTTCACCCTCAGAAAGGGTAATTATTGTTCCGCCCTTGGCACTTTCTGAGGGATTTTAAGAGGTGGATGTTGTCTGGAGGCCTCCTGGCAGACAGGCACTGGCAAATCTGCTTTTATTGTTTGGGGTAATGCCACTCTGAGAAAGGTGCGGGAAGAGTGTCCATCCTCCACCACCCAGTGGGATTTATTCCACAGTGGGATTTATTTCCTTGAGGCACAGCCATGCTCAGGGCTTGCTCAGCTGCCAGGCTGAGGCTCAGGATTGCTCTGACTCTGGAAAAACCTCTGGCAGAGGGGCAGGCAGGGCTGGAGCAGCTCACCCTGAACAAATGCTGCTTTGTGCGAGTGAATCAGCAACCTGGGAATGCTCTAGGGAGAATCTCCACAAAGAATGCTGGAATTTGGACAAAATCTGGGTTTTTTAGGAATTTGAAAGCATGCATTGTTTTGTAATCAGCCCACTGCTTTACAGATGTCCAGAGGAAAACAGTCATGTTTTCTCAAAAAAGAATTAAATATAATGCATTGCAGCTATTCCAAAATCACTCCCTGCACAGGTATTTTTCCTCATAGTTTGTCTCAGACCAGGAATTTTGTTTCTCTTTTCTCCCTGACATAAATAGCTTCATGTGGAAAACCGGTCTGGAACAACTTAAACTGCAAAACTGCACCAGTGAATTTAACAGTCTCCTGGAATGAGAGTATCCAAGTTTCCTTTAATTGTCTGCCACGTAAATGTGTCCATGTTGGGAGCAATTTCAGAATATCTACAGCATTTGCATTCACATCACAGCTTATTTCAGAATAACTTCTTATAGGTAAGCAAGCTCTTTGAAAGAGAATTTCAATATTTATCAGCAAGCTGTTATGCAACATGCTGGGGTAGGAATATGGGAATGTCATGTCTGCACTGGCACTCTGCACCAACACGCAGACGTGTGTGCTGCCAGAATTGCTAAAGAAAGCTGAATCATGACCCAGGGACGTAACTGGCTTTAATATCTGAATGGATTTGGGTTGTGCCTGAGCAGCTGGACCCTGGGCTGCCTCCCAGCTCCCTCAGCCAAGTTCATTTATGGGGATATGACACAGGTTCACATCAGCCTTGTTCCTGCTGCAGCCACCTTGAGATTTTCCCTGGCTGTGCAAGCAGAATGCAGCCAGAATTATCAAGGGACAAGGACAGCCAGGCACATTGTACAATTCACAAAGTTTTAAGTGCAGCCAGAGTACCCAGAAACAAATAGTTCAGTTAGCCATGTTCTTCATTGAATATATCAAATCTATCTTAATGTGTTACGCTTTAATTAAGAAAAAAAAAACAAACCAAAACCAGCAACAAAACCCAAAAAGCATATTTAAACAGCTTTGTTAGTTTAGAAAACAGAAAAAAAAAAAAATCATAAATTGGATTTATTTCCAATTTCTTTCCAAAAGCACCTTGAGTCTAACCTAATGAAATGCAGAGTTGCTAAGCATCAATGTGTGGAGTTGTAGTCAAAGCAAAATCGTGTTTCCTTAGGAATCCAACTAGAAAGCAGAACCTACCCCGAGTGAGCAAGCCCGCACAAAGCCGCTCGTGTGTTTATACAACCTGAACGTTCCCAGGTCTGGCTGCATGGTTGGAATATTCCCAGTGCCAGGGCACAGACCCACCCGGCTCTCCGCATTTCCTGTGTGTCCGACAGCAGCATCCCAGCTTTCCTCGTGCTTGGATGCTCTGGGATTCTTTCCCAACAAGTCATCGCTGCCGGAGTCTGCCTTGTGGGAATCTCTGGGACCCGAGGGAGGCTGTGGTCAGGTCAGGGAAGGACGGGGCTCTTTGAGGGAGGCTGATTATGCGCTGCAAGGCGAGCAGGGCTGCAGCCCAAGCTCGAACACACCTTGGGCTTTCACCAAGCCCTGCGTCGCAAAAGCGAATAAACAGAGGTGCAAGGGGGAATAAACATCTGTATGGGAGCCCCTGCGAAAGAGAAAAGCCCCGTAAATTTTTTGATTTGAAGGCACAAATAATGAAATTTCCGTGCCTCAGAGGCAAAGGCAGTAAAATTCTTACTTTTCCAGCATTTGTAACACAATTGACCTATGTATATATAAAAATTTTCTTAGCTGATAGAACAATGCTTATAACTCTGTAGTTTATCTGACCTGTAGTTTATCTAACCTTGAGAAAAGTACATTTTATTTAAAAAAGCTGTGACTTTCCATGTTTCCTCACATGATCTCATAGCAGAGTTTCATTGGCAAAATGTTTCTGACCATTCTGGCAAGCAAATATTTTTTCTGAATTTAAACAGGAACTATTTAGTGGCAATACAAATAACTTATGAAAGATGTATTAATTAATAACTTGCAGCTGCCAGTTTCATTCATATAGTAATATAGCACTGAGACAGTTTCAATATTCTCTTTCACTACAAATTTAGTTTAGGCTTAATGAAAAGGATTGGTTTTTAGTGATTATTGTCCTAAACAGAACAACAACCAGTTCAAAAATCCAACAGTTTGAAATTTGAGATTTTCTGTCAATTAATGCACCCACTTTCCATCACTGAAACATCCACAAATCCTAAATATATTCCAAGCACTTAAAACCAGAACAAAAACACCACCTGTCCCTCCCTTTTTATCTTGCAGAAAAGCACACCAGCTAACACACAGGGAGTGTTCTGGTGAAGAAAATACTCACCAAACATGCAAAGCCCAGAGAATTTCTGTGCTTCATGAACACAAAGACCTTCCTGGAGCAAACCCCGCTTTCATGCATTTGACTTCTATGGCAAATAGAAATATTTATTAAATTACACATGCACGTTAAGTGAAAATCTTAGAAATCTAAAAAGAAACAAGAGCGTATTGCCTTGCTGTTTTTTAAAACTTGACTCTTTGCATGATAAAAAAAACTTGGTGTTGTGGACCAGTCCCCACAACTAAGACATGATACAACCTTTTCTTCTGTGGGGGTTCTTAAGTGCTTTCACCAAATCCTACACCTTCCTCTAAATACACCTAAACCGTCTAAACCAAACAAACAGGAAAAAAAAGCTGCACATGAAGACTGTGCTGTCTTGTGCAGAAGCAGTAGAGGTTATCACATACTTACGTCTGACTTTTATATTTTTTAGAATCACACAAACTACTTCTAGGAAGAAAAAATTACGATAGCAGTGTTAGAAACACCACACGACATTTAACCCTGCAGACATCCATGGTGCAGGATTGTGTCCAGACAGTTCTGGAATATCTCCAGTCTTCATCATCTCTGGAGCACCAGATGATGGGGCAGTGAATAAATGTCAACTGTACATCTCCAGGAACTCAACTTACATTTTTAAAAAAATCTTTACACTTTCTGTCTTTGCATTTTAATTCTCATAGTGGTTAGCCACAAGCAATCAGCAATCCACCAAACAATCTTTGCATTTAAAAAGCTCTGTCTTCAGATCTCTTCCACTCAGGGACTCTCTGATACTGTGGGCCCAAGGCAAGTTTTAAGAGCACAGGTAGAAAGCTCTGACTGTTGACATGTGACAAGGGGAAAATCCCCAGTGGTTTTATGTTTAGATGTAAATAGAGCTAAAAAACTACTTTCAGGAGAAATCTTCAGATATATGGATAGGAACATCCAACCCTCTCAGGCAAGGAGCAACCACAAGGGTCTCTCATCCACCTAGCAAAGGTGACAGCCATGTAGAAATCTGCCTGTTTAGAAAGGTGAAATAATAGCCTGTACCCAATCAAAGACTCTTAAGAATCAGGAGGACTAAATGCAAATTCAAGAACAGGAATCAGGGAAAGAAAATATTGATGACAGGAATAAGCAGGTGAATTAAACACAGTGACACTTTGGATATCTTTAGGTCTCAGAAATTAATACATAAAATTCGTTTAACAAAAAGGGTTTGCCTAGTTCATATAACCAAGTAGGTGCATCCTGAATCCATTTCTGCTCTTAATCAGGATGTTCTCTCAAGAGAAACAAGAATGTAAAGCCTTGATCCCAGCCCACATCCACTCCAGTGGGTGGCATACAGGCAGTTTCGTGGTACACAGTTCTGAGCTACAGATTAATGTACTTAGTAAAAGGGCAGAGCCCTAAAACTCCTATTAAAAGGCAGGAAATCCTAAAACCTCACCTTGCCTACAATAGGTATTGGAACTCTCTTGTAACTGATGCTCGTTAATTCTCATCTTTTCTAGCACAGACATGGAGAACAAATGGCTTCACCATTCCTAAACATCTTTGAGGACACTCCATAATTTTTTTCTTCCACATTTGACTTTTCCCCATTCCCATATTTAGGCTACACAGCCAGAGGAGTCCCTTCATCTGTCCTAACAAGCTTTATTTTCTGCAGTTATGATCACAATGATGTGTGATTTCTGTTCCTCTTAAGGACCAGAGATTTTACACTATCAGGTCACTGCAGTGAGTTGAGTTCTCCAGACAAAAAATAATGCATCTGTCAGCTCATCTCCAGAGAGAAAATGAACACATTTATGTTGCCTTGCATCCACTGATGGCATTTTGTCATTAATAGCTTTCCCAAAAAGCAACTTCAGCCCCTAAATCGAAGAGACACATCCCTTGGGGCCTCACCGAGAGGATTCCAGTCAAATGCGGACTCCATTGACACATTTGACAAAACAAAGCCAAACCGATTGGTTTGCAGCAAGCACAGAACGCTCTGTTCCAGGAGCAGAGTCCCACAAATTGCCTGATTATCCTTCAGCTTTTCATCTGCCCAGGCTCTGCTCCCACCCTCCCCAGGTCTGCAGCTCAATGGCACGCACGGCAAACACAGCCCATAGCTCAGCCCTTACTCAAACCATCGCGGCATCTGCTATGAAAGGCTGTCCATGGAATGTGGCTTCTCCAATACAGCCCAGGGCAGCACATCACCTTTGAAGCCACGACAATAATTTTAACTCAAGAGGTGGCTTGCAATATAGGGAATGCATTAAAAATGCTCTTTCTCTACCACGGGAAAACTGGGGCAGCAGGAGATGTGTGTCCCTGGATTTGAGCAGAAGGAAGAGCAAGGTCACCGTGAAATATTGTGAGGGAGACAGCCCTGATCCTGGCTGATAGAAATAAGTGAAAAGTGTCACTTTGTGAGCTGTCACCCACAAGCAGACTCATGGGCAAACACAACTCTGTTCTATGCCCAGTTAGTCGGAGAATTGCCTGTGGATGACAGGAACTATTCTACTTAAATCATGGTGCCCGTAAATTAGAAATGTTTGGGCAATTATTTTAGATAAGTGAAAAAATACCCGAAGATCTCTCACAAGTTCCTATTTTATAAGAATTTTATAAGAAATATTTATATGTGAAATACTCTCCGAGGTAGTACGTTTTAATTTTTTTCTGAACTACCTTTCGAGCAACAATAAACAACTTTTTTTATTATTATTTGTAACAGTTTCTTCCTCCATATCACAGGCATGAAGAGCAACATGTTCATAAAACCACAGTGAGCTACTGAAGGTAACCTAAAACCAAAATAGAAGCATGGAGAAGACAAGGCAGCTTTGGCAGGAAATCAACTGACAGGAACATAGAATTAAGTGTTTTTAAAAACCGAACAGACACCAGTAAATATTACAGTAACATTTAATTAACTCACTCCAACACAGAGCCAATTACATCAACTACAAAAATGCAGAACATTTTGCAGTATCCACAACACAAACCAGGCCCTGAATTTTCACCTACCATGTCGTGGTTGAAAAGTCTGTCTAGACTAATTGAGTGAATGCTCCTCATTCTTTGGAGCAGGGATGTGTCTGTTCTTGTGTTTCTGTTGGTTTATTTCTCTGTATATTTTTACCTTGTCCCCTCCCTTCACTTCTCGCTGCTCCTACTCAAGGTTTATGAAGGCAGTGCAGGTCATTCCAACAGAAACAGGAAGGCTGCACCATGATTAAATTGAATTAAGTGCTAGGATGCAGCACCCCATGAGTCAGGAGGTGGGGGGACTAAATCTTAATTAGCCTCTGCCTCAGTCCACAAAAAATCCCCACCTGAGAGTGAAAGTGGGCTGCATATTGCATTTTCTGTGATATGAATATTGCATTTTCTGTGATATGAAGCATTCAGCAGAACACTGTCAGCAGTACAAATTCCAAATTCAGTTCCCCACAATCTGAACCTCAGCCCCTCTGCTGTGCTGGCACAACTTTGTATGGCTACACACGGAATTTGGGAGAAGGAAATGCTTTCAACCAAATCAAACACTGGCGACAGGAAATGGGAAACAGGTGAAAGTCCTTAGGCTGATAATGTGCAGTTGATTAAAATGTAAACATCATTCAGGCTTTTCAAGGAAAATTATATAAAATTTAAAACCCCATTTTATTTAGGATTACCTGGTTTTAGTCATTCTTATCTTAGCAGGGTGGGTTAACCTAAGGTGCTGAGAACTCTGTGTGCAGAACAGAGCATTCCCACAGGGAGTTAATGCAGGCAAACTGCTGCATTTTAAATTTATACCCCGCTGTATTTCACAATAGCTCCCTGAGGGAGACAAGCCCTTATTTCCTCGGAAGGGCTTGAAACAGGATCTGAGAAATCCAAGGTCCTGTGTGTATGGAAACAGAGGCACAGAAAGGCGAGTCAACTAAAATATTGAGCTGGACATCAAAATCCACTTCACTTCTCAGTCAGAGCGGGGCTGAAATTCATCTCAATTTGTGGGCACCAAAATCTCCAGTGTTTCACCGGAACTTTCTTCAATATTCTTTATAGTAAAGAGGGGAGGAGTGAAGTTTTCGGGGCTGTTGCCTAAGCCAGGAGCTTCACCCATGGGGGAGCTGAAGCTGAGAGAGCGAGAGGTACCACGAGTGTCGGGGGAAGCTGCACGGGTGATTTTCAAAGAGAATTACATCCACAACTGTGGGAACATATTTGCAGGAGGGTGGGAAAGGTAAGCAGTTTTCCCTGCCCTCAAAGTTCTCCTCTTTCGCAGTGTGCCCTACCCCACCTTCTGGGGCTGGTGGAGCCTGCCTACTGAGTTGGGAAACATTCTTTTAATTAATAAAATTCACTGCATAGTTGGAACTTGAAAAAACACGTATGAAAAAGATTTAGCAAAATGCCACGGACGCAAGGATTCCATCAGCCCAAACTGCCCACCTACAAAAACAAAAAAAATGGAACATGAAATCATTTAGCTGGGTTTTAGGCATGTTTTTCAAGACTGTTGCCTCTGTCAGTAAGCACAAAGTAAAATTCTGAGGGCTTGGAGCTTTTTCTGAACCTTCTTCATTTTTAAAATAAATAAACCAATCATGGCAGTGTGTGAGTAAAGACTGGTGTGTATTGAAGGACATTAGTATTAAAAATAACTCCTGCAAGAAATATGATTCCTGTAAGATATGAGACATAACAGCAGTAAGGTTTATTTGTTATCAAACTATGCAGACAATCCAAAAGTTATCATAAATAATGATCTGTATTATATGCTTAGACTTACAGCTTTAAAAAGAAGAGAATGGGGCACTACATGTGTAATCCACTTCTAAATAAAAAAAATTATTTAGAGGTTCTCACAACTGACAGATTAAAATCAGAACTAGCTCTATAAACAGAATTTGTCATTTCTTATTTCATGTAAAGAAAAATTAATGAAAAGAGAAGTGTCAGAGCATTATGTGAATATAGATATCCTAAATTTAGAGTCAAAAGGGACAAATGGGTATTTCTAGACATCCTATCTTGAATGGTAAGAGGAAGCTGGAAATTATTTTAGACCTAGTAAGGCAAAGTTTAGCCAAGCAAAGCATGGACTGTAGGTACCATCAGAAGACAAATGTGATTTCATTCCATCACTGCAGTATATTGACTCCAATAAATACCAATAATAAATACTCCAATATACACTGATTCTAATTCTAATACAATGCACATGAGGGATAAAATATCTTTGTAAAGCATCACCCTTTGGTCTGACATTCCCTTGCATGGAAATATTTTCATCCTCATTAATGTAACTTAACTTCAAAAAGATAGTTTGTGCCATTAATTTTATCACTAACTGTGACATGAAAAAAATCATAGATAATAGAGAAATGGGATTTAAGGATGATATTCCATTAATCTTTGAAAGGTATAGAGAGACATAAGGAAAACAGGATCAAAGGTTTCTGAAAAACAAAGTTTTTGTATTGATTCATAATTCACCATTACATCAGATTTACCCATGTGTGGTTTGCAAAACTGTTTCATTTTACAGTTTTTCAGTAACTCAATTCAGTTGTTTCTTCTTTGCCGATATTTTGTTTTCAGTTGCATCACTTAAATGAGACAGCAAAATTCATACGACATGAAAAAAATTAATGTAGACAAGATAAATAATTTTCCTGCATTGTTTTTTCCTCTAAGAACTACCTTGCTCAAGAGTTACACCTAAGGAGATGGTAAGAAAATTTCATCACACTCATGGGTGCAAAGCTGATGCTCACTGGCCATAAATAACAGCTGAGGTTCTAAGGCCAGGAGAGACAGATGGTGCTTCCCCAAAAAGTCATATCAATATTTGATCTTATCAAATATTTATCAATATTTATAAATAAATAAACATATAAATATTTGAAGCCACTTCTGAGCAGGAATGAACACCCTCAAGATGCAGGAAAAAAATTATATAGGCATCAGTATTTATATTAACATTGTTAAAAAAAGATAGCAACTGCTCTTGCCTTGGTTTACTTGATACAGAAATAGCACAGTCAAAACAGAATGGATAAATGATTTTATTTAACCAAAAAGTGGTCAAGATACAAACCATTTTTAGTTGAAGCTAATCTTGGCAGTGTTTGAGCATTAAACTTGTATGAACAGCTTGTTGCAAATGTCTGATTTCTATTTGAGTAAAGAAGAAATCCCAAACATTTCCAACTAACGAAGGAAACATCAGATTTTGTTTTGAGACTGACAATAAACACTCTGGTTCTGGCTACAAATTTATCATAAAACTGGGTGCATTAAAACTTTCCATATATGCTCTTAAAACACAAGAGAAGTTGCATTTTTGTGGGGACTAAAATGATCTTTTTGACAAAGAGAAAGAAAACTTGAGTTCAAGGTCAGAAAGGTTGTGCAAATATCACAGGATGGGTCAGGCTGGGAGGGACCACAGTGGCTCATCTGGTGCCACCTCCCTGCTGCATCAGGGCCATCCCAGAGCACAGGATTTTGTCCAGACAGTTCTGGAATATCCCCGGTGAGGGAGCTCCACACCCTCTCTGGGTCATCAGTCCCAGTGGTTTTCGTTTTGGTCGTTGCTGCCACAATAATCAGGGGTGACTTACACAGATAGTGGGACACGTTGTTCAGGGCTAGGACTGAGCAAAAACTCCCCATTGTGAGTCAAATGCAAAGAATGCTGAAGTTAGGAAAGGGAAAAAACAAAAAAAGCCAATATCAAGTATTTCACTTACATCACAATTCTGCAACAAACTCCTCCAATGCGAGGTAACTTCATCCTCTGTGAGTAACCTTAGCAGGGAAGCTGGTCATTGCTCTCTGCTGATAATGCACTAAATCAAACTTGCAAATCTCAGTGGCAAACTGATTTTCCGCTGTCACAGCTGCAGCAACACCAGAGCGTTTTATACCTTAAAGCACAACTTTTTACACAAAGGCACTTCGTAGATTCAACAGGAAAAATTCGTGAAAATAAGTATTTTCTTAGGTATATTCTATGACACTCTTTGGCTTAGGTCATTGTCAGAGACATTGGTAATGTTGGACCAATTCTACTTTTTTCACCTTTAATTAAAACTCATTCACCTTTAATTAAAACGTCTACACCTGTAATTACACTTGATTACAGTGTTAAGAATAAAGAGCAGGATACAGAAGAGCCAAACCAGCTATATTAAAAAGTCTGGTATATTATTGCTATTACATCCACAGAGTCTGCCTGTAATTTTCTGCAGAATTGGAATTTTTTATTTTCCTTTTGAGTACATTTAATACTATTTAAAAACTGTAAAATATAATACCCATCATGATAATGGCAGTATATTAAGGCAAACACCATAAAAACAATAAAAATAACTCTTTTTCTGTAAAAATTCATACAAATCTTAATTTAAACTTAAAATTCTTATCCCTGAAAGGGAAGAAAACTCTGCCATTAAAAACAATTTGTTCAAATCTGCACCTGCTGAGGCCCTAATCTCAGAAAAGAAAAACCTCAGCAGAAGTTCTCATGACATCACCTCTTCACTCTCTTTCCGTATTAGCAAGAGCTGTCGATACAAACAAAAATCCAGGATAATCAGGAATGAAGAAAAAAAAAAAAAACAAAACAGGTACAAACTCTTGTTTAAGGGCTTCATGCTGCTGGGGCTTATTAAGGTTTAGGTGTGGGTAAACTGAAATCAGTGTTATTTTCCAGGTAAACTGAAGTCAGAATTACCTTCTGCTCTTGGAATAATCTCCCAAAGTGCCACAGAATCTGTGTGAAAGGTGAGATAGAAATGCCCTGCTGTTCCCAGCAGGTGATGTAGCTTCTCTTTCCAGTGTTCCACGGTATGATTGCAAAATTCCTCCCTGCATTTCCCTACAAAGCAGCATTCCTTCCATTCACACCTGGCAGGATCGATTTAGTGCTCTTAAACTTGCTTCCTGGGGCCATTGCCTAAGAGTTTTAGTTATATAACATTTCTGTGAGTTTCTCTTGTGAAAATAGTGGTCAAGATTCCAGTCTCCTCAATGACATGATTTTTTTTTTAAAATTTATTTTTTTATTACTGGATGACTTATTTTAAGTATCTGTGGCCATATTTTGCAAACATTTACACCTTTCCAGAAGCCACAAGTTGTAACATTTTCATTAGAACCACACAGTGAGAGTGAGAGTCCTATGATCACCATCCCAAACATCTGCTGAGGGTGCCTTAACTGTAATTTAAGTCCATGGCAGGGCTGTAAAACCTCTTTCCACACTGAAAGCCAAAGCAACCATGCCCAGGAATGTAATTCCAGTCACTTCAGCGTGACACCAGCGTGGGATCCCACTGGACAGGGCTGCTTCCATTTGTTTGTTCTTCTCAAGATCCAGCTCTGGAATTGGCACAGCTGCTAAATTGATGAGAAAATTGATGGAAAAAATAAAAAGGATTTGCAGCCGAAAGCTGGTTCTTGGGGGGAGTGACAGAGAGATAAATCAGTTTTCTGCTCAACTGGATGCATGTTTGTATAAAGGAAGCCACACGAATGGAAACCAATGAGAAACAGTTCCACTGTTTTTTTGTTATTCTGAACAGATACAAAACCAGCAAACTTCATTAAAAAATCCTCCTGGCCCGTTCTCCGTGGTTTTCCACCTCCCTCCTCTTCCCTGCGTTCCTAGCCCAAAAGATCTGCCAGATCAGCTGCTCTGAGAACCACTCCCTGCCTTGCTTTATTCCCAGCGCTCTGGATGAGTTTTAAGGGTTTCCAGAGGCTCGGGGCAGATCAGCTGATGGAGCTCAGCAGCGGCAGATTTCGGGAGCAGGATGGCAACAGCAGCCTGGGAGGAGACTGCTCATCTCCTCATCTCCCCATCAGCACATCAGATCTGGAGCACAAACTCTGCCCAGCAGCCTCAAGCGTCAGCGTGAAAGCCTGACTGTGTCTTCCCTGATGCTCGTGCTGATCCTGCTGATTAAAAAACTTGGGTGCTGACATAATTCCGGGTTGGAAAAAGCGAGTGTGCGAGTGGGGAAACGTGCAGGGATCTCTGTGCCAGCTCCAGACACCATCCACACAACTGGCTTTGTACTCCTTGTACTTCCAGCTACTAAAAATACCCTTCTGGAAGGGTTCCCCTTCCAGGAAGGGAATTACTGGAAAGCTTCCCGGAGAAATGATGGTCTGGTATTCCAAGTGGGACTCTACTCACATTGTAACAGTTCAATCCAAACTGCTACAACCAACCTTTTCCCCGAAGCAGGAAATCCTGGCATCCCTAAAGACGGGCAGAAAGGCAGGAAGAGTAGTGTTTATGCAGCACATTAAATAATCCGTGGTCAAGTAACTTTATTAAAGTTATTCCAGCCATAGTATTAATACCACTGGAACAAAATATTTCAAGTTATAATTATTCTAATTGACCAATGCCAGTATCCACAATATCCCAACGACTAAAGGCAAAAACCACCAGAGGGAAAACTCTGGGAGAGGCTTTGAAATCCTCCTGTCCACAATGGCACGGCCCACCCTTGTCCCTACATCCCACCTGAACCTCCCACATCCCCTTTCCTTATCCCTATATCCCACCTGAACCTCCCACATCCCCTTTCCTTATCCCTATATCCCACCTGAACATCCCACATCCCCTTTCCTTGTCCCTATATCCCACCTGAACCTCTCACATCCCCTTTCCTTGTCCCTACATCCCACCTGAACCTCCCACATCCCCTTTTCTTGTCCCTACATCCCATCTGAACACCCACAACTCTCCCCCCTTCTCTCTACACCCTACCCACCCTGTAATCCTTCTGTTTGTAGTGCTGTTAGTTTAGGCTCAACCCCACTATTTTCAATATCCTTCACACCAAACACAGGCACTTTCAAAGGCAATGGAGATTTGGAAGGATTCTGGAAGGAATCACAGACCACACACATTCATTTGTTGCTTCCAGACTGATAAGTGTCCTGTGCAACCAGAATCTGTGATTTCTTGCAAGCATTAATTGATAACAGCAAGTTCTTGCTCTACTTGTTACTCCTTAAACCACTCTTCATTTTGATAAAACACCTATACCTAATTTCTAGACATTTTTCCAAGTAGGCAGACTCAGATACAGTGGCTGTACTGTGAGAAGACAAAATAAATTAAGAAGGAAATGTGTGTTTTTTATAATTAGAATGACAGCTATCCCTTTACTACCTACAAATGCTCTCAGGGGTGAGTGCATGGCTTTAAAACAACAGCAGTAAACAGAGAACTCTTTTCCAAGATCTTTCTGCCGGGAACACCTCATATCTCTCTATTCAACCCACTTCTTACTTAAATAACCACACAAGTATATCATGCCTGGAGGAAAACTTAGTGCGTGTTGGGATTTGCATGTATTTCATGGGAAAAAAGCAGTGAAAACAGGAGGAGAGTGAATGAGAAATAGGTGCATTTGCCTTCAGGACAAAGTTTCCAATTCTTCTATTTGGTTATGCAATATAAAATTTTCTCCTTTTTGCCTCTTTAAAAATGGTGCTTTGTCACGGATTCCAGCCTCTTCGGCAAAATCTTCTGTGTCAGCATGGATTTCACAGGAGGGCAATAAAGCAACTGTTCCTTACTTTTAAAGATACACAGAGCTCCAACAAGAACACACTCCTGCCCAAGTACCCCCAACCTATGCACCCATATTTGCAATTTAGCAGTCCTGAATTTTACCCCCTAACTGGGGTCCTTGAGCACAAGTGCCATCTGTGTGTCAGTCAGACAAAGGTATTTATTCCTTAGAGTCTTAACACAGGCATTGGTGTGGAGAGAAGAAAAAAGGAGTGTGAGTATGCAGTTTATTTGTTATTTATCTATCAGCCAGTATAACAGACTGAGAGCCATTCTTTTTTATCTCCCTTGGCAGAGCAAGGATTTAGGGTTAGTACATCCCTACCCTTTCCTGTAATGAGCTGATTTGATTTTTTAGGGGTTTTTTGATTGCAAAGCACCCCTTTCCCCCAGTGTCACCCCCTTGAAAACTTTCCTGTGCCTGACTTGCCGCAGGCACCACAGAGGTTTATTCTGTGTGTGAGAAAGGACAATCATTCTTGAGAAAAGGCTGCTCACAACCTCGCTTCCCCGATTCCCAAAAGCCATGAAATGTGGGCCTTCTTCCCTCTCTTATCACTGAGCATCTCACTGCTTGGTTTCTGCATGTTTCTGCACATGACACACCGAGCGTGTGAATCCAGACCTCGGAGTTTAATTTATGGCAAACTGAGCACACACCGACACTGTCCCTGTGCGGGTAACAGGACACAGATTCTGTGCAGTAATCACTGATTAGTGAACAGCCCTGCAGCCAAGCACAGCCAGCAGCAGCTCAGCACAGCAGGCTGAGCTCGTATTCTCTCACATATTTTGTAGCTGTGCTTCCAGGGTGCCTCGTTGCCCCCCCAGGTCCCTCTTTCCCTCCAGTTTTGAATCCGTTTCTTGATGCTGAGGATGTTGGGGCTGTTCAGCCTGGAGAGAAGGTTGTGTGGAGACCTCAGAGCAACTTCCAGGGCCTGAAGGGGCTACAGGGAAGCTGGAGAGGGACAAATCATCAGGAACTGGAGTGACAGGACAAGGGGGAGTGGGTACGAACTGAAAGAGAGTGGGATTAGACTGGATCCTGGGAAGGAATTGTTCCCTGGCAGGGTGGGCAGGCCCTGGCCCAGGGTGCCCAGAGCAGCTGGGGCTGCCCCTGGATCCCTGGCAGTGCCCAAGACCAGGTTGGATTTGGGGCTTGGAGCAGCCTGGGACAGTGGGAGGTGTCCCTGCCATGGCAGGGATGGGATGGGATTTAAGGTCCCTCCCAACCCAAACCATTCCATGATAAGCAGGAACAGGACAAGAGGGAACGGCCTCAGGCTGGGCCAGGGGAGGCTGGGCTTGGCCAGCAGCAGGAATTTCTGCATGGAAAGGGTGCTCAGGCCTCGGCAGGGGCTGCCCAGGGAGCTTTGCAGTGCCCATCCCTGCAGGTGTCCAAGGAAGGCCTGGCCATGGCACTCAGGGCTCTGGGCTGGGGACAAGGTGGCCATCGGGCACAGCCGGGACTCTGTGATCCTGCAGATGTTTTCCAGACTAAATGATTCCGTGATTTTATGTTCACTAAACATGAAAGACAGGAGTCCTGGAGAGCCCGAGGTTTCCCTGAGCTCTGTGCAAACAGGCAGCCGAGCTGGGACACCGAACTGAGCCCGTGGCTGGAGGGGAGGGCTGGCAGAGCTGGCTGCTCTCATTACCAACACCCTGCACGTCAATCCCAACGCCAGCAGCTCCGGCAAACGAGCCAGAACTTGCGCTGCCTCTTTCCTTGAGCTTCCAGCACCCATCGTGGCAGGAATCTGAGGCTCAGATGGGCAGGAGAAGGGTGGGAATCTGTAGGAAATAAGCATCATTAGTTCTCCTCGTTTTAACACCTCGTTCTGCCATTATTACACTTTTTCTTCTTTTTTTGCTACACTTCCAGGATATCCCAAAAACCTTTTAGAATCAAAACCTCCAGGTAAACTGAAAAATACAGGAAAGCACTCAAGTGACAGCAAAAAGATGTTAGGATTGAAAAACTTGGCGTTAGATGAAATAACCCCCCAAACTCCGTAGTTTTTCCTGCTCTCCATATCAGCTTCTCTGCAGACATTGCACCCAATAATCAGCTTTTCAAAAATTTTATCAACTAACCAGGCACTATAACTGACCAAAACAGCTCCTGGATAAAGCAGGAAGACGAGGGCATTACACTCCAAATGTTGATGGAATTCTGACTCTGGGGGCAACACTGAAGTCTCCAGGACAAGGCTCACCCTTGCTGCCCCTTTCTGCTCAGTGAGCTTGGACGCTCTGGATGAGTGATCCAATGTGTCAGCCATTGTCAGCGGTGCAACAGAGCTGGGCAGGGACTTTCAGGACATTGTGGTGACAAGAGAAAGGGAATGGCTTTAAACTGAAGAAGAGTAGGGTTGGATTTGGTGTTTGGAAGAACCCTGTAAGGGTGGGCAGGCCCTGGCCCAGGGTGCCCAGAGCAGCTGGGGCTGCCCCTGGATCCCTGGAAGTGTCCCAGGCCAGGTTGGACACTGGGGCTTGGAGCAGCCTGGGACAGTGGGAGGTGTCCCTGCCATGGCAGGGGGTGGAACAAGATGATTTTTAAGGTCCCTTCCAAGCAGAGCCGTTCTGTGATTTCTGATTCTGTGCTGAATCCTGTCTGAAGTGAGACGGCAGCAGCAGAGATCCAGAACAGCCCTGCAGCACCCAGGAGGGAAAATAAATCCACAAGAGCTTTCTCAAAGCATCTTAGGGCAAGAAATGTATTTTGCAAGTGTGGCTGCACTGATTTTTTAACAGCTTCCTGCCAGGCACAGTGCAAAATCAATACTGAAGAAAATCAAGACAAGTTGAGAAACTTGATAGAAATACTCTTTTTCCTTTATCCTGCTGCCACCATGAGACTTTGGGTTTGCTGTAGGGCAAAAGCCCCTACGTGGAAACAAACCTTAGTAATTAAGCTCAAAGATTCAAGTCACTTGGCTGCATGTGTGTCTCCAAAACTGCTTTTCAAGCAGAGCTTTGCTGTGCATTGTGGTGTGGAGGAGCAGCACCCTCCTCCCATCTTTTTTTCCCTTTACACCAGGTGAGGCCAACACAGCACCGTGAGAGGGCCAAAAATACAAGGGCTAAAGAATTTCCAACTCAGTACTCCCAAATCAGTAATAAATGTCAGGCCAAAAGGAAGCAGGAGTGACATGATTATTGCTGTAAATAGCAACAAGGAAATCTCATTCCTGACCAAGAATTCGCAAAGGTATTTTCCCCATGCATTTGTATGGGGTACCTATATATGTATATGACTGTTGTTTGGATGGGTGGTATTTATTCCATTCCTGGTTTTCCAGGTGGGAAATGGAGACATCTTTGTGTATGCAGAACAAATCACTGACAAACTGGCAGGGAATTCAGTTCTTGAAATAAATCCAACTATTACCCGGCTGTTAACTTCAAACAATCTCTGGAACAGTAAGAGTACAAGAAAGTAGCTGGTTAGACTGGCAGGAGACTGGCTTCAAAAATATTCACTTTTCACAGTGACATGGTTAAAAAAAATAAAAATTAGTTTAAAAAAGTATAATAACAGTCAATTCATAAAAAGTATAATAACAGTCAATTGATACAGTCAATTCTCCTGAGAGAACTCAGCAGAGAAACCATGAAAGATTCAATCTCTTCTGCTTCCTGTTATTACCCTGTAAGAAGCTATAGAATAAATATTTCAGAACACTACCCTGTGCTTCTGTAATTGGGGATGTACAAAGTTCCAGGAGACGAGGGTTAATCTCACTGCTTTTGGGTCAGGTCTGCGAGATTTGAAGAAAAAGAAGTTTGATACCTTAATTAAGGAACAGAAAAGAATAACACTGGCAGAGAAAGGGTTCTGTACCTCGATGCTCCTTTACTTCAGAGCCCGTGTGCCACAGACAGCATTCAATTAAATAATAGTCTTAGCAATAAACAATGACAATACACAGAACACCACACAACATCACTCCTTTGGCTCAAAGTAATTCCAGTTTGTGACTGAACAGTTGTTATGCAAAACCTCCAACACGTGGCTGAAAACAATAAAACCTTCACATCCTACAGCTGAAAAGGCAGGGGACAAATTAGCAGAGGAAATTTAGATTGCACATCCCTTATGTAGTAGTTTTATTTCTTGTGCAGTTTGAAAACAGCATCAGTACAACTTTGGTATTCACCTGGAAAAGGCTTAGTTGGGAGAGCACTCGCTGCTTGAGGAAAGCTGTCTGAAAAGGCAGCAATTTCCAACATCTCCAAACAAAACAATTTGAAACAAAAGCAGAGTAATTCATTCTGAATTTTTCATGGTGCAGCACACTGAAGCTACAGTTGCTTTCTCATAGGGATGTTAACAACAGTAGTAATAATAAAATCATGCTGGGAGATGATGAGGTACCACAGCAAGGGTTGTGGTGAAAAGTCACGATCCTGTCTCAAAGGATCAGCTTTTAGAGAGCTTTCTATTGCCTGGCCTAACCAAAGCCCTTCCAGTGGTTTTATTTTCCCCTCCTGAGTATTATTTAAGGTAATTTTTGCAGTAAGAACAATCACCCACTGGAACAACCTCCCCAGAGATGTGTCACTGGAGGTTTTAAAGATGCAGTCGAGCAGGATGCTGGTTAATGATGATTTGATGATTCCATCACCTCACCTATGCTCCCTTTCCCCAAAAAAAGGCTGGACCAGATCATATTCCGAGGTGCCTCCCAGGCTGGGCTGTTCTATGGTTTTGGGGCTACTCAGAGACTGAAGAGGGACATTTCTGTGTGACCACCAACATGCAAGCACTTACAGTGGGATCATTCCTTCCAAAATCACCTGGAATCAACCACGACCAGCAAGGCAAGATCCTATTGCCTGGATGGGGAGATGGAGGCCAGGTGCCATGGGAGGGATGCCAGGCCCCGTAAGAGTACAGAAAACCAGGGGCCCACATCAGGAGAAAGAGATTTTGTGAAGCCAGAGAGGTCTCTAATGGTCGATTTCCTCTGAGTGCAATTCTTATCAAACAGCAGTTATGGGTTAAAATGATGCAGGTTGATTCAATGCAGCACAAATGCTCCTGTCAGTAGTATCAACATAGAACAGATGGACTCTGCTAAGGCAAAAAGCCCCTTTCTCCTCCCCAATTAAAACCTTAATCACCATTTGTATGTGTCTCAACAAAACTTCCATCTTGTAGAAATTCTATATTTACCATAACAACTTGACCTAGGAGCTCTCCATTTGCTTTCCTTCCCTTTTTGTCCCTCTCTCCAAAGTACCCTACCAGAAGATAACGTGCCTTTGCAAATTAGGCACCAAACACAGGGGGAAAAAAGTTTTAAGTACATAAACAATGTATTTCATAAATAAAACCTGGCTTCCTCTTGCCCAATGGGTTTGGTGTGAAACAGAGGCATCTGTGGACAGGACAGCTGAGGAGAAACGTAACTAGCTCAAGCCAGTGGTGAAATAATCCAGGGACTGTACTCAGGATATTGGGAGGTTAAAAAATTACAGGATCTCATGGTATTTGTGTGAAAAGTACCTGAGGATGGCAGAAGTGAGCAGGGAATGAAAAATTCTCTTTCCCACACCACTAAAAGGTACCTTCTCTTTCTGATATGCATCCTTGTCCCATCAAATACTGCTCCCCCCCATGCAGGTATTTTATAGACCTGTTGACATTTAAATAGAAGTAGTTCTGCTCCTCTGACACACAAAATCTGTCACCAGAAACATCTTTCCTCTGCAGCTTTACACAGAGCCTGGCATACCAAGCCTCTGGACACAGCCATGGCACCAAGAAAACCATTGGAAGTTAATTTTAATATCCAGATATTTATACTTTGGGAGAATGTGTTGCAGAGATTATAAGGCATCCTTTAGGGGTCAAGTAGTCCATGTTAATAGAGACTTTCAAAGCTGAGGTCATTCCTACTCATATTTCTGCTAAACATAGAACTTTTTCATAAATACGATAGGCACAGACAGGATTTTTACAACCACCGATCCATCCTCACTGTCAGACACAGCAGCTGCTTTATCCTCAGGAAAAAAAAACCTTCAGCACGGTTCTGTGGCTCAGTCTGCTGCCCCAAAGGACCTTTTTCTTCAAGATTCTGAGCAACAACATTATATATATATATATATGTATGTATGTATGCATAAATACATACATACATATATATATATATATATAAAATATATATATTTTATTCCTTTTTGCTATCAGCTCCTTTTCCCTGTGGGAATAATACTATCTTCTTGACATGCAAAAGTCCAGACTGCACATCCATGAACAGAGAATGGAATGAAGGTGCACTGTCAGCAAAGATGTGTTTGGCCCAACCCACTATTTGCATCCCCAACAGCCATGCAATCCTCACCCCTTATACACTGGGGCACACTGACTCCATGTGGCAGGACACAGAATATGCTCCAGACATTCCTTTTCCTTGCACTTCACACAACCCTGTGTACAGCTGTGAACTTTGGAAATAAGTTTTGGAAACAGAAGGAACGGAATCCCTACGTTATTTCTGTGAGAAAGGGCGACATGGGGATGAAAAAGGTTAATGGATCGTATCGGTAGCAGTGTTTTTCACACAAATACTCACCAGGAACACACAGTAAAGTACAAAGGCTATATATATATATATGTATATGTATATATATATAAAAAGAATGCTTTCTCAAATGTTTATTACACGATGAAATAAGTCTAATTGAAAAAAATTCACATCCTGAACTTCATCAAAAGGGACTGATTGCTCTTCAGGCCTATTAGCTGAAAGCAAGATTGAAAGAGCAGGGTTGAAAAATTACATAAAACTGTATCACATTCTTTTTTCAGTTTCTAATTGGTTTGATTGAATCTTGACTAGAAGACCATAAGTTTGTTTCAGCATTAGCCCAGCTCTCTGGCTCAAGTAGCACTAACACTGTGTGATGGGTACAGGGTTTTTCCCATGACTAAAATGGAAATAATTGGTGATATTTTCTTCCACACCACACTCATGCCCACCCCAAAACCCCAAATTCCACCTACTTTACCGATGTTGTTAGATACAAGACCTAAAGAAGGTAAGAAACAAAGACAATTCTTGTTTTGCCCGTTTGTGTCTTCACATTTCAGTCTCTACCAGCTGACCACAAGTACACTCCACCCACTGCGAACAAGGTCTTCAGGTGCCATTTCCAGACTTGGAAAGAAGTGACATGGTATGGCTGAAAGGGTTTTTCTACATCACAAGTGCTGTAAAATTTAGGATTTCCCTGCTTTGGTTAAGATGTGTGATGATGCACCCGTCAAATCTCAATCTTACTGCACAACTGCAAGGGGCTGCTAAATTTGTGGTGAGATTTTTTTTTTCCTTTCTGTTGTTTTTGAAGACAGTGCAAGGTCTAGAGACAGCGTGAGAATCTCAGACTGGGGGTGTTGCAGGGCGATCTGCCAATTTCAGCTTAAATTTCACTGTATAAACATTTTCCCATCTCTGTTTGGTATCCAGCAAACAATCCTATTAGAAATTTCCCAAAGGGTCTGTGTGTTTTTTGTCTCTGAGTACTGTCCATCCCAGCACTTTCCCAAGTATAAATTAGTAGCTGTACATCTGCTGCTGCTGCTGCTCTGTCTGAACCGGCTGCTGGCCCGGCTGCTGCGGCGTGGCCGGTGCCGGGGGCTGCAGGACATCAGTCTGAGGCACTGACCTCCAGCTCAGGGGGTGCTGTTCTGAGATCTGGTTCCCCAGGGGAGCAATGGAGTTCACCAGGGTGGTCAGGTTTATAAAATGGGCCACGGACTGAGGGTTGGGCGCCTCGGGCTGCGGCGGGAGCTGAATGTCACTCTGGCGGTTGTGCAGCATGGCCGAGCCGCTGACGGTGTCGAAGGTCACGGTCAGGATGGAGTTGTCCAGCTGCAGCTGGCGCTCCGGGGCGTTCAGGTGGCCCACGGCCACGGGCTGCAGGTTGGTGAACTGGGTGCCGGCCGCCGTGGTGATGGGGGTGACGGTGATGTTGGTGAGCCCCACGGAGCTCGAGGGGGCCGTGACGTTCGGGTCACCGAGGGTCACCACCACCTGAGGAGAGACACGAAGAAACCTCGTGGTTTCCAGCTGACCAGCAAACAGCAGGGAAGTGCTGGTGGGCTCACGTGAAATGAGATGGTAATGGGAGAGAGGGATATGCAACGTTCAGAACAAGCAGCCAAATGAACTTTCACTCTTTTAATCACAGCTTCAGCCAGTTAGGGATACCTGGCAAACAAGCTGATGCTAACAGCAGAGGAAATGAAAACAAACATGAGGAGCTGATTGGTCCAACTTGGTTTTTTAAACTCTCTATTCATCTTTGTATTACCACAATTTATCCAACCAGCTCCAAATGTTTCAATCACTCTTTTATGATTTTTTTTAACCATAAGAAGGGTTATCTCTCTAAGCAGTGCCACCCATCACCCTCCTCCTGCAGCTCACCTGCTGGATGCTCTGTACAGCTGAATTTGTCTCATCTCCAACATTCCCTGTGAATTCACCTTCCTTCTCTGTGTATTCACTGAAGGCAGGGTCCTCAGGCACTTGAGCTTCCTCCTCCTCCCCTGACTTTTGTTTTCGTTTCTGGCCACGTTTAGGAGCTTTTATGTGCTGCTTCCCTTCTGGTAATTCGCCCTGTTCCAAGGCTAATTCCGGCTGGAGCAACACATTTCCAAAGAAAACATCAAGTCCTTTAGCTTAGTGAGATTCCAAGTAAGAGACAATCACCTGAAGCTGGTTTACTGTCAATTCTCAAGCGAAGAAACAAACTTTAGGCAAAATCCTGACTCCAGGGGTTGAGACCTCACCCTGTAATTACATTTTTCCAGCACCCCTGTTATACAACCGAGCAGATAAGCAGCTTGTGGCTGCTTGGACATGTTCCACTGGGGCTGAGTCTCTAAAAAAGCACATTCCTCACCCATCAGCCCACGCCCAGCTGTGTTATGTACCAAAAAGGTGATGTCCCACCTCACCCTCCAGCAGGCCCGGAAATTACCTGAACAATCCCAATTGAAGAGGCATCAATGGTCGTCGTCTCTGGCAGAGGCTCTAAATCATCAATCCTCACTGAAAGAATCTGAACACAAAGAGGTGTCAGCTGGTGAACCTCAGCAGTGCAAACCATACAGCATTTCCCTAATAAACCCTGTCACCAAGCAAAATTGGTGTAATCTAACATTTTACACATAGTATTTATACAGGGAGTTAACTGTGGCTTTTTTAAAATAACCTTTTGGCATATCATCTTTCCCTTCTTGCTGAAATCCAGCATAATTTAAACACAATAAAACATGTCCATTTTCATATTCTAGACAGAACACAACTCACTGGGAAATGATGAATTCTATAGAAAATAATATGTTGGGAAAAAAAAGTATTATGATAGCATTTCAATTTATAAACCTATCAGCTGTGTCCTACTTCGTTATTTTCAGATGAATCTACACATCTCAGCTCATCAAAGAATAGAGACAAATTGCCCTCCAGATTTCAGATATGTAGCTGCATTTTAAATCCCCAAACCAATAAACAAAGCATTTTGTTGACTTCCTTCACAGTCATCATGATAAAACAGCAAAGCAATGCTAATGATAAATTGGTAGTTAAAAAAACAGAAAAAGCCTCAAAGGGAACAGACAAGCCTCAGTCAAACCTAAACAAGAAATGCTGAGGAGAAACACAATAGCTATTCAGAAATTTAGAACACAGAACAAACCCCGTTGGGGTCAGACAAAACATCCCTCTAATCCAGATTCTCTCCACTCAGCATTCATCTTTAGTACTGAGAACAGTTTTGTATCATCAGCAGATGCTGCCATCACCTCTCTATTCACCACTTCTTTCAGATCATTTCTGAACACAGTGAACACAATGGGGAAAAAAGAATCCATTATACTCGCTAATGGATGGAGACAAAACATGAAAAAACATATATATAAGCCGAGGCATAAAAGGAAAAGAGATTCAAATAATCAGAAGAACTTCATTTTTAGGGACTGACGATCAGATATATTTCCTACTAAAACATAACACAGTGAAATGGCTGGTTCAGTTAAGTTTTTCTGCTTCATTGGGCCCAATGGAGCAGAAAAAAAAAGACTTAGAGCAAAAAAAAAAAATTCCTTAAGTCACTGAAGGCCGTAAAAAAACAAAATTCCACAATCCACCAGCCAAACTCGCTCACCTCGGGGTGTTTACGCCTCATGTGTCGACTCATGGAGGCCCTGGTAGAAACCTTCGTCCCACACAGCTGACAGCTCTGGGCTTCCACCTTGTCATGGGTGAGCTGGATGTGCTTCTGCAGCATGTAATCAGTGACATACTTCTTGTCACACACTGAACATGTCCACTGTTTTCCTACTGGTGGCAGAAGGAAGGAAACAAAGCCAATGGATGAGCATCGTATTGCCAACGCCTCAATGAGAGGAACAATTTATGTTTGGTTACAGGATGGGCAATACTGTTCCAAGACTGGCCAGTCTAAAGCAAAATTAAGGAACAAAATTAAGATGTTGTTGCTGGACACTGCTTTTTAGAGGGTTTACCTGTATGAATCAACTTGTGAGTCTCCATTGTGTTTCTCTCGCTGAATGTCTTGCCACAGAGCTCACACATGAAATCTTTGATTCCTGCATGAAAAGCATATTTGGCATCTGTGAAAGCAGTCTAAAGGTATCTGGGACAATTCTGAGTTTTATATTAGCAACTTTAAAAAAAAAATTTAAAAAATTACAGACAAAAAACTAGAAGAAGCCCAGCATCACCAGCTATTCTTATCTAAGCCAATCCACTATATCTGGCAGAAAATAAATCCAAGAGAAACAGACTTGGGAAGTAAAATTTTGGTCTGGGAAATGAACACCTGAAGACTACCTTAAAACAAACCCAACACTCTAGACCTACCCTAGACCAAGAACCAGTAAGACTTGGAACCAACTAAACTGCATTTATTTGTAGAACAAGTGGTCCTCGCCGAGGACAGGACAAAATCTCACTTTTCAAAGAGCGGAAATATGCATATTACATTACTTTTCCTCATACTCTCTGACTGTCCTAGGTAAGAATTCTCATAGGAGGCATTTAACTGATTCAGGGCAACTTCTGTCCATCTTTGGAGTCCTCACCTGTGTGTCTTTTGTAATGCTTCAGCATGTTGACTTTCTGTGCAAATTTTCGGTGACACTCCTTGCACTCGTATTCCTTAATACCTTTGTGAAGCTTCATGTGGTGACGAAGGGCATGTTTTGTCTTCATTCCTGTGAAGCAAAAGATACAGGACACTCAGTCCATCACTTCCACCTTCAGGGGACAAGTCAGGGTGATCACATTGTTAACCAACAGCTCTATTTTATATTTGCTGCAAGTCCACAGTTGCGGATTTTTAATTGTTTATGTAGCAATGCACATTATCATCATTATTTTAATACCAGAAAAAAGCTCTGGTAAAATGTGAGTAACCATTGATGAAGAAGCTAGACAGCAGGGACAAGCAAGGACAAAGCAGCATTAGAGGTGTCAGACTTACTGCTGCCTTCCACTAAAATACCAGCTCAGATTTGTTCAAGTCATAACACGAGCAATTAAAAACGTCAAAGCTACTTTGACTCTTAAGGCTCTTAACAGAGAGAAATTACTCTATTTCTTAAGCCTGTGAACAGCCCAGAATGAAAAAAATCAACTTGCATTCACTTCTGTGCTGCAAATCAGGCATTCCTCAACCCGACAGAAGCAAACTGTACTAAAATCAGTCTTGTCTTACAGGCCACAAAACCAAATTGTACAAAATTAGAGTAGCTCATGGAAGCAAAAGGCTCCTCATTAATACAGTTTCTACTTCTCGAAAATGCAGGATTTACACCTCTCCCAATACTTTCAGCATGGAAGTCTTTTTAATTCAGATATTCACCTGCTACTCAGTATCACAATGAATGGAAAACAAGGCATCAGACATACCTTTGCCACATTCTGCACACAAGTATTCTCGGATATTATCATGGACTCGCATATGTTCTTTTAACATGTCTTTTCTAGCAAATGATTTGCCACATTGCTCACAAGCATGACTTTTTACACCTTGAAAATAAATTTAAAAGACAACGTAAACAAAAAAAAATGTTAATGAATAATGTGCATCTCCTAAAAATTGATTAAAGTGGTGAATTAGAGGGCAACAACCCACCTGTGCTGACAACCACACCTTTCATGCATATTGTAGCCCAAACTAAATTAGAAGACTTTGAAGAGAGAGAAAAGCTGGCACTTTGTGTGAGAAAAAAGAGATAAAGCCTGAGGTAGGAAAAGACTGAATAGCATGAAATAGTAATGAGCTGTTAAAAATGATTTTGCAATAGCAGGTTTCAGCCCATGTCATGGTGAGAAGGTGGCATGGATAAGAATTTGGGGAAGGACAGAATACAGAATTAGGTGAATCCTGCAACAGATTAACTAGGAATTTGGATTGTGTGTCCAGATCAAATCTCTTCATTATTATTACCTGCTTTAGAAAACTGGTTTAGTCTAAAAGAATAATTTAGTATTTATCTTATTGTAACATAAGAGTGAAAATCCTCTAGAAAATAAATAAAAAAAAAATAAGGCAGGCACTGGCAACAGAGGTATTGATAATAATAAAGAAACACAACATTTTTACCTGTATGTATAAGCTTATGTCTTTCCAGATTTCCTATACTGTTAAAAATCCTCCCACAGATTTCACATGGATGGATGTACCTGAAACCAAAGAGAACAAAAACTGTGATTCTTTTCCTGAGGCAGGGGTGATTCTCAGGCATCTCTGTCAGTAAGTGTATTTCATTTGCTAATACTAATTACTATAAAAGTTCCTTCAAGCAGAAAGACTTTCTAAATGAGCCTTAAGCAACCTGCAAGTTGACTGCAATCTTAGAGCAGTCTGGCATTGCTATACACTCAGAGATTAAAAAAAATACTTATTAAAATCATTGATTTATACTTTGCAAAGCCCAAACTGAGGGGCTGTTGACTCACCAATCAGTGTGAAGTCCACCACCAGCAACACATATTTCAAGCTTATAATAAACATTTTAACCCCCGTTACACACTTATTTTAGTACACCCAAATTCTCTAAAAGCACCCCAGGTGGCAGAGCCACTAGAACTCCAAAAAGACAGCTCTCCTCAGTGGAACAAGCCTTACTTCTGCACGTTGGGGTCGGGCAGGTTCTCCCTGTGGATGACCATGTGCGCGTGGTACGTGGCCTTCAAGGCGAAGCGCCGGTTGCAGATGCTGCAGCCGTAACCCTTCTCCTTGTGCACGTCCATGATGTGCTTCAGGTACTCCTTCCCTCTGCCAAAGGTCAGCTGGGGAATGAAGCAATAGTGAATGGGAGAGGGAAAACAGCCCCCGGGCACAGCAGTGACCGGGTAACGCACAGCCAGGATCTCGAGGTGGTGTGAGCAGACATAAACATCCTGTTTACCACTAAAACATCCTGGATGAAAAATCTGTGATAGCTGGATTTAGGCCTGAACCTCTGTGGCCATGACAGGCACGCTGCTACAGGACATCGACTCCCTCTTTTAGAAAACCAGCTGGAGATGGCGTCTCCACTTCTTCACTGCACGAGAAGGGGACCTCAGGCTGTTCGTGCACTGAGGAACAGCCTTGAGGAGAGACTTTTAACCTCCACCAGCTCACCTTCAGCACTGTGAGCAACTTGCTCAACACAATAATAAGGAAGATATTAAACTATTAGAGTGTCCAAATGAGGGCTACAAAGATGGTGAAGGGTCTGGAGGGGAGGCCATATGAGGAGTGGCTGAGGGCACTTGGTCTGTTCAGCCTGGAGAAGAGGAGGCTGAGGAGAGACCTCATTGCAGTTACAGCTCCTTGTGAGGGGAAGAGAAGGGGCAGACACTGACCTGTGCTCTGTGAAAAGTCTCTGCTCTGTGGTGACAGTGACAGGGCCCAAGGGAATGGCCTGAAGTTGTGTCAGCACAGGTTTAGGTTCAATATCAGGAAAAGGTTCTTTGCCCAGAGGGTGGCTGGGCACTGAACAGAGCAGCGGTCACAGCACCAGCCTGACAAGCTCAGGGAGTGTTTGGACAGAGCTCTCAGACACAGGGTGACTTTTGGGGATGGTCCTGGGCAGGGCCAGGAGCTGGATATGATGAACCTTGAGGATCCCTTCCAACTCAATATTCTGTGATGACAAGGGCATCACATATGGAAAAAATGGCTGCTGGGTTCTAGGGGCACAGTGAGCTCCCATGTGCACAGTCAGCGTCAGCAGCAGCTCCACAAGGGCTGGAATTTCCAGGCACTGCAGGGCAGTGACTCTGGCTCAGCTCCTGGCAGTGCTGCAGCTACAACAGACAGGTGCTGCACTACTGAGCTCCACATCTGCACATCCACGTGTGCTCCAGCATATCCAGAAGTGCTCCAGCCTGGCAGGGTGAAGTGCCATGACAATGATCTTTTACTCCAATTCTGGAATTAGTCAGGGTACTTCTGACAGCACTGCACAGCTTGGTGAAGATTTACTTTGAGACCAGAAAAAACAGATTTTTTAAGAGCTCAGAAGAGAGATTTCTCCAAGATTCATCTGTATCTGTTCTCCCTTTGGCTGTTCAGTTTCCCCAGCTCCTCACATCAAATCCCATTTCCCACAGCTGTTCCCTTACACAACTGTTTACTTCCCAAACACCAGCAAAAGCACTAAAAAACCCCACCTTCCAAAATGAGCTTTCTGATTTGAATGGCCCAACTGCCCTCACTTGGAAGCACACAATTTTATTTAGTTTATGTACCCATGAAGTGTCATGCAGGAAAATCAGCACAATGAAAGCATGCACATGAGGAACTGCTGTGAGAGCACACCTCATGTTTACTGATTGTCTCAGGTTAAAAAGCTTAAAAGTTTAAGCTTAAAAGTTTGCCCTTAAAACCAGCTCCCAGATAAGAACAGAAACCTGAAATATTATCTCCACATCTTAAAATGAAGATAAAGTCAGAACTTTCACCACATTAAGTGTGGACTGTGAAATAAGCTCTGATTTCCAGGGCTCAAGTCAGTGGCTTAACTACCAAAAATCCCATCCCTGTGTCAGTTTTGCTGTTCTCACTGACTGGTTTTGCACCCCACCTGCCCCAGCACGGTGTGCTCACCCAGGAAAAGCACAGAGTCCTTAAGGACCCTGTTATTTCTTTATAAACTGGCAAAAGCCATGCAGTGAGAAGTTTAAAAACTCTTCCTCTCTCAGCTGAGAACTGAGTAAACTACATTTCAGCAGCACTTCCAACAGCATCCTGTTGGTAATGGAGCAGGGCAAGAATAAGCAATCACACAGGGCATAAGCTACAGTCTTACTCCTCCAAACTGGATATCCACGAGAGGACTTCATAAAAATTCATCAATTTGTGGACAGCATCAATCAGAAATGCTGTACCCATGTCAAGTTGTACCTAATTAAAAGACAGTCTAAGATGTGAGAGTTCCTGTGTTGATTCTTCCTCCAGTTTTGCTTGTTCCCTTCCCCACAGGAAAGTAAATGTATCTGTACTTCCCTTTTCAAGTGTTTAGCATCTCCCTTACTGGACACCACCTCAATTCTAGTGGAATAGCCTCACTTCACAGATTAGAGGTAAAAAGCACGGCAGAAGACAGCAGACCTGGGGACTGGCCTTCCCTCTGAGAACCCCGTTATTTAAAATTCTGAATGATTTACAGACACCTCCACTCCCGCCCCCATCCCAAAACAAGTTAATTTGAAAGTATTTAAAGCTACCTGGCACCTTTTGCAGCTATACTTGTGAGGCTCAGAATCTGCACTTTCATCAGAGTTGTCGTCATTTTCCTCTGATGAGATTCCAATTTTACCAATGAACTCTTCCCTCTGGTGATCATCCATTAGGGCTATGTCCTGTGGAGAGTGGGAAAGAATATTTTGTTTTAATTTTGTTTTAATAGACTAAACTTCTTCAAAAGGTAATCCCTGGTCATCTTTTGTTGCCATGAAAACTGCTTTGCTTTAACAACTACTGTAATATTGTTTATTTAAATTCAATACAGCTTCTCTGACAATGATCACACAAGGAAAAACTGTTTATTCAAGCAACTAATATTAATATTTTTGCATATAAAAGGAACTTTAATGTAAAGAGACTCAGCTGGTACAACATTATATCTATAAAAGCATCTTTATAAGCAGCACTGAATGATACAATTCCCTTTTAATTTAATTCCTTACAATTCAGTGTTGCCAAAACAATCTGCTTTGTCCAATTAATTATTAACCCAATACCTTAAAATGGACATGAATATGATCTCTCAACACATCCACCCGGAAAAATTTACGTCCACAGATCTCACACGTGTATTTCTTGTCTCCATGTGTTAGAAGGTGTTTGTTCATATTGCTTCTACATGAAAATACCTAAAAGGAGAAGACAAGGAAGGGAGGATTTTTGGAACATGTCCAGCAGGGCTAAAGTTCTTTAAAACTTATCCAGTGGAGAGCACAGACCACATTTACTGTCTTTTTTATTCATTCTGGCCAGAAACATGCAGGAGCTCCTGCAAGCCAGCCAGCAGGCTGCCTCAGAAACTGCTGGCATGGCAAAATCCAGAGGCACAGTTCCAAGGAATTGACTGAAACCGGCCATTCATCAGAGATGGACTCCCAAAAAAGCTGCAGCAGAATTACACAGGGCAGAACTTGAAATATTTGGACAGCGTCTTTTGAATCATGAATGTTCCACCTATCCCTAAAAAGAAGTAACCACAAAATCTACCTTGACTGATATGAAACACATCCAAAGCAACAAAACCAGAGGTCTGCACATCAACTTAAGAGATCTTGAGCACCTTTTGCACCATGAATCATCAAACACTTATAAAATCACCAGTTAAACCCACACTCTTTGTGATAACAGCAACTTAAGATCATGAGTGTTGAACATTCAGATGTGACCATGCCATGAATTCACTTTTATTCCTCAAGGAAAAGGATTCCCAATGCACACAGTCAACTGCAGCTGTTTACAATCAGCCAGAAAAACTCCACTTTATATAACATGAGCCATGAGATTCCACTGACACACACAGTGGCCATGTGACACTCTACATTGTGCTGCATGTCCTGAGAAAAGTTCTAGCCTCAACTGCAGTTTTGTTCCTGTCTTTGCCCTAACAGCTCCCACCATCCATGGCCACAGTGGGCTTGGATAAATAATGGAGCTATGGGTGTTTAAAGAGGAATGTCTTCACTGAACTCCTCCCTGGGCAGCTGTTCCAGAGCTCTGCCACCCTCAATGTGAGGAATTTCTTTGCCATGTTGAGGTGGCAAATTTTATTTTTATTTTACGGCCATTGCTCCAAGTGCTGTCACTAGGCACCACACTCTGACATCCCCTAGAGATAAATGGATGAATCGATGAATTCCCTCAGTCTTTTCCTCCTCATATTGAACTGCATCACCCCTGGAGCTCCGATCAGAGGCTCCCATGGCACGCCTGGCACAAGCTCCTACCTTGCCACACACAGGGCACCCCGAGGGCTCCTTCTTGTAGCGAACCATGTTCTCCGTGCTGTGCTCAAAGTCTTCTCTCTTCACACGCCTCACCCCTTCACACCACAGTCCCCATCAAAAAAAAAACAAAACAAGAAATAAACCATGGCTTTCCACTCCAATCTGCATGCTTTTTCAGGAGGAGATTGGGAAGAAGAGTGAAATGCTGGGAAGGCCCTCAGTGCAGGGTTTAATTGCTAACCAAAGGGTAATTTCTAAATTAAAACACTGTCTTAAGAATACAGAAGTAGTCTAATGAAGTGATATATTAATGGCTTATTGGTTGTTAAACCAACTGTCAAGTGTCTGAAAACATTTTTGTCAAAAACATTTTTGTCAACACCAGGAAACAGGCAGATCTAGTAGGCCCTGGCACTTCAGTTTGGTATCTGGCCCAGAAATTGCCCCTCACTAAGTATGGAGAGGAGAGGGGAGAGGAGAGGGGAGGAGAGGAGAGATACAACCATCCAGCATCAGCTTTAATGTTCAGAGAGGATTTCAGACCTCTTTCTCTGCTATTTTCAGGAGGGCAGAGGGCTCCTGCTCGTCTGTGACAGCTAAAAATGAGACACTGCCAGTGTCATACAGCCCCTTGTCCTCTGGTTCATGACACTAATTAGACAATCTGGCTACCTTTTTTTAAAATCACCTTTGGTTTTATCATCTAGGTTGCTAAAGGCATTCTAATACATGTTTAGCAATCTACCAATTTTTCCAGTCTTTGAGTATCTGTAACATCCTTAGATGCTTGAGATTTTGAACAGTAAACTCTCACAATCTTATTTTCATACATTTTCAAGAGTTTGAAAGGCAAACACTTGAAAATTATTGATAGTACAAAAAACACGAATTATTGATAGTAATAATAGTAATAAACCAGCTATCATCCAGAAGAATCTAATGCACTCAATCATTTCCTTAACCTGCCCACCTGTACTGCTGTTTCAAGAGTAATAATTAGGTTGATCTGCAGTAAACTTACCTTCCAAGTGACGTCTTTGATGGTCCAGCATGACATCCTTCCTGTAGAACATCTTGTTGCAGATCTCACATGCAAACTTCTTATCCCCGTGCTTCTTCTTGTGTTTTGAAAGGTTGCTGTTTGTAGAGAAGAATCTGAAACACATCTCACACTGGAATGTCTTGTCATCTGTAAGCAAGAGAAACCATGCAGCTCTTTACAGGTGAAAACAGGTTTTTTCATGTGTGTGAGACAGGTGGCTCTTGTGTTGGATCTGGATTTTAACATGTAATCCATCATTATGCTCTAAGGGCAATTACCTGAGTGATTCTGGACTGAACATTATTGTGGGGCCATAGAAGTAACCAGGATGTCATTTTCTAAGCATACGATCACTCAGCATAAATAATGTGAGTAACCACAAGGGATGGCTATGGGAGAAAAGGACAGGTTGTAGTGATACTAAGAAAAAAACATATTTACAGACTATTCCAAGTATAAAGCAGGAGAAAGCTGAAGAAAATGGTAATCCCAGAAAGCTAAAAACTATCAGTAATACTGGTCCCCTTTCCAGCTCCTCTGTTTCAGAGGAATGAGGTGGAACTCAGTTTCAGCAAAAAAAATTAAACAGAGATAATGACACATTATCTGTGAACAAATGAAACACCAGTGAGGATATTACACAGATGAACAGGAGATACTAAAAAACCCAATTCCTAAATGGATGTATTGCCCTACAGATTATTGGTTACTCTTTTCTTATCAAAAAAACACATTGCTTCTTATGATCATGACAAAAATCTAAATCCCTGCTCCCCTCCTCTAGTTTCTCTGCTGACACATATTTGGGGATGTCTTCCCAGAATGGAGCAGAGGTGCCAGAGGAACAGTTATCCATTCTCACCTGTCCTGCAGTTGTGGAATTCCAATGCACTCTCTATCCGAAAGGCCTTTTCACAGGTGGTGCACTTGTACCTGTACTCGCTGTCCACCTGAGGATCACAAACAGGAAAAGCCAAGTCATGTCTGGCAGAGAAATTGTAAATCCCCAACACTGCTTCTGTTTTCTGTCCTTTCCAATTTTTATTCCTTCAATAGGGCATTCAAATACGCATTGGTGCAAAATTGTGATGCTGCATCATCCTGCCATGTTCCTACAGCTGAGCTATAAAAAAACCCCAAAGCCCATGCACCTGTGTGGATGCAACAGTCCTGAAATCCCCTGGTCCAACACAGAGATAGAATGTTTGAGAAGCAGGATGTGATCTGACTCATCCTCCAGCAGAGGTGGCAGCAATCTGAGAGCTAAGGACTTGGTGCCAAGCAACAATGGAAATCTTCACTAATAAGGTGCCACTATGGGTGTGTTTAATATTTCTATGGCAGCAGCATCGAAAGGCAGAGTTCACAAATTCAAGGAATGATAGGTGGGGATAAATGAAACAGGACAAGCAAACAAGACTGGAACAATCCTATTTAGCACCATAACTCAAGTTAGACCTCACCTCTGTACCAGGTCCAGCTAATTCCAGCTTGTCTTGCTGGAACTGATGCCTGAAAGCAATTTTCTACAGGAAAAGGGCTTGCATGTGCTCAAAAGCACTTTGCAATTCATCAATTATTCTAAGAGAAGATGTTAGCACTGCCTCTCTGTCCCTTCTCACTCACATGGAGCTGCCCAGCTCACACCTGGAATTCTCCCTGTGCCTTTCCACACAAACCCTGCAAGGGCCTGAGAGCCCTTCGCACTCACTTCGTTCCTGCTGTGCTTGTATGACACGTGCTGCTTCAAGCTCTCCTTCCTGCTGAACAGCTTTGCACATTCCTCACATTTAAACAGTTTGTCACCTGAGGGGATCAATCAAGGCAAAAGGGAAGTAGTCAGTGATTGATAATAAATAACTCCCGGCAAGACAGGGGAAACCAAAGCACAAGCAACTGCAAACAAACAGGCTAGTGATGAAAAATTTAGTAATTCAGGAGATCAAAATAGTGGGTTTTAACCATTTCCAATAAATTTGTTTCGTCTGCCCCACTCTTTTTCAGTGATTTTTCATGGAGCCCTTAGAATAGAACACAGACCCCTGGAACTGCAGATCACAGGTGGAAGAACACCCAGCTGACATTTACACAGATATGTTACCCATTTGCCTGGGAAGGTGGGGGTGATATTTATGTCTATATTTAAAGGCAAGAATAGCTTTGGAAAAAACATCACACCTTTGCCCTCATTTAAAAGATGTACCTAATTCAAATTTTAAATACTCAAACTTCAGCTTTCCACCATTATCTTCTCAAGCTTTAGTCTGAAAAATTAAAACAGTTTCCTAGAGAGAGTTAAAAGAAAGAAAAAAGCAAAATCAGCTCTCTTATAAATATGTATCCCGGTATCTAAAATGGGCTCTGCTGTTTAACTCCAAGGTGGAACCAGGACACAAAATCGATGCCCAGGCAAGGGAAAAGCCAACCCACCGTGAGAACGGATGTGCCTGCTGAGGTTGCTGCTGTTCTGGAAGATCTTACTGCAGATGCTGCACTGATAGACCCTCTTGTGCTCCCCCAGCTGCTTTATCAGCTTCCGCCGAATTCCGTGTCTACTGGAGAGAATTAAACTTCTTTTGAGGGACATGGTGTTTTGGTGATGAGCAAACCTACTGGATTAGAGAAAAAGGCAGGGACTGAAAGCTATCCCACAGGTTGCAACAGAGTTCCAGCAGCTGGCAAAAGCTAGAGGAGTGTTAAGCTCAGCTCCTGGCAGGAGGGAGGGGGATGGAGCTTCCCCAGCTCCAAGGTGCCCCCCTGGCCACCCCCTGGAAGCTGCAGATGTCCCTCACTCCAAATTATCTTCACCCAGCACCAACGAGGCAAAAAGCAGCAGCAGGGATTCTCTTTGCAGGCCCCTCAGAGCAACAGAAAGGATCTGTCCCGCTCATCCTCTGAAAACATCAGCACTGCTTTAGCTCAGGAGCTTGGCAGCCCCCATGCAAAAGGCGTATTTGAGCAGAGGGCGGCAGGGTGCCAAGCAGCAGCACTGCGCTATTTCCCCACAATCACCTGCTGAAATGCCTTTTTGATGGCTCTATGTCTGCTCAGGACTCCAATATATACCACTACTAGCTAATTCTGAAAAATTGAGTGCTCTATTATACAAAAAAAATAAAACCTACAAAAGGCCAATTTTACCGAGACAAAAAGGCATAAAAGAATCTGAATTAATCAAGTGATACTTAAGAATCTCCCTGAGGTTCTGTTATACTGAAGTTCTCCCCTCCCACTGCTCTAAATCTGAAGTATCACATGCAAAATCAATATGAAGTCATTCACGAGTTAAGATGACAAGTGAGACTGAATAATAATAATGATTAACATATTCTTAAAGAAAAAATCTTTTACTCCCATTGAATATTAGTGATAACACAGGCAATTTCACCTTGCAGCTGCAGGAGGCTTTTGGAAACACACTGAATAAAAGCAGTAACACAATGAAAAATGAGAATCTCATTTATGCTCCTCTACCACTAACATCTCACCATCTTCCAGTACACAAGTCCTCTTTGTGGCACTGAAAATCACCTCCTGTAGCAGCAGCAGCAGCAGCATCACACAATTTTACGCTGATAAAAAAGAGCATCTGTGGGCCCAGAAGTCGAGCAGAACTGTCGCATGCTACATCATCTTAGCTAAAACTAAGAGGACATCCCAGAACACTTACTTTGTCACTGAGCTGATGCTGTTTGTGGTGCTGGGCATCTTTCCTAAAACCAAATCCATAATCCTCTCTTCTGGAGCTGGAGGCAGGGCCACCTCTTCTGGAGGGACCTCAGTGACAGGGTCAGCCACACGTTCCGCTGCAAACGCACCGCAGAAACAAATACACGTCATGGACAGCTGGAAGTAAAACCTCAAATGCAGAATTTCATGTAATAAGCAGTGGCACTAGACAAATTAATTGTCCACAATTAATTAATTTTCTCCGTTTTGTCTCTGCTGCTTTTTAGGCCTTTCTGCAAAGGCATCAACGCAGGTGTATAAGCAGATATATCGCTTAGCATTTTCTAGATTTCTGTTTTACCTGCAGAATCTTTCTCTTCATCAATGACAAGAGGTGTTTCTACTTTTGCTGTTTTGGCCTTTCTTCCCCTCCTGGCCTTTCTCCTCGAGTCTGTGCTGGCACTGGCTGCCTCACTGGCCACCGGCTGATCCACCGGTGCCGCCTCTGCTGCTTTCTCTGCTTTCTCAGCATCATTTTGGCTGCTTTGGGGGGCACCTTTGGCTTGTTCCAGGTGGCTCAGCAAGTGTTCTGTGTAGATAAGCAAGAACAGGAGAGTAAGGAAGAAACCATCCTTAAAATACTCAAATGGAACCAGCTGAAGCCCATCAGGTCCATCTCACTTTGCAGAGACTCAAATTTTTATTGCGAAAGCTGTCACAATACCTTCATAAATCAAAGCATACAGTTTAATAAACAGTCATAAGAACTGAATTTTAAAGGAGATTTGTAAGATATCACAGTAAAAAGTTTGTGTTTCTAATAATGGGTATGTTTTTCCAAATGCCCACGTTATTTACTGGCCTAAGCCCCCTTTTCAAAAATGATTCATCAAATGGCCAAAGCTTTTAAATATTGTAAGTTTTCCTGAAAACTGCATAAAATAGCTGCAAATGAAATGCAGGGAAAAAATGTACTTCATTACCTTTACAAAATCTGTGCCATAAATACCAGATGGACAATATCATAAAGTATAACCTGGCATCACTGACCTTTACACTGCTCGTGCAGCTCCCTATCCTTGATTTTCCTGACAGTCACATCATCTTCTAGACAACAGTTTTATTTCCTCTAGATTCAACATCACAGTTGTTTGTCCAGAAACTGACCCCTGTCACAGTCAAAATATCCAAAGTATCCCTGTTCTACCTTCCCTACTACTCTTTTCCTTAAAGGAACATGAAACTTAAAACTTTAATCTCACTGCACCATGAATGGTGGGTGGCTTTGCAGCTGTGGAAGAGCAGAATTCTGCTGATCATTCTCAGTGCTCTCCCACAAATTTCTAGCACTTCCTACCTGTCAGCAGCTGGGGCTCTTGGAAAGCAGATGAACACACTTTACACGTCCAGTGGTTGGGCTTTGCTTCTGCTGTTCCACTGCCTTCTGGAGTGTTCACTAAATCACAACAAGAAATACTGAAAAGCTTTGAAAACGGGAAGGTGGTAAACCCCTGCAGCTCTGTTTATCTTGCAATAACTCCCTGAGTACCACAAGGTACAATTTAAGCAGCAAGAGGCCCTTGGGGGCAGCTGGGACCACTTCAGGATTTTCCAAACATGTAGAGCTGAAACATCAGAGGATATAAACGATGCCAGGAGTATCAATGCTCTTGTAAAGCCCTGAGGGTTCCTTTATCACTTTCTAAAGAACTGTGCTCATAAAAGGCAGGACATAAAGCAATTTTTAGCACCTTTAAAACCAGAGTTACGAGTCTTCTTCTGGGTCAATTTAGGACAGAAGCAGGAGAAGCCTCCTTGCTCTCTGTGGAGGGCATTGCAGAGTAAGAACATTTGGATTAATGGAAGTAAGGGTGAGGACAATGAAAACCTGGGTTTGAGCAGTTTCGTTAATTAGATGTGCTTTGAAATCACCATAATAGTACTTTAATTAACATGTCAACTCAAGAAAGGTAAAAAAAAATAAAGAAGAAATTAGGGTAAATGTAGAACTGGAATAAAAAAAAATAAAATAGGAAAAATTACTCTGTTCGCAGTCCTTTGTATTTTAGTCCTTGGATGATTTGTTTGAATTTGTCAAGAGGATCTGATAAATCTGGACTGATTCAGAATTTTTTTTTTTTGCACACAAAAAGCTGAATATTCCGGTGTTAAATTTTCCTCCAGAGGAGGAGGACGACACTGAAGTCAGGGCAAGTGAGTGGCAGCACAGGAAATTCAAATTGTGCCTCAGTTTCTGCCACAGATTTCCTGAATCCTGGATTACATGTCAGTTCATCTCTCTCTGCCTGAGTATCCCATCTATAAAGGGACAGTAAAGCTCTTCCTTCTTTTCAGTGATGGCTCTTAAAGCAAAATAAAGGATCCTCTGAGGCAGAGGTTGTCCCCTGCTGCAAGTTACCTTCAACACTCTGCACTACAGAGGTGTCATCTCATCCATGCCACTATAAATAAATAAATAAAAAATGACTTGGCAACACAGCAACAGAAACTCCTTCTTCACAGGCTCCATAAAGAACTTGAGGGCTCCATCCAGGAGGACAAAAGCAGCAAACCAAGATTCTGCCTAAGTTAATTGTCCCTGACTCTGCACTTCCCTTGCTCCTCAGTTGCTCCTCGCACTGGTTTGTCAGGAAGAGTCAGGTTCTCTCTAAGTTCCCACTCCCTCAGGCTTCCAGGGCAGCTGCAGGGCAAGCTGGCTGAGCTGGAACCACAGACCTGACAGCTGGCAACTGCTCTGTATGACTCGGGGCAAACAGGATCAGAAGAGCATTTTGTTTTGGAAGCACCAAAACATCAGTGGGAACACTTCGGGGTTCCCAAAATACAATAGGCAGCATTTTGTTTCTACTGGAGTTGGACTTCCAGGGAATAGGGTGAAGGATGTGGGGGAGGGGTTGTTCCAATTCTTCATTTTAGCCCCCCAAAAAAATCAATAATGCCAAACTGAAAGGCAACTCCCCAGTCAACTTCACAGTTTAGCTGTGACAGAATCCAAGCTGACAAATGGATCTTCCAATGAATTGTTCTGTATACGTCTGCAACAACTCCCCTTCCGCTCCTCCTAGCTACTTTTACTATTATTAAGCAGAATTTAGGAAAATAATCTCTAAAAGAGCACACTCAGAATAGTTTTCTTTTGATCCTGTGTACTCTGAGTGTACTTTCTGAAATTTGTGTTAAGTGGGTTCTTAACTTCACTGTTCCACTTAACACACGGGGAGGGGAGAGCACTGCTTCATAATGAATCCTGGGGACAGAGTTCCTGTGACACCACTAGGCATTTCCTCAGCCATATGTTCTTTGCCAAGAGGATATGTATTGCTTGTAAGTTTATTTAAATTGGACTTTCTGTCTCTAACAGTGGTATATACTGTGGTAGTATTGAAATCTGGGGATGGCCAGTGTTCTTGTCATTTCCAGACATTTACCCACAGCCTCATGTTTTCTTCTATAACCCTACCTGATCATTTTAATTATTACATTTTGCACAGGCAGAATGAAGATTTGCTTTGGGATTGCCCCCACCCCAACGCTAACCACCTCCAAAGTCAGGAGCAGTTGTGGTTTCCATGGAAATCATCTGCCTAAAAATTTATTGGCCTCTCTGTCACTTTTTAACCCGTGTTATGTATTTTACACACTGTGCCCATGAAAATTAAAAGAAAAATCCAGACTTTCAAATCCTCTCTAAATTAGCATTTGCCAAAAGTTATGTATCCATAATACATGTGTTACACCAAACAGCTCTGCAGACCTGTATCTCTGTCCTCTATCTCCCTTAAAAGCACTCTAATTCTTACATACCTGATGGATCAGCTGCTAGTATGCTGGATTTCTTGGTTTTTTTATGGGGTAAGACAGCAGATGAAGGTTTTGAAGAGACCTTATTATTCCCTTCTTTATCGGATTCCATCACTGCCAAGGACGTATCTGTGAAGACGAAAAGCAGTTCATCTTCTTTACTTTCCAGACCCTTTGACTCTTGCTCTGTGCTGAGGGCAGTAACCATGGTCAAAATTTTTTACTCTTCAACAGGCTTGAAAATAACATTTTCATGTAAAATAACAGGATCGAACTTCTTATACCTGAATCTCACCCAATGTGCCTTAAATATTCTGGAGTGTACAAAGAGCTGAACAGAGAGAGCAGGGCATACTTAAACAGTATTTTTAACTACCCATAACCCCACAAAAATACATGAAGAGGTTAAACTGAAGAAGAAAAAGATGAAATCTCTCAGTTAATACCAACTGGAAACATCTCAGAGTTCAGAAATCTGTTAACTGCATTGGTTCAGCTGTAGCACCTGAGACTCTGCTTACCATCAAGGTCAGCCACAAAGCTGACACTGGTGGCAACAGCCTCTCCCCAAGCATTTGTCACCCCAAATTACACCCAGAAGAGCAGTAATAAAATCCAGGGAGTATTCCCAGCTCAAGAGCAGGAAGAAAACACCCTTGCAAATGCCAAAGGATCTTGCCTTTCAGCTGAAGAAATGGAAAAGTAGGAGAAGACAAAGGGGCAAAGAACAATGGACTTGTGGCAAATAGAATCCAGATTCTAAAATATCTGCTGCCTTTCTTTCCAATGTGGATCCATGTGGATCTTATTCTAGTGGGTCCCATGTGAGGCTGCTTAAGAGAAATGTAGTTTTTTAGAACAGTGTGACAGCTCTGTGCAAAACCAAAACATCTTCACTGCAACCAAAGAATGGCTTCTTTAGCAAATCTGCAGAGATTTCTCTGATACCTGAGCTCCTTTGCTGTTCTACCCAGAAATGTTTTCGATGCAACCACCAATTCTTTTAATCAAGGACTATTTATCCTGTTTATTCACTCTGAACCATTAACTAGGCCACCTGTTTTTAAAAACCTGGCTGTATCATGGCGAAGAATCTACGCTTTCCTCTGGCAGGGCACCCACGTGTGCAGGCTGGCCTGACTCTGCAGGATAAGAGCCTACTGGATAAACAGCACTGTCAACTCCAACAGCCAGGGACTATCAGTCCCTGCCAGCTCTGGGCCCTTAGGAAGGAAGAAAGGCCCCCACACATACCATTGGCAACACTAGTGACCTGCTTCAGCACTGGCTTTTCCATTTTTTTGGCGTAAAAAGCTGCATACCACACTCGCAGCTCAGTTCCCGGGGGGATGTCCTGGCTGGTGGTGAAGTAAATGTCATTGTCATGCTGGAAGGCAGTTAAGTTTTGATGCTCATACTCGGTGGCTGGGCGCACCATCATCATCCAGTTGCAATCATCTTCGTTTGTGGTGTCAAAATACACCAGGGGCCCTTCCTTCTGGAACACCTGCCAAGCAAAATGAGCATAGAGTAAACCTCTGAGAAATAATAGGAAGTTATGGAAAAATTTTTTATTTTCTGCTTTTGCAGTGGTTTCTTTTCGGTGTACATCAGGGACAAAGCAAGCCCCAAGTCCTGCATCAGGCAAGTTTGACTTAGTCACACCTTCACATGAGTAAGTGTGAGATGGACAAGATGGGAACAAACCGAACTCCTACTCCAAGAATCCTTGCTACAGCCACCAGTTTCTCAAAGAATTATTGGACACATGACAGTGGAAGGGAATCCAAACAGGCATCAGCCCACATCACATTTGTAAATCTTTACTTCTGAGTTAGGTATTAGTGAAAACTAAGACTGAATTTCATTCTTAAGGTATCATTTTTCCTACCAAAACTTGTCAAGAGAGGAAGAAAACAAATGCAAGACAGAAAACCCCCCACTTATTTTGCATATTCCATAAACCTAATACACATGTGGCTCATTAGGCAAATCCAATCAAATTGAAGAGACTCATTAAAAGAACTGAGCATCTAGTTTGGTTCTTCTGTTCCTTGCCCAGAGAATGTTTGTTTAGCTCAATTCTTACACAGCACACCTAAAAGATGTTCCAAATAACACCCCTACATACATATTTCTTTCCATAGTGTTAGACAGCATTAATTCATCACAGGTAAAACTGACTTTGTGTGATTGCTTTTGATGTTCTGGGCCTTACCTTCAGGGGAAAAACGGATTCTTTCTCCAGCTTGAGAACTCTCTTGGATTCAAAGGGGCCAAACTGGGTACGTTTCACCAGCTGAGTCAGAGCAAACACTCCCTCAGTTCCATCCTCCAGTTGTCTTATCTCCAAATTAGAAGGCAGAGATGATCTAAACATTTAAGAGAGAATTGAGAAAAAAAAAACCAACCAAACCACAGAATCAATCAGGTTGGAAAAGACTTCTGATATCATCAAGTCCAACCTTTGGCTGAACAGCACCTCATCCAGCAATAGTTATGCATTAGTTACGCAGGAAGCCAAGGAAGAAAGAAGTCAACATTGACTTCTCCAATCTCTGGTAACAGCAAAGCTTTCTGATCAATACACCCTGACTTCTGTGAGGATTTATAAATAGAGGGGAACAACTACCAGCAGTAGAGGAGGCCCAAATCAGTGATTACTTGAGAAAGCTCAGTCCTGATACCTCAACTAAACCTATTGTTGTTCAGTTTAAGCCACTCCCCGTTATCCTGTCACTGCAGTTCCTGGTGAAAGGTCCGTCTCCCTCTCTTGCAGCCCTCTTTAAACACTGAAAGGCTGCTGCAAGGTCTCCCCAAAGCCTTCTCTTCTCCAGGAAAGCACATCAAAATGAGAAAGATGAGCGGTTCAGCACGGATGTTAGCTCTCACTGGAACACCCTGAGGCCTCTTCTAAAACAAATTATCCTCTGACTCTATAGATCTTTGGTTGTGATCATGCTTATTTTAAAAAATAACCTATATCCCTCCCCAAATGAACACTTTGTAGACTTATACAAATCATAGCCCTTAAGATGGATGCCCTGAAGTTTCCCTTCTGCCTTGTAGGTCCCTTATTACAAACACTGACACATTGATCACAAGTCCTTCTGTGCTTCCAGCCTCTCTCTTTCCCAAACAAGCTTCTGAAAAGAACAGTATGTAGTAAATATTGTTACTACATATAATACACTGAGAATATCTTCCCAAAAAAATCACAACTGGCCCCACTGTATTGGTTTTACAGACCAAATGCAATTCTGTTTTTTCAGGCCTGTGCTAACAGATGAAAAGCTAAAAATAATCAGACAGGCTACTGTGTAGAAGTTGATACTGGCAGAACTACTTTACTGCCCAGATAAAGAGAAATACAAAACGATTGCAATCATAGTGACAAGCAAATGAATTTAAAAAAAAAAAAGTTTTCAGTTTGAAACATAGAATATGCAGTGTCAGAGACAGAGAAGTTCAGGAGATGTTTCTCAACACTTCTCTTCTAACCATAAAGTGTTCATTTTATCTTTTTAGTAAGACAGAGGGAACAACAAACATGTGGTTAAGAAAATAGTGTTTTTAAAATATCCATATTCAGTTTGTGGTTAAACTTGCCCTCAACCTCAGATAACTCACTTTTAGCTACTGTTCCCTAATGTAAAATGAAGGCTGCAATTTTATTTATTCTTTCTTTTCTTATCTTACCTGATTTCAGCTGTAAACTCTTCAGAAAATAAATACATTTATCTGTAAAATGGTGAATTTTAAATTCTGCTTTCAGGTCTACTGTCCAGCAGCCCACACTCCCACTAGGGAAAACTTAGCATTTGCATGTCAAAAGGAGACTGAAAACCAGTGCATGCACCATATTTGCACACATTCCCAGTTGGAACATCTAGACACTAAGGCAATTTTCCACCCTACAAACAAGTAAGAGCATCAAATTGCAAGGCAAAAAAAACCCAAGAAAAAAAAAAAGGGCAGGAAATAACAGTTTAACTTGTCATTGAATCTGTGTAGTACAGGCTAGAGACTCACTGCACTGCTCAGTGTATAAAAACACCCCTCCATCCCCAACTTCTATTATTCCAACGGGTATTTTTAAATTACCCTCAAGCACCTGTAGTGTCAGGGCTGTTAACCATTAACAGCTGCTGCAGGGAATATCCAGGGCAGGTTTCCAGGCCCAGGAAGGCAGTGCCTGGCAGGAACCACAGGAAAATTCCTCTTCTGGGAAGTCCCAGAAAGGCAGGGACAGCTCCTGCACAGGTGCAGCCACTGTACACAGCACTGTACACACCAAGAGCATCCTGCCCAGGCCAAGGGGTCACAGCATGCACGTGGCACATCCAGCACATCCAGAATTTGTTCCCAAGTTATCCTGGGAATACACAGCACAGCCTACATAGCCAGGATGTGCCAGACTTGCTGCCCACGTGCCTGTTTTCTGCCTGTGACTTCCCAAGAAGAAATATGGAAGCCCTACACACATTACGTAACACACGAAGCCATCTGAACACTTCCCTTTTTGGATCTGTACTACATATTCACAATAGCTGGTTCTTTTCCTTAGCTTTACATTTTACACCTTAATATGAATTTTGCTGACAGTGCCTGATTGTCTTTCCCCGTAAAAATCACTACTCAGGGTTATTTTCTTCCAACTAGATTGAGTCTATTTGTTTCTTTTGGCAAACATGAGTATTTCTGCTGCACTGCCGCAGATTTGCTGACAGAACTATTACCCCTAATCATTTGCAAAGACCTACAATAATGAGAACAACTTGTTTTGCTTCTAAGTGGAGGAATGACAGTTCATAGCAAGCAGGAGGACACAACCATTCACGTGAATGAGAAATCCTCACACACTTCTCAGAAACTAACAGGGTGTATGTGAGGGGGATAAAAGTAGCAGGTACTAAACCATGACAGAAGTCATCACCCCATCTGGCACCACCTGACTTCTTGCCAGAAACCTCAGCGAAGAAACCGAGTCCTGATGAACAGCAAGTTATTTTTTTTGGCTTCAATTCAGTGCGGCACTTAAGTGTGTACATCAATTTTTCTATTTAATCAAGGCCATGTGCTTTCCATAGATTTCTGTAGTCTGCTGGGACTTCACTTTCCAGCTGTCAGCATGACATCCACTGAGCAGCAAATCTGCTTTGAAGGACTAACATGGGCATTGGGTGAGTCAGGACTAACACAAACATTTCTTACCTTGCCCTGCTCAATACAAAGGAGTCTTTGACTGTCACCACTGGGCCAAGCTCAGGACACTCTGAATCATGGTACTGCCCACAGTCCTCGCACCCTGCAAGGAAGCAGACAGGAAAGGTTGATGGAAAACACTTTTAAAAGACAGTTTTCTCCCTCTTTCAAGAGAAACCTAGCACCAGGCAAAATACATATGTAGAGAGGCAGATGTTTATTTATATTGCTTAAAAGAACATGAATAATTGAACATCAAGCTGATAGCTGGCACCTGCGTAGGTGTGATAACACACACTGTGATCAGCACCATCAGAAGACAATTGTTTAAATTCTCTCTCAAAGGAAAATAATTGTCTTACATCCTCAGTAAATATTCTGCTTAAAGACAGCACTATTCTTCAAAGTGCTGGAACAAGTAGCAGCTGAAGAAAACCACATCAGTGCCTTCCCCAGGAGCTGGGCTGTTATAAACAGCTTGGGCAGCGCGGTGTTTCCAGTGACAGGAGCACAAACCCAGTCCCAGCAGCAGAACTGGCACAGAGCAGGGCACCAGCATGTTCTGGGAGCCCAGCTCTGCCTGGCCACACACACTTCTCACCCACAGGGCAGGACCGAGACCTCCAAGGTACCTTCTGGTGCCTTTCCAAGCAAGTCAGCTGGCTGCAAAACACACTCTGGCCACTTAATTCACTGTCAGCTTACCTAAATTAACTTCTAGTTTAAGTGGCTGTAAGTTACCCAGAACTGAGTGGTTCCTAAGGAACAATTTTCAGGCGAGGATAATTTGAGGCTTTCTAAAATAAGCTAACTTAATAGGATTCCAAATGCTTATACATCACTTCACTGGGAAAAAAATAGCTGTCAAACTGCCCTGCCTGGTCAGCTGCTGACACAGCTTCAGAGGAGATCATCACACAAGGGTTATATTGCTGTGGTGCCTTTTTCATCTGAGCTCCATGCTTACAAAGGCACCCAGAAAAGGTGCAAGGTAGAGGGGGCACTACACCTTTTTTGGGAAGACATGACAAAAACCATGTCATTCCAAGGTATATCCGCTCTGGTAAAGCTACTCTGTGCTCCTAACTGGAAGCCTCTCCCCCCGGGTATTTGTCCCAGTGAACAAAAGGACTTCTAAAACAAGGAATCTCAAACTGCTTCATGCTGCTTCTGGCAACAAAACCAGCCTAGCAGTGAAAATCCACATATATATGTGACAAACAGCATTTCTGGCTGGTGCAAGCCCCAGGCCTGGTCACTGCCTCCTGCAGAGCTGTTTATGCTGCCTTCTGGTGAGTCAAGGAACAAGACAATCAGCTCTTCCTGTCATTTTTCAGCAGAATGAACATCCCATTCTGGCTTGCTGTGCAGCATCACACAGCTCTGGTATCAGAGGAAAGGATCCAGGAGCAAGTGCTACCCACAGAGCACCAGCACCAAAGCTCAGCCTACAGCTGTTTACTGTACCATATTCCATAATTCTCTTGGCTATGAAACACATATTCAAGGATGTTAATTATGGGAGTGTGCAGTGTCATTTATAACAATTCACTTTTTCAGAACGTAAGCAGTCCCCATATCCCATGGGGAAAACTAATTACAGAGAGCATAAGGAAAAGATGAATATATTCAGTGACCACAGTCTCCACTGGAACGGAGAAAATTATGCTGTGTGACACCTTCTACCCCTTCTATCAGGGAATGGCATCATGTCCCCATTCTTTTTCCTGTTCACCAGAATGTTTTTATGAAGGGGAAGGTAAGGTAACTGCTATTGGTATCTGCATCTCAGTAAAAATGTCTAAGAGTAAACATTATTTTTGAAGGAATCTGTGGTGGAGGGAGACGTGGATCTTTCTGACAGTTGCCATAAATGCAGCTGTGGAGCCATCAGAGGTAAAATACTGCGGATCCAAAAACCAAAGACACGTGGTCCATTCTGCTCTGCCCCGGCTGGATCCACCACATCTGGGCCCTCTCTCTGCTCACACAAGGAGGTGAGTGGACTCTGAGTGGACTCTACACCTCCTAACTCTTTTCCACTGTGACACCAGGCTGTGCATGTCCAGCCTGGTGACAAAGGCAAGAGCTGAAGAGGGATCCAAGCCTGCCAGCCAAGCTCCAGCAAGCATGGGACACTGCCCAGCCTGGGCACACCACTGCTGCAGCCTTCCCTCACCCACCACAGCCCCAGATGCCAGGTCACCGAGCCCAGCCTGGCACTCAGGGTTACACACAGGGCACAGAAAGATACCCAGGCAGTGAATGCCACGAGTGACACTTGCCAGGGCAGCTGGTGCATCTCAAACTGGGCTTGTCCTGAAAGAATTTTGAGTCTGCCTCCCTCTCCCACAGAGGTGCAGATCCCCAAGTCAGGCCAGAGGTCAGAGTTATCCCCAGACACCCCTGGCTGCTGAAGCTGGTTGTATAAACAAATGGCTTACATGAGTGTTAGACCTTCAATCTCACTCACTTCAGCCATGAAAAAGCTGTCCTGCTAACTCACATTCAGAGGTTTCATTGTGTGTTTGCCAACAGCATCAGAATGTGGATGCTTAAATTACACAACCTTCTCTCTATTCATCCATTACCTGTTTGAGCCTCCTTTATATAAAGCATTGTTCTAAATAAAACCTTAAGTCTGTTTTAGTCTTTAATTTTAAGCATTCTGAGTAGGCAAGTCACACACCATGAGAGATAGATCTTTTTCCTAATACTTACAAATAAACATAATCTCATCACTGCCATCTTCAGCCATTTTTTTAAACCTGCCAAAATACAAAAGACGAAGTTAGTTCTGAATGACTTTTATTTTCCATATTATATAAACCTCCCTTTGTGAAGCAATGATGCTGACTGACCCAGAACACACCCAAACACATTACTGTCCCTGCAGGAGTATCAATGGACAGTTAAAGAAATGAAAGTTGTTAAAAAGCCCCGGTGACTGCTGTATCATTACATGCTGCAGACATCACTATCAACTCTCACTGTCTGTGGGTTCTCAGGCATTTCTCTCCGAGGCAATGCTGTCTCCTGCTGTTCCCCATCCCTCCTCTCACCAACTTCCAGCCATTCCTGTGGCCCCTGCTAAAAAGCTCCTGTGGAGCCTCAGAACACGCAGGGCCAGAGGATAATCCAGGTCAGCAGCAACCACTGCAGGAACAAGGGCCAGTGCAATACTTTATTGAACTGTAGCTTTAAAAAATTATCTCTGAAAGGCAGATTACTTATTTATTAAACACAGTAATCTTAAGAACCTAAAAACTGCAGATACAGTCACAGATCTGTTCCAGAGGCAAAGGTATATTGTGGTACTGAGCATAATAAAACCTGGGAAATAAAATCCTGCCTGTCACTGGCCTTCCATGAAATGGTAACTCACCAATTTGATTCCACAGTTAAATAAGGTTAATCTATATTCACTTCGTTAGTGTCAGTCTGTATTAAAAACTTGCATGAACACTATCTACTGCCCCTCCACAATTAAATTACGGTTGGCAAAAAGTCCAGTTATGTACGGCCAAGACCACAACACAAGCAGGACCTAGAAGACAGTTTTCCCTTTTCTAACCAAAAAAATGCTCTCCTTCTCAAATAAGCAATTTTCCCAAAACCCCAGTAAGAGGCAAAGCAACATGAAGATCACGACCCAAGTCTGAGACAGGCTGCAGAAACATCAAGTGTGTTGGCCGAGAACAGAAAGGAGTAGGAGCCTGAATCTCTGACAGCAAGAGCAAACATAACACACCAAGCTAGCAGAGCCCTCTTTGAAAATACATAAAGCATTTGCTACTACAGCAACAAAAGCCAAGCCAGAGATGTGAGAGCACAGATCAGGATCAGGATTCTTCAAGCACTGCCCTCCCCAGCCCCATGTGCCAGCAGCAGGATCCCTCTCTGACACGCACTGCAGTCCCCATCTGTGGCACAAGCTGGGCCTCTCTTGGCTACAGCTTTTGGGGACTAAGCTCAAGTAACAAAATAAACATCCATACAAAAGCCCAGTGCTGAGCACAAACAGTAATTCAGGAAATTTCCCCAAAAGCTCTCATCCTGAAAGCAAGGTAAGCAATGCAACAGGTATTTGGGGGAGTCCAAAACACAACACTGCAAAACAAGCATTGTAGGCTGATGTCAAAAATGGTTTGTTTTCCTTTTTAACTAACACCTTTTTTTGGATGCTTTGCACTATTTCAAGAGGGGTACGCCCAGCTGTTTTTAGACAGTTTGTTTCCTGACAAGATTTTAATCCTAAATATGGCTGAATTAACAAATAATGGCCTCGGTCAACGGTTCAGGAGCACAGCGCAGCCAGACCACCGAAGGCATTTGCCCCCCAGGACGCTGCTGTGTCGCATCCTCGGTAAACAGCAGACTGGGGACAAGTGACATTACCGGAGCAGCAGCTCAGTCTTGTCCCAGGGCTGTCAGATGAGAATAGCAACAAAGGGGTGGAGAAATCATCAGCGCTGCTCAAGGTGATGGGGAAGAAGCGTGAAGGGCCCTCACAGGTGCCTCACGCAGAGGATGAGGACACGGCACCTCGGTGATCTGCATTAGCGCAGTTCCCATCTCCGCAGCAAGGACTTTCCGTGTTCTGCACGTCACAACATTCCTGATCTGTCACCCCTCGCTGCCCTGCTCGGCACAGCGCTCCAAAAGAAACACTGGTACCTGCTTTACAATTCTGATTTACACACTTCTCACCCACAGGCTTCAAAGCTCCTCCTCCCAGACCTCAGCTGTATTTCCCAGGAATTTCTGAAATAAATGACACAATGCCACCCCTTCCAGCTGGTAAATAGAGTCACGATGTGCCACGCAGGCTCACATGATGGCACTGAAGACAGGCACCAGAATTTTTGTTGCCCTCATCTGCTGTTGCTCTGGGCCGCGTCTGATTTCTTCTTTTTTTTTCTTCTTTTCAAACATTTGTACCAGAAAAACACTCCATGAAATCACTCATCCTACTGCTCCTAATTCTGTTCTTGCACGGATAATCAAAGCTTCTGGGAGTTCGAGGTATTTTTTATATGAAACAGAGAGCAGTCACTAGCAGTGAACAATCACGAGAAAAACCACACAGAGGACATTAGACCAGGTACAAAGCCTAATTCTGATGGCAGTAAAAGAGCAGAAAAACACATTTTTTTGCTTGTATAATTAGATGAGTGACTTTGTGCCCGAGAGTAGAGCACAGAGATATGCACAAAAATTCCAGCTGCAACACAGGTCTCTGAACATATCTAGAACTTGAGGGAACCCAAATGAAGATACCAAGGGGCTGCAGCATCCCTGGCACCTGCTTGCAGCTCACAATGTGCACAGAGACTGCCAGGCAACCACCTGAGCTGTGAAAAATTAGGAACTGATGTAAAAACACACTTTCCCCTTATAAACTGATGACGAAAGAAATCAGGCTCTGGTGCTAAACTGAGTTATTTTGGACTTGGTAATGGATATTCCAAAAAAAAGTAGGTCAGAAAAATTAACTGAATGCCTAAAAATCTGTGTTTGAACTTAAATGACCAACAAGCTGAAATTAAAGTTACGCTTTCTACAGTTTGAGAATGTGCTCCTAGGAGTGTGAATAACTTGAAAACACAAGCAGATGGGTGCTGCAGATGCACATGTGAAAGGATGCACGTAAAAATGCAGTTTTTTCCCATGATATAGTAGACAGAACTTGTTCGTGCTCCTGCTCAAAGGAACTGCAGAACACCTGGTATACTACAGTGAGGCCTCATATTTCTGGAAAAAATAGGGCCAGTCTATCAATTATTACTGAGGAGGCGGGAGGGGACCATTTTTACTCCAGTCAGGGGGGGCACGGAGTAACAGAGCGGCGGGGGGGGGTCTGTGCCACCTGCCCTTCCCAGCACTTCCCACGCTCATGTGAATAAACTACACGCAAAGTTTAATGGCCCTGAGCAGAAAANGAGCAACCTGCAGAAAATTCCCGTGTGGGAAGCCCCGCAGCCCGCGACTCTCCTCCTTTTGTCTCCTCGGTTGCCCACCGCACCTCCTCCCAGGGCACACGGCGGGGCAGGGCAGGAGCCCCGCACCTCCCTCCCCTCTCCCTCTGGATCACGCCCTCGCACCTGGGAGCTCCCACCTCCCCCCTCCATCCCCA
>VZTX01003639.1:197537-241176 GCA_013400915.1 Pardalotus punctatus | reverse complement strand
CCTGCGCTGCTCTCCCGCCGGCAGCATGAAGGTCGAGTTTGCCCCCATCAACATCCCCCTAAAGAGGAGGATCCAGACAGTCGCCGTGCTGCAGTGGATCTTCTCCTTCCTCCTGCTGGGTAACAGCTTTCCTCCTTCCTGCCCCAGAGAGAGAAGGGCAAGAAGCGGCGTTTTCCGTGACCAGCGTTACCTGTGGGCATCGCTGGGTGCCAGCCTCTGGCTCCACGTGGGTGCAAAGCGGCCGGGGGGCAAGCAGCTCCCCGGCCGTCCCCGGGCGGGCAAGAGCATCGCACTTCTTTCTTCCCTGAAAGCTTTGGATGGTTTTTTTCCTTTTTTTTTTTTTGGGTGGTGGGTCTATTTCTTCCTATGGCTTCTTCTTCAGATATGATTCTTAAAAGCTGGTGTCTCTGGCACCTCGTTGTTGAGACGGCTCACTAGGTTTCTGACAGCAACTTTTTTATTGAACATGAGCATTAAGTCTAGTACATGACTAATGCTGTTTTTATTAGTAATTTCGTAAAATAACTTTATATGCTGTAGTTCAATAAAATTCTCATTTAACAAGATGATGAAAGTTAATAGGGATTATCAGTGAACTGGCTCAAATGCCAACACTTCTGTAAGTATATGAAAAATATCCTCACTGGCTTTAAGGAAGTGTTGCTAATTCTAATTGGTAAACTTTTCCACTGATTGTTCCTCTATAATTAATGTTCCTATTATCTTAATAGACACCTATCAGTAAGCACCTATTCACAGCAGCAAATCTTAATTTGCATGGGTAGGTATCTTGAACTTGATGAATGAATCACTTGATAAGGTAAGATAAGCCTTAACTCTATGACACTAAATCCATGGATTGTATCAATTGGGAAGTGGTTATTGAATAGTCTGTTCTGAGGTTCAGAGCCACTGACTACCTGTGCATTACTGGAAATGCTTCATGATCATCTATGCTCTAGGATTTACAAGGAGAAAAGGAGTGTGCACATATCTTCCTTGTATGTCTTGCAAATATGTTATCCTTCAGATGGTCTGATGTCTTCCAGCTTATTTTTTGTTTTAGGTTGTTAGCCCACACATTAAAGATTTGGGGGAACTATGGAGGGTATGAAGCATCTTCACAGATTTATCAGCAGATATTCTGTTACCTCTAAATTATATGTAGTTAAATGACAAACAGTTTATGTTTGTGGCTACATTGTAAATAGGCTGTACCTGTAATTTTCTGTTATCGAATTAGGTCTTGGCATTAACCATTCTTCCAGTCTCATTATGCAGTGGAAGTTCAGGAACAGTGGAGGAAAACAATTCTTTTCTTTTCCTGATGTAGCAGTGCTGCTGCATAAAACTACATCTTTCTGTGCTTACTAGAAGTGACTGGGGTGCAGAAAATCACTTCTCTGTAGTTTAGTAGGAGGAGTAGGCAGCTGTCTTCTGCAGCTGGCACTGCCTGGGAATGCCAAGGAAAATCAGCAAGGAAATGGTCTTATGGCTTGTTATGTTGAGTATAGTGAGTTCATGTGGTCACGAAAGAATCGATTTGCGAGACTGCTTGGTTAACAATTTGATTCTAATAATAATTATCTCCTTGTGCTTCACGGGGATGTTTATCTTTAGAGCTGACCAAGGTGACCTTGTCATTTCTTAGGCAGACGCTTTCAGTGATTGGGCAGCCAGTGATCTGGCCAAAAAGTTTTACTTAGCTGCAGGAGCATTCAGGTGGATGAATCCTAAATTACTTAAAGCAATGAGAAATGGACTGGTTTCTGATGTTCTGGACTGCCCCTATGTCTAGATTTTTCACTGTTTTTTTTTTTTTTTCCCTGAGCAGACAAAATATGGGAACATTGTTGTTTGTAAGCTCTTGAATTCAAAGTGACACTTTCAAATCAGGGAGGGGATGCCCCATTATGAGTGAAACACTGTGTGAGTTCATTCCAGAATAGGTTGGAGGTTTAGGTGTTCTTTGGGGGTTTGTGTGTGGCTGGAACTAGGTTATGCCAAGCACGATCTTAGGTTGATTGTCTGTCTTGTGTTGCATATCTGCATGTGAAAACTTGAACAGATAATGCCCTATGACAGCTAATGATTCATGATATAGATAGAGGGATTCTGTTCAGAGCAGTGAATAAATGGGGTACTGGCTTAGCTGCTAAAGTTGTCCATCTAAGTATGTTGTAAGGTGCCATTGCTTAGTAAAATGAATGATAGGAGTAACAGATAAAGTAAGATAACTCTAAAACTTAGTGCCCTGAATGACAAAAGCTGAATCTGTTACGATATGCTTTAAATCTGGGGAGTGACATGTGAAAAAGTAATTTGGCGCGCTGAGTAAGCTGGAAGGGGAATGGGAGCCTATTACAACTTAGAACTCAGAGTGTGACTTGGAGAGAAGGCTCTGAAAATCAAGCACTGGTTTTATCTTCCTGGCTGAGAAATGTAAAAAGCCCTTGCTCTCCAGGCTTCCTTTGTTGTAATGCTGCATGGTTTTCTGAGACTGGAATCGATGACTGAAAATGCCCTCTTGCTTGTGCGATTCACAAGCTGGCCTGAAATACAGACTTGCAATAGTTGTTGAAGACTAAATCTCATCTCCACTGTAGAAAGAGAAAATCAGTCAGCAAATACGGAAAAAATATCAGCGGCAACCTGCTAAAAGCAAAGTTCTGCTTCTTCATGCAGTGTACCAGCTTGGGCTGGATCTGCACTACAAATCCATTGCTTCTGCCATGCAGCGTAGGCAGAGTAAACATGCCTCTGTCTCAAAAAAGCTGTACAGATGTGCACAGAATTTCATTATATACAAAAGGAACCTCTTTAAAATTCTGGCTGTAAGCTCCTGTGCTTCCTTGTTCTGTGCTGCAAGCTGCCAAAGTTCACCCTCAAAGGGAAAAGACAAGTTTTCATTGTAACAGTGATTTGCCTGCTCGTTATCCAGGGGCATGACACCAGAAGCAAAAATAAGTTCTGAAATACTGGGATGTGTATGTAAGCATTTCTGGATTAGATGAGAGAATTGCCCATTAACAGATTCCCATCGTGTGTTGGCTGAAAATGCCATGTGGTTTCCTGTCTTATGTTCTCCAAGTGCAGCGGATGAGAAAAGTTTGGCCATAAGGTCCATGAAAGAGAAAGTGTTTTAAATGGGCTTCTGTCTTTTGAAAGAGAAATGTTATCAGTCTTGAGTCTAGAAAGCTTAAGCTGCTAAAACTGAAAACTGGCAAATGCTAAAATCATGTTTTTTCTCAGCGTATTAAGCACAAATCCAAAACAGCTTCAGGCTGAAGCATAATGTCAAGCCATTAGTGTTACACTGCTGAAACAGCAAATACATGAAGTTTTGCAATTTCATAGTACCTACTTTGGATAAAAAGCCAAACGAGACAATTTTTATAGATGGTAGTTTTATGCCTGTGATTACTGTTTTTAGAGGTTCATTGGCTTGGCCAGGGGCTGACAGTCCTGGGGCAGGCCTGGCTCCTTTCCAAGCTCACAATGTGACACCCACACTATGTTTGCCTGTGAAGCTGGGTGCTGTCTGCTCTTGATCACTCTGTGCCGTTGTCCAACCCAGCTCCAGGCAGAAAGTCACCTGGAGAAATAAAATCTCTGAGCCTGCAAGTGCTGCTGGACTGACAAAGCAAAGAGGTTACATCACCCCATTTTTGAATCATAGGTTTTATGGTTCACGTGCACAAAAGAAATTGCCACTGTCAATGAATGCATCGGATGTGCTTGATGTTTAGCAGGAAGTCTTTATTTTTAAGCTCGGAAATATTTTTAATAAGAACTCTGAATTAATTTTGCTGCATTTACCAGTATGTCTGATATCCTCCTATTGGGAACAGGTGTAGGTTTTGTGTTTCTCACACAGCAATTGAGCAGTGATTTATCCTTGATGTGTGAGCTGTGTCTCAGTACTGCACATCTGTCAGTGAGGTTCAGTTTGTATCAGGAGGTGAGTAGTACCCAGGCAGAGAGTAGATCAAAGGGTTAATTTAAAGGCAAAACCATTAAAACAAAGAAAAAACAGTGAGATTTGGCTCCTTCCCCAGTGCTTTAGCCTTTTGTTTTCCTTCCTCTCTAATGTACACGAATCAAATGACAGCACATTTGAAGAAAATAAGGCTAGGTGAGTTGGTAAGCTACTCTCTGGCTAACTTCTGTGCCCCTGGTGTGAAAAGGGACAATGGATTTTGGGCATGATCAAAATCAAATGCAGAACTGGGTAACTTGGGTGGAGTGGTGATGTCTTGGATCAGACAATGAGAGAAGGAAAGTTTAACCCTACAACAGAGATACCAGGGTTTTGCTCTGAGACAAGGTGATGGTAGAGGAGAATGGTGCATCTTCTAAGGCTCACTTTTGGGGCCCAGCAGTGTCTCTGGTCTCCTCACTGGGGATTTAGGAAATGACTGTTGTGAAGGCACCTCTGTGTTTGTTTTCAAAACCCTTAATAATACAAAATCAGTATACAATATAAGGTATACTTTAATATGCATGAAGCCACAAAATAATATACTGAAGACATTGGTATATATTAAACTACATCCTGTTCTCTAGTGATTAAACTTCTGTGCATGTAGGATGAAGCAGTCTGTTAATTGAATGTGCTGGAGGCAGTTTTGAGTTGTGGACCTGGCTTCCCCAAAAGAATAGAAATAATGAAACATTTGCCATGGAGTGAGATAGTGCTGTGGCAATAATAATTGATTTCTGTGTTGAGAAAGCAGGTGTCGCTGTAACGTGCTAAAGCAAATATTAACCTTTTCCCCAACATGCCATGATGGTTTGTTATCTGGTCTTGATGTAATTCATCAACTATAGCTGGGTAGCTAATATGATCTTGTTCTTCCTCAAAGCCTTTTTAAAAAAAAACCTCTTTTGATACTTAAGAAAACTTAGCTAATCGCCATGAGCCTTTCCTAGCAATCTGGCTGGTAGTGCTGCTTGTTTTTGTCACTCTACTCATCTGTCTGTGAAGTTTATTGGTGGCCCATGGGTAGGGACTGAACTGTGATCACAGAGAACAACAGGGTACTCAATGACTAGTGTTTCTAGGAATGCTTCCTCTGTTACCTACATCTTAGGAAGGGAATTTAACCATGTATCTGTATATTTGTTTGTATCTCTCAAAAATGAGAAGAGAAAATGACTCTGCTGTGTCAGGCCAGAGACCCTGGCTTGACAACCTGTATGTGAACATAAGTGACAGTGATTGCCTAAGGAGAAATAAAAGAAGTGGGAAATATGTAGACTAAATTTGGCATGCTCTCTCAGGATTTGACAATTAGTAACTTGGGGATTTATGGCACCTAGACCACTCTATCTCCAAGTCAGTAGTGTGTAATGCTCTATATCTCTAGTCTATCAGTATTTGCCAGTGTCTTAGGAACTGGAACCAAATTTCAGTGTAAACAGGCCTCCAAACCTTGGCATCTGAGGGTTCGAGTTTGTTATCATAGCACTGTTGAGATACAGCTTCCTTGGCAGGAATGCTCAGATATCCTAGTGATTGGGGCTCCCAGTTGTAGCCAATAACCTGACAAAGGCCCTCACAGGAGACTGATACATATTGAACAAATGCCCTCACAGAAGTCTGATAGAAATTCAACAATTTTCCAGTGTAGTTAGTTTAAATAAACTCCCAGCTTTTTCTTTGCTGGGGTGTCTGTATCTGCCGTGGATAAAAAGTGTCAGCAAGTTCCTGTGTTACTGGTAGAAAACTGTATATTGACAGAATTGCACAGACTAGTAGGCTCTGAACAGGACAGTACTAACATTATGTCTCCATTTTTTTTTTAATAAAGAGGCTTTCTATATAAAAGCTGCATAGCAATACTCTGTTGAGGCACGAACTTGCTTACTGTTGCCTTGGCAGGCTGCCTCTTTTCAGGTGTTGCCTGTTTTTTGAGGTCTTACTTCGGTGGGAATATTGGAGTCGGTTTGCTGTAGGTGTTTCAGAAAGTAAGGCTGATTAATCTTTTTTTCATGCATGAAAGAATCCCATAAGTGGGGAAGATAATTTTTTTAAATGCCAAAATCAACTGATCAGTGGTAGCTTGAGGGATAATAGAGAGGAGCAAACGTTCATTAGTGATGAAAACATCACTGTGCAATTTTTCTGTGTTCCCTCCAAAGTTCTGTTCCCAGCCCAGCTCAGAGACATTGCTGTTCTGAAAACAAAGGATGAGAAAAGCACTGTCCTGTCGTAGGTACACCAACATGGTTGTTGAAGAATACATTGTCTTTCTTTTTGTTCTTGATTTTCCCCTGTGTCCACAGATGTAAGAAATGAGCTTTTCACCTTGCTTTGTGTATTGGTATGTACATGTACTTATAGAGCCCAGGGAGGGGCAATATTAAGAATCACTTCTCCACCTTTGTATTCCCTAGGATTCCAGGGGGATAAAAATGTTTTATTTACCATTATTTATTTACCATCCTTGGTGGGATGAGGTTCAAAGTGAACTCTGAACGTCTCCAGCTCATTTAAGACAAAACAGCATAATGTGTTTAGAGAACGCTTTGCTAATTGTATGTGGGACACGGCAGGACCTGGCTCATAGTTCAGAGCTATCCCAAGTTGTCAGGAAGTCCCAAGGTTTCAGAGTGAGCTACTTTGCAGTTTTATGGACCATTGCAGAGAGCCTGTAGTGGTGCTTGGGGTGGGACCAGCACCTTTGGCACCAGGGACACACCTGTGCTGCCCAGACATGATTTGTGACTGCTCTGAGCATAATGGGAGGCTCTTCTAGGGACAGTCTCACATTCAGTGGCCTTCTCAACAGATGTTAATCAGTTTTTGATGCCTTAGTAACTCCAAATGTATGTGAAGCTTCCAATTTTCAGCCTTTACCTGTATTTCCTCACTCAAAATGCTGTTTTCCTGCTTCCTGTCTCTGGTATTTAACTATTTTATGAATTTGATGCCCCCAGCTGCAAACTCAGAGCCTGTTTAGTGATTGAAGCATCAGGTGTACAAACATCATCAGGCAGGATCGCTGCCAGTGCTGGTAGCTAACACTACATAGAGTGGGTTTCATCCATTTGTTGCACAATATGAGTACCCACATGTTGTAAATGGGGAAATGGAGGGAAGTAACTCACCAACATTGCCTCACAAACCCAGTGTTAAGAGTTTCATGGCAGTGATTTGTTTTTTAATCCATATTTCCTTCTCCCTCACAGTTCAAATATACCATAGAGATATTTTTCAAATCTTTAAGTCAAGCTCAACCAAAAATTATAGTTAGAGCATACATTGGAACTACATCCAGCAATGATACAGTAGAGTGACAAACTCGAAATTATTTACCTTTTGCCTGGAATTTGTTTATGAATTTAATTAAAATGGTTGCTATTTATTTACTCACTGTCTTGTCTGAAGGAGAAAACATCAGGTTTGTGTTTATAGGCTCAATGGTTTTGAGTCATCAGTGTTTAGCTCATCTTGCAGGCTGCTAATTCATTGAAATAATGAGGAGGTATGTTAAACGGAATTTGCCTCCGTGTCTCATTGGGAATGCAGTAATCAACTCTGTCCTACAAGATGCTGAGCTCCCCTTAGGAAGTGCTAACAGCATACTTATCTCCCCATACCTTGCATGCACTCAGGAATGTGCCCTAGCTAAAGCAAAGCAGCGAAGCTTGTTGATCTTGTGTATGTTTGTCTGCATAGGATTAAGTGCTGCTATCTGGGCCTTCTCACTGCTGATGTAATTATCTCTTGCAGCAAGGATGCTTTGCTCCAAAGCACTTCTCAGCTATTTGCTAGGAAACTGATAGTAAAAAGCCATGTAATTCTGCATTGAGCCAAAAGTGGTTCTGAAAGGAAGAGTAGGAAATAGAAATACCAATTTTTACATAACAAATTGAAATTAATTAATATATGGTGATTAAAATAACTTCTCATTCAATTTTATACTGTGAACCTTGCAATCCTGTCCAGTTTAGCATTCCTGGAAATTTCTATAGTTTCAGGATCTCTTCTTCAAAGAACAGGTAATGACTTTTCCTCAATAGATTTCTGTACCCTACTTTGGAATGATGCTAGCGTGGGATTCCCTGTGAGTTTCCATCTGGAGCAGTGGAATTGAGTGTCGTCTTAAACCTGAATTACTTATCATTAATATATTAATGATATTCCTTAGAACTTGTGCGTTTTCCACATTGGCTTTGGGGGTCTGTGGGCCTCAGTTAGCTGTGGTAGTTTTCAAGACCTCATACTCAAGTACTTTTTTGTGCAAGACTGGGGTTGCTTGTTTGAGGAGAAAAAAATGAGCCTTCTGTATGGAAGAATGGAGCATCCTTCAAAATGGTAGATTTGATCCTTCTCCTGCTTTTGTTTATGGACATTTCCTTCTCCCTTCCTCAGAACAAATGCAATTCCTTATTTTTCTGCTCATATCCCTGCTGGAAATGTGAATATTTATCCCTTTCTTTCCTACTCAATCTAACCAGTAACTTTGCTTGCTCTGTCTGCTTCTGGATTCTGTGGTAATTCTCAGTTGCCCCATGACAAGATATCCAATTCTATTCTGAAGGCACAGTCAAACTAGGCACAGGAACAAGTTGGCTGAAGTTCAGAAAAAGTAACTATTCAGGTTGGAGGAAATAGAAAAGTGCCTGTAGACCAGGTTAAGCTCTGAATTTCAGGAGCTCAAAAGCTGCTTACTCTTGGGAATCTGCTGAGTTGTCAACACTCAAGTAATACTCTCTTGAATGAAGGTGATCTGAATTAGGATGAGTGGGTTTTACTCTCAGTTCGTGTGCTTATTCTAAAGTTTTCAGTCTGGTGATATTTACATTGTGTGAGCCAAATAATTGCCTGTTGTTTCTTTTTAAATCTGCTCTATTTACTGGTGTATTTAGCACAGTATGTTTCACTGGTGTAACTTCTGCTAGGACTTCACAGGGTATTGCCCTCATGAAGCCAGTCAATTGTGAGACATAAAATACCACAGGGCAGAGAGCAGCAGGTCCTGCTCCTCAGACATCTCTCTCCAGGGCTGCTCAAGTTAATGCAAGAACATAAAATTCTACAAATTCTACAAAGATAAAGTGTCCATAGGTTTTTCTTGAGTAATTATTTCAAGGTTGGGCCCTACAGTAACACATTGTTTAACCAACTAACTTGTTCTTTGAATTGTGTATAATACAATTCTTATGTATCACTTGTAGCAGGATGTTACGGTTCTTGCTAAAGTGGGTTTGAACACAGCCTGCTGTTGTGTTCCCTTAGCAGTACTGAACTTCCACTTAGAGTGACATCTTTCATGGCTGAACCTTTTTGATGTTTTGGTCTTGTCTAGTGCATCTCCTTGGCCAGTGACAGCAGTTTTGGCTGGAAGTAGAACTACCACCCGCATATTATAGGTAGAGAAACTAAGAAATGGAAAATAATTGCTCAACACTGCTCTCATTAGAAAAAAGATATTGCTGTGGCTCTCTTTCTTCCTCCTTTCCTTCCTCAGCTCTGCTTTCTTTGTCTCATTCCCTGGAGCATCGCATCCTTGTTAGCTCTTGCTGTCTCCTTTCATTCTGCCTAATGTAAACCAGATCCCCTCTACCAAATATCAGTTACCCAATGCCCAGTTGTGCAGTAGAGGGAGAAATAATAGACTGAGGTGATACACCCTTGAGATGTTTCACCCTCAGTGAAACAACAATGGAATAAGATGAGTTCAATTTGTATGCATTTTGAGTAACACCTGTAAAAAAATCAGGGCCTTGAAAGGACACACGTGTGATTAATGCTTGCTATGGTTTCCCTGTTTGTCTCTTGTAGCAGAGTTTTGCTGTGGATTCTTCGTGATCCTGATCCTGGGTAACTTCTGGTTCCTTGCTGTTCTGTACCTGCTGTGGCTCTACCTCGACTGGGGCACACCATGTGCTGGGGGCAGACGGTCCCACTGGGTCAGAAGCTGGACTGTTTGGAAGTACTTCAGGGAATACTTTCCCATTCATGTGAGTAAAAGGTTTCTTACAAACAGCTTGAATAGCCGTGAGACAAAAGTCTAAGGCTTGTCTTTGGTGAAATTCTAATACTTACTCCAGGGTGAACTTAACTTCTTTTAAAAACATGGAAGATCTGAGATTTAGTGAAAAAAATGGACAGGGTCTGGTTTTCTACTTGGACTGTTGGGTCACAAGATAGTGCTTCAGCACAGCAAATGCTAGACATGGTATCCTGACACATCTATTTAAGTTTTGTTTCTCTGTAAAGCAGGACAGTAGTTTTAAGTGCTCAGAAGGAAATGCACTGTTGTTGCTTCTGTGTCCTGTCAATGTGCAATCTCCATAGCTGTTGTTTTTGAGGTAAATATTATAATGCCCACCACTGACTCTATTTTTCAGCTTATAAAAACTTCAGATCTGAACCCAAATCACAACTACTTACTTGGCTTTCACCCTCATGGGGTCCTGGTAGCTGGAGCCTTCGGAAACTTTTGCACCGATCCTACTTTCAAAAATTTATTTCCTGGGCTTACTCCATATCTTCATATCATGCCCATCTGGTTTGGCTGTCCCTTCTTCAGAGAATACATAATGAGTGCTGGTAGGTAAAAGCAGAATGTCTCAGCTGTTGCTCCATATTTTAGCTTCTGTTACAAATGTAGAGTGTATTCCCCTACTTATATATGGTAAGTAATTTCAGAAGGAGCAGCATTGGTGCTAAATTTAACCTCTATTTTATGATGAACTGTTGTGGCAAAACAATTTGGAAGGTTTTATTAATGGTTTTGTAAACTATATCACTGAGCTTTTTTTCTTTCTGAAAAAAAATTGCTGGTTTTCCTTTGAATTATGAGATAGCAGTACTGAGTACCCATAATATCCAAGAAGAGAAGGGCATAATAATTTGCAATGTTATTTAGTCGTTGAGCAGGCACTTTTAAAACAAATTCAGGCTTATCTCTTACCTGAAGGGCTTAGTCTTACACATTACAAATATCTTTCTGCTGAGAACTTAATTATCTGCTTCTGATTGAAGTCCCATGTTGCAAATTTGTGTAATTTTAATTGAGATGTAAACTCTAAAGAGAGGAACCTTTTTTCTGTGTTCTGAGAAGCATTTGTCATGAAGGGGTGATATTCATGACTGGTACTGCTGTAATAAAAGATGAAAATAACAAGCAATCAAGTTGGGGGAACAGAGGAATGAAATCAGGACTAGTTTTCCCCCCAGTGGTTTAATACAGGAGTTATTTTATTTAAGTTCACTCAACTACAGCATTTCACTATGGTCTGATGCACAAAACTAGGTTTGAGAGACAGAGATGTGGCTTTATTCCTGACTGCAACACAAACACTGCGATCTCGGAAAGCTGTTCCATTGCTCCATCACAGGAACTTGCCTAGGATGTTGCTCAAGTTAAAATCAGAATTACTTATCTATGTATACTTCAACATACCAGAAAATGCCTTTCCATGCAAATGTTATTTCTGAGGACCTTCTCTGAGGCTTTCTAAGTGAGGGATTGGCAGTGGTAGAACATTGCCATTTTAAACAGTGTCTTTTAATCATTGTCTGGAAGTCAGATTTACATGTTTTTGGCATCTTGACCCATAGGAACAAATATTTACCTGCAGGATGAGAAATAACTGCAGTAAAAAGCACCCTAAAGAACAGCCAGCATTGGAGCTTGGTTTTTCCAGGTATGCAGCTGATAAACAAGAGGGGACATTTAGTGTAATACAGGTCATCAGTCAAATCATAAAACTTGCAAAATCTCCCATGTAACTGAAAGCCATGCTCCTAGCACGGTGTTTCATTTCCCAGTCTTTTTCTGCCTGTCTCCAAAACCTGCAGTTGTTGCCTTGGGAAGTGCAGTTGTGGCACTCCCAGGCTGCAGTGTGAGCATGGAGCAGTGCCCTGCATGCAGGCTGACAGCTCAGCTTCAGCAGGAGACAAATCTGTCCTGGGGAAAGGCAGCAGCTCCTTCTTTCCTTTCCAGGGAAAATGCGTGCTGACGGGTGAACGAGCATCACTTGAATTATTTGTGAGTCTCGGGTCGGTTGTATTTTCAGGGTAACAGTGAGTGTGAAGGCAAATATGGCAAATGGAGGTAGCTTTTTACTGAGGTCTGAACTTGCTCCAGCAGCAAGCTATTCCTCTTGGTGGCCCGCTCTCAAAAGTCATCTTCCCTCTCTTATGAAATTTTCAAAATCCACATTGTAATGTCCCTGTTAGAAAAAAGACCAAGCAGGTAACAGGAGATCCAATAGAGGGTTTTGATACCAGCTTTGTAAAACCAACAACGATGTAAACTAGACTGGATCTCTAAATTGTCACTTAGATTATATTAATTCAACACAGTGTAATTAAACATGGCTTCTGGCTAAATGGTACTGCTATGAGCCTTTGAAGTAAAACTTAGGGCAAAAAGGAACCTCTGAAGTATTAGGTGCACATCTGTTAGAAAAGGGATTTTCAAAGCACCAAGTCCAGAGCAAGATCTAAATCAGTGATAAAGTCTTATACAGCAATGTGCCTCTGATTAGAAGTATCTGGATTAGCAGGAGTACCAGAAAAGCTTCATATAATCTGCTATTTTAGCCTAAGTATTGATGAGTGCTGGAGCCTGGTTACTAGAGAATGAGCTGATGCTGTCTTTGTGAATGGTGCAAGTGCGCCTTTTCTGCTTCTTCTAACACTGTCATGTTGTTGCTTAGATGGAGCTGCTGCTTTATAGCTTTGAAAAGAATGGAGGGGTCTGCTTGGCACTGTAGTTGAGTTAACAAGTTCTCTATTCATTCTGCTAACCCCTCCGTGCCTGTGTTTATATGCACTTACTGTATGGCTTTAGCTGCTGCCTCTGAGCAGTATCTGCTGCCAGTCACCTCCTCTGTTCTCGGGCACAGAGTCTCTCTGAGGGGGAGTTAGCAGAAGAGCACACCCTGAAGAAGTCAAAACTCTTGCAATAGGCAACAGCATTTAACTCATCAGTGGGAAATCAAAGCACTTGCCCAAGACCAAATCTGTTGCAGAGTAAGGACATTGAACGCAAATCTTTGAAACTGTTCTGTGCTGTCGTAATTTTGAAACATCATTTATGTTTTTAAAAATATTCCTAAATTCCCCTGTACTTGTTCATGAAGATTCAGTGGTCACTCTTTAAATGTTTTGCCCTGAAGGAATGGTTTCTGCATCCAAGGAAAGTGTCTCATATGTGCTGAATAATGAAGGAGGTGGCCATGCATCCATCATTGTGATTGGAGGAGCAGAGGAATCTCTGAATGCACATCCTGGAAGTCTAACTTTGAACATCCTCAAGAGGAAGGGCTTTATTAAAATGGCCCTGAAACATGGGTAAGTCTTCCATGAAGCATGCTTTGAATGCAGATTGAGTCTGAAATATCATTCATATTATACAAAATCAGAGAATTTGAAAGTTACTTGTCTAAGAACATGCTGATATCTGGCATAGGAGCCAGTCTGTCCACCTAGATCAGATCTGGGAGTGTTGAAAGCGCCCTTTGACTTTCATAATTTGTAATCGGTAGGTGTTATTAGGATATCTTCTTGTTTCATTTCAGTTGTTTCTTGCACTAGCAAAGAGTAAGAATTATGAAACAATATTAGTAAACCTTGACTGGTTTTGCTGAGTAGAGCCAACATTCTGCTTTCTGTTCTGTAAATTGAAGATACATTAAGGTAGAATTTTCTTGACCTTTTACGCAAACAAACAAGCAAATTGGAAAGCCAGGCCCTGTTTTATTAAATCACTGAAAGTTGTGGTCTAGGAAGTTTTGTTTTCGCTATTCTAAAGGCTTTCTTTTGAAGATTGCCATTTGCAAAAGTAAATTCCTGGGAATTTTTGGTGAAAACGTTAAGAAAAACTAGCTTACTTCTTACTATCAAGCAGCCATCAGTGTGTAATTAAACAGAGATGATATCAATATCTTCTGAGTGATTTACACAGTATAAGCTATTGTGTTTGTTCTGGGCTGGTCTAGATGGTTTGTATATTAGAAATATTGGAACCAGTGATTTGTTCCTGCAACACTTTCTGAACAGTTCCCAGGGTTGTATATTGACCTGTGAAGCAATAAGAAAAAAGTGCTCATTTCAAGAAACTGGTAACAGCTTTTTAAGCTATTAACTGGAAAAAAGGTATTCTCTGAGAAGAGGAGCTCTCTGCTTTTACACAGCATGCTAAGGTCCATTTTGTTTTAGAAACTCTTCTGTGTCAAAATTCTGAGGGGGTTTTTGACATTTCTCACTAGGATTCTCATAAAGGACCTGTTTGCTAATAGAATGTAACATTTTAGTCTAATTTGTACCCAGAAACAATTCTTGTGTATTTGAAGTAGGACTTTAGTGCCTAAATGAGTCTTTACTCAATTTTTGCTCAACTATTGATTAATTCAGTGGTGCTCTCAACACTCTCACTAGGTTTTATTTGCTTTAACCATAAAGTTTAGAAGAATATTTAGGTTGTTTGTTTTTTTTTCTGAGCATGCTGATAAATGTCTGGTCTGTCCGATCGCAAAGGTTGTTGGTGGTTATCTCTCATCTAAATTGATTTGCATTGAGAAATCAGATACACCTGTGCCTCTCATGACCTTGATTTCAAAAGTTATCTCCAACACGTAACAACAAGAGTGGGACACTTACAAAACGTGGGATGACCCGTTTACTTACTCACTTTGATTCCAGTGATGGTCCTCCTCTTTCTAAAAGGGTCTTGTATCTAAAGCTCTTGTTTGGGTGACAATGCATGGCTGAGGGCTACACCTCACACGTTCTCTGTAACCATCAAGCTACAAATCATTCATACAAACACCAGCAGGAGAAACTGCTTCAACATGAAGCATAGGAATTCTGACTTTACATCTCTCCAGCAGGGCTGTGGGACAGTGTGAGTCTAACAGAGCTGCTGCCTAAAGATTCGGCATCCAGTAATTGCTTGTGGTTTTAATGTTTTGATCTTTAACAATTAACAAAATGGGAAGAAAATTTCCAACTCAAGTGGAAATGGAAAGGGCAAGGGAGGCTTGTGGAACGCAGATGAGAAGAACCACCTGCCATCAGTGCCTGCACACATTCCTGGTGCTCGTGATCTGCAGCATCAAATACCAACAGAGGAAGGAAAGGGGAATGCAGAGAGCTGTGCTTTCTGGCCCTGGCTCCTGTGCTGCCAGCACAGAGAAGCTGTGTTCTTCAGCTAAGAGCTTGTCAAATGTGGCCTGAATATGTCAGCAAAAGTCCTCTGCACTTCTGCAAAAGACATTGTGGTCCAAGGTAATACAAATATCTGATATGAAGTGAAGAAATCCTAAAGACACAAAACGAGTGATGACTCAGCTAATTTATCTTTAGTTTCACAATCGTAAGTTACTTATTTCTCTGTCTCAGCCTCCTACATAGCATCTTGCAAAAGCCTTCACCAGATTAGAACAAATCCCACAGTGGCAGGATGCTATTGCACCACAAGATGTTCCTGTTTGTCTTAGTGTTGTAGTAAAAAGTAGAGTGTTTACAGAGCCACAGTAAGTACCAGGCTTTATGATATTTCCTTTACAGGTGGCTGGGTGACAAATCCACTGGAGAAATTTTATTTGAGTAGACACTAGTCTGAATAGTATGTCAGAATGGTAGTCTATATGAGCCTTCAGGCTAAAGAAGCTGTTGAAGCAGTTGTTTTTTCTGTACAGATGGATTTCAACTGTCCCCAGTGCTTTCCAGCCAGCTCAGTCCTTAGTGCATCCTTCTCAGGCATTCACAGCTCTGCAGACATTCATTCTGACAATGTTATAGCAATACTGCTATTTTACAGTGGGGTTTTTCTCAAAGATAGTGGGGGCTGAATAGAGCTAAGATACAGAAACTGACTTAAGTAAAGCAAATAAAACATCCCTGAATCCTTCAGACACTGCTTAGGATTACCCTGGGGTTTTTTTATCTAAACTCTGTAGAATATTTAATGAAACTAAGCATTAATCAAAAACCATACTGCAGCCAAGGTTTTAAACACAATGGTGTGTTTACCTGCTGGAGACAACTGCCCTGATTCCATCCACTCAAGTAGTTTGTCCAGGAGCTAGTCAGTGCCTTTCCTCCCAAGCCAATTCATGAACTGAATGAGAATTCATTAGGCTGTGCAAGAGCCAAAGTGAGTTAATGTAATTTCTGTGAGTAGGATTTGACCTCTGGGAATAATGGATTAAGGCTACTGTTTTCGAAGAAGTCCAGAGGAAGCAGGGTTTCACTGGGAATTGGACAGCAGAGGAGGAATTTGGCATTGCACTCATGTCTGTGAGGGTGTCTGGTTTTTATGATGGTTTTTGTGCTGAAATCAAGGGCACACATTACTCCAGTCAAAAGACAAGGCAAAGCCAAGATCTGGTTTTGATGCCACCCAGCTGGGAGCATTCTAAGGTTAGCAATGAGGCTTCTTTGCTTGCCAAGGGAAAAAATGTAGTGGAACAAGGGTGGACTTGATGAAATAGTGGTGGATAAAGTCATATTTAGGATATATGCAATCACTCATTTTCATAATTCTGAAGTCACAAGTTGCAATAGGTACAAACCAACTAAATACTGCCAAAAGCAAGTTGCTAGTTGTGTGCCAATCACTTTTTTTTTCCAAACACAAGCCAGCCAAGGCATCTAAAAAGCAGCTGCACATGAGAAGAGTTGAAAGCCCATTGTTGGTGAAATCTAAAGCTGCTGAAGCTTTCTGTACTGGTTCTTGTGAAATTGTTTCCATGCTGCTGCTGTGAACTGCAGTGCAAGTGCAGGCTGTGTAGAATTCTCAGTGTCCTCTTTGTTTACAGGGCTCATCTGGTCCCAGTGTTTTCCTTTGGTGAAAATGAACTATTCAAGCAAGTTGCAAACCCCAAAGGTTCATGGCTCAGAAATGTACAGGAGAAGTTGCAAAAGATAATGGGCTTTGCTTTACCACTATTTCATGCTAGAGGAGTATTCCAATACAGTTTTGGCTTAATACCTTACAGGCAACCGATTCATACTGTTGGTAAGTTCCCTGCACCTTTTCTAATGTGTTTGCAAATGTTTAGAAATGCATCAGTGTGCTGCTAATACTGTAAATTTATAAATCTCTTCTAACAGAAGGAATTTATTACTGTGCATCTAAAACAAATATTTGAGGTTTAAACTATTTTTAATTGCTGTCCTTCCAATTAAAAGGGGTGATTGTTTTCTCCCTTTCCCCTTTCTGTCCCAGGCCAAATCTTACTCTTCACTCTCAGTTATCCACAGGCTTCTAATCTCAGCAATCCACAAAGAAATCCAAGGCTTGTCCAGTTTTTACCAGAGGGCTGCCACAGCTCTGCAGTTGTTGCTGTGGGTTCTGGATGCTGCAGTTGTTTTGTAAGAAGCCCACAACTTTAATTTCTTAGCTCTGCAGAGAAGTACCAGCTGGGTGTTCAGCTGAAGTGCAGCCACCACAGCAGATTATAGTATGAAACAAATAAAAATGTTTAAGACAAAAAGGTAGCTCTTTTTATGTTAAACTTCATGGAAATCTGTGTTTTATCAATTCATGCAGTTAAATATTTTGAAAGAAATTATTTTTTAAAGCCCATATTGTACATCAGCAGGCTAAAACTGTCATTTATTTTAAAGCTGAAAAGCTATCAAAGCTTTGGAAGGAGATGTATTGGATGAGATGTATATTCTGCAATTTTTCTTTGGGCTGATGATACCAGGACTGTTCTGAAGCTTAAGATGCATATTCTTTGAGGCAATTCTTCATCATGCCAAGAGCACAGGAGTGCTACAAATCAGCAAGACCAGAGTCTTGCAACAGAGCGTCTAAGATCTTATGAAATTCTTTGCTTTTTGTGTCTCTTCCCCATGTTTGAGAACTATCACAATGTCCCTGTGTCTTTGGAGGTGTGTGGGGGCTGTTCTTGGTATGGCTCAGTGTGACTTTGAAAGTATTGGCTCAGCTCCTGAGAGCTGCAGAGGCCCAGTGAGCTCACCTGAACTGATGAGCTGTGCTGACAACGAGGCCAGGTATGGGTGATTTCACTCCTGGTTCAGAAGCCATGGATCCAAGAGCCATCCAGCTAAGCCAAGGGCTGTGAAGTCTGAGTGTTTTGGGCTTGATGAGTGAAATACTTTCATTTTTCCTTTACTTTTGTTTTTATTACTGCTTTTCAGAAATAGAAACAACTCTAAAATATCAAATGAAGCAGGTTCCTTAAAGCTGCACACAATATTAGAGATGAATGTAGTTTTCAATTCCACTAGAAATCTCCACTCTTGGGAGAATAGATGTTGCAGAAGGGCTCGGGGTAGTTTGCTCTATTCAGTCCTGCCTCTGGAAATCCTGTATTGTATGTATATTGACTTCACATCCCACTAAGGTATTGCTCCATCCAGGGCTGGGTTCCCACCCCAGCTATGTAAAGTCTGAGTTTCAGCACCACATAGGGCCCAAGAGCTGTCAGCAGCAGGAAAATGCAGGCTCAGCTCTTTGTGGCTCTGCCTAGGTTTCCCTTTAGTCATCACCATCCAATCTGAAGTGGCAACATCTGTTGAAAGGGATTTTCAGGTGCCTTTGGAAAAGCTCCTGGGGGTGCTTTTAGCTCTGCTCTTCTACAGACTTCCTCTGTCATCCCAGTTGGGTCTGTTAAGGTCTTGGTTCTTCCAGTACAAGAACAGGTGTCAAAATCTGGTGATTGAACAACTCAGGAAAGACTGAGATCATGGAAGCTTCTCTTAGCATATCACAGGCTCTTTAGCCATAGCTTTTTGTGGAAGAGAAGGCTGCCATCTGGATTTCCATGGAGTTACCTCCCATGGAACAGGCAGCAGGCTTTGCACAGTGTCTGGAGAACATTTTGGTTCCAGTGACATTTGTGGGCAATGGATGGTCCAGAGACACTTCTCAGGGCTTAGGGGATTTATGTGCTATCCCTCCCTAGACTGAGGTCATCAACAACATTTCTGGTGCAGTGATATCCATTTTGAATAAATTGGAAGATAAACATTTCCTTCAGTCCTGTTCATGTGACTTTGTGGTTGAGGGCACCACTGTCCTCTTAAGCATGTCCCTCACATTGAGTAGCTTTAGTATTCAGATCAGAACAGAAGACAGTGAGAAAATACATTTTTTTTTAAATGCTGTGTTGAGCTTGTAGAACAGCACATAACCCATGGGATTGTATCTTGAAGTGCAAACTGCTCCTTCAAGTTAGAGCTTATAACTCCTCTCACTTGCTTTTTTTGCTGCTGAACTGAAATGGTGGGGTTTTGTAAATCATTTTACCTGACCTTGAGCAAAGGAAGTAGAAAACCAGACCCAGGACTCAGGCTTGTGAAAGGCAGGATCAGACCCCAGGGCAAGAAAATTGTGCTGGGATTCTGCCATCTGGGAGGGAGCTGTGGTGGAGCTGTTATGGAAGGGACAGCAGTTCTACTTAAAAAGAGATGTAAATGAAGCTAATGCTGTTGTGTTTGATTTACAGTGGGAAGCCCCATCCCTGTAAAACAGAACTTGAACCCCACCACTGAAGAGATTGATCAGCTACATGCATTGTATCTACAGAAACTAAGGAAATTATTTGAAGAACACAAAAGCAATTATGGCATCCCTGAGCATAAATCTCTCATCTTTGAGTAGTGAATTACAATTTGTAATTATGAATCTCATGCAAAGAAACAGTGTCTGCTGAGGGATGTCTTTCTTGCAATCCATATTTTGCAATATGTAATTATCCTTATGTAAGGAATACTTTTAAGAAGGGATTATTAGATGATTTATTGATTTTTATCTTGTTCTTGGGCGGTGGGGATGAGGGAGGGATCATTGGGATGTAAGCCTTGAAGCCAGTCCTGTTTTGAATTGTCCTTTTAGGTTCATGTGTGCCAGAAATGCAAGGGAGAGATTGCACACAGATGTTTTACCACCATGGCACCTACCCATAGCTTGAGCATAGGAAATTGCCCCAGCATGAGACCACTAGCAGAAGTATAAACCCAAGAAGTCTTTGATTAGAGGTTGAGAGACTTACCAGTATTTATCAAACATGACATCAGGTTGTTCTTTGAACATCAGAAACCCCTGCTGCTCTTCCACAAAAATGAAGGTGCGTGTTTCCAGCAGATGGCTGCTGTAAACCACTTATATGAGAATTCAAGAGTAAATGGGAGCCTTCAGCCCTGAGTAAGATATTGGCAAAAATGGTTTGTCCAAGTCATGGAGCAGAGCAGACCTTCTGTTTGGAGAACGGTGTGTTGAGTTTTTTTGTGCATGTGTGTGGCCGGTGGTGGGAAGCACTGAATGATGTGACTTTTCTGGACAATCTGTGCTTTGCATGATAGGTTTGGAAGATGAAGCAGCTTTGGTAGTTTCAGCCTCAGAAGAGATGGCAGGCACAGGATAGGAGAAGTGAGGGAATCATGCAAACTCTTCATCCTGTGCAAATTAAAAATGATCATATGTCCAGCACTTGCACAGAAGGAAAGCGAGCCCAGTTTGTTCTGTCAATTCTGAAACTTCTCCAGGGAAAGCGTGCTTGATAATGCCTTTTTCTTCCCCATTGACAGATGTGGGGAAGTATGTGTAAAGCTGTGCTGCAGGGTGACGCAGCTGCAATGCCAAGGCAGTGTGAGCACAGGTGCAGCAGGTTAACAGGATGTATTGTACATAAACCAGGTGCCTGGATTTGAGAAAAGGTTTATCCTAAATGTGGATATCCCTTTCAGAAGAGAAAAGAATCTTAGTCAAACTCTTTTTCAGTGAAAATGCCTAGGTCTTGGAGATTATTGTGTGTGGAAAGTATTGTAGTATATTACTGAATTTTTGTGAGATAAATTCTTGTATTTGTACATGCTTTCTCTCTGCATACAGACTTTGCAGAACTGATGTTAGTGAAGAGTTTGTTCTGCTTTAAGCAGCTTTGGTGCCTGAATATTGCATCAGTTAGGTGCTCTGACAGGTCATGCATGGGCTTGTTGGGCAGCCTGGGGCATCTGCAGTTGGCTCAGTTCAGCACTGGGATGCTCCAGGAATAGCAGCACTGGATACATTGTGTATTTGATGGGCTCTTAGAAGAAATACAGCTGGGGCTTTGGGAGCAAGGTAGAACTCTGGAAAGAAAACATCTTAGCAAGATGAAGGTGTTTAAAGAAAAGAGGGGAAATATCTGGACTTCTGCAGAGCGAGCTCTGGTTGAACCAATGTCCCAAAGCCAAACAAGTATCTGCCAGCCAGAGTGGATGTATGTGCTCCAAAAACCCTCCAGCAACCAAGTGGTTTCCTTAAGAGGGCTCTTCCTCAGTGCCAATGTGTCATCCGGATGTAAACAACACTGAGCCACTGAGACCTGCTCTCATTTTCTCTGCGATGACAGAGTCATTGTGGGAGCCAGGGCTGGAATTTGCAGTGTCTGAAGAAGTCCCTCTTCCTTCACAGACTGCTGTCAATGTGCCCTCAATTCACGTCTGCATGAGCTTTCTTGGTTCCATGTGTGCTTGCCCTCCCTTCCCACACCTTTGCTGATCACTGCTGATCACCGTGCTGTAGGTATCTTAACTTCCTCACTCGCTCTCCACCTTTCCCTTGGTTGAGATCTCTGGTTTCTATACATGGAAAATATTGAGTGGTGGCTTATCATTCAGCAGAAATGGGCTTTAGGAGCAGGGTTTGAGAAGAGGAAGCACTGTGGCTGTGCATGTTTGACACGACCTTAAGATCAGGATAGTTTCAGCTCTGGGAAGGGCATGTTTGGCAGGTTTGTTACCTGGGAAGAGGTCTCAGGATCCTGAGGATTGTAAAAAGTGATGATCCCTGAGCAGTTGCTTTTGCTTAGCCAGCTGTGTGAAATTTCCTTTGGATTTGACTCTTTGCTGCCTGCCCTGTTGAATAGCACTGATTATTCATGAAAGAAGAATTTGGAGTCTGTGTCAGACTGTTCTCTCCTAGATCATTTGCTCTAATGAGATATTTCCTCTCATTCTCAGTCTGTTCTTTTTCCATTACTTTAATGATACAGAAGATCAGGCTGTAAATTTAAAAATAATAGTGTTGGGTTGAGGATAGGAAGTAACAATGTTTTTTGTTGATCGAATTAACCCAGACTTTTCGGGAATATGTGGATATCGATTTTGGGGCAGTATTTGTCTAAAGGGTACCCTACAAACAGGCTTTCCTTTGAATTCTGCAGGAAAATTATCTGTGGGCTCTGTGTACCATCTGTAACTGGCTCAGGTAGAAGAAGTAGGGATTGTGTTACTATGGCTACTGATATTGTCATTATTTTGTAACAATGGAGATAGTAAAAAAACAAAAAACCGAACAAAATCTCCAAACAACACAAATATTTATTGTTGCTCAGTTACCGCTACATATTGCTTATGGTGGTCCTTCCAAACGACTTTTTATTAACCAATTGTCTAGTGTACCTGGGATTGTTTTAAAAAACATCTTCTGTTTCTAAACATGATAGACATGATGTTATCTAAAATCTTTACCCCTGTGTTAGAGTGTGGATCTGTAAAGCAGCCCTGCAACCTTGAGCCTAAAGGCCCCGCCCTGGCAGCCATACACCCATTTTGGCTACCACGGGCACCAATCCCAGCACTGCTGCAGCCCTGAGGAGGCTGCCCATGCTTGTTGGAGTAAGAATCTCCAGTTGCAGTTTCTGCTGGACAAGGGAAGAGCAAGCAGCTGGCAGGAATGGTGACACCCCCTCCCCCAGCTGTGACTGGAAGAACTGGGGAGCACTCAGATTCCTGGTGGGATGCCCACACTGCCTGGGGCCTGCTTCATGGGGTGTGTGTGCCTTTTAATGTCACAGGTAATCCCAGGGAAGCCAGCCATCCATCAACAGGAGAAGCTCTGCCTCTAAACCATGCAAACACTGCCTCCCTGACATGCTCAGGATGAAGTACCTGCCTGTTCCCTTGCGTGTGAACACCTCTGTGCCAAACTGTGTTGACAGAAAGTCAATCCTCAAGTATTTTTACTTTGTGAACTACACAGCATAGTTTACACTTTGTAACTTTTTATGGTACCTGTAAAATATGAATGTCAGTTGTTTCAATGATAGCTGTGGCAAGGACGTGTGAGATAATAAAGGTTTGTACCAAAGTGGGCTTGTGCTGACTGGAATTCAAACATTCATCGCTGCTGCTGGGTGAGTAGCCTGGCTGAACTTGAGGGATCACACCAGCCTGGCTGTCAGGCTGTGCTCAGAGCATGCTGAGAAATCTGGATGGATTGCTTGCTGCAGTCTCCTGAGGAGAACCTGAAGCCAGGTTCCTGCTGGGGTTCCAAAGGGTCTGAGGAAGAAGTGACCCACAGCAGGGAAGGGCAGGGCTGCAGCAACCCTCAATCAATGCCAAGGGGGCACAGCAGGGCAGCTGGAGCATGGGAGGGTGGGCAATCCTCTGAGGAACTGGTGAAATAATAGCTTTTGGAGTTGAATTCAACTTCAGTTTAATGACAATTTTGAATTTTAAGTAGAAGCTGCATGAAGGAGTCCAAATTCTAATTACGGTACCCTGCATTAAAAAAAAGCCCCTTGCAGAGGCTCTGGCTCTGGAGAGCTAAACAGCTGCCTGGAGTAAAAAATGTGTTGCATTAGTCTGTTGGGAAGAGGAAAACCACCCACCTTACAATGGTGATGTATTTAATGGGTTTTGGTTGGTTTTGGGGTTTTTTTTTTAATATGGCAATGTAATGGAGCATTAATAACTGTAGTGACAAGTACAAATTCCAAAGCCTGAGAAAGGCTAATTGTATTTTGTTACTGTTTCCATACTTTTTTTATGGATTGATGCCACCTTGCATCTCACTGTAAAGAGGAAAAAGGGGTAAAAAGTGGCCTTGGATTGCTTTGAAGTATCCCCACTATGTGTGTTCACATGTAAATTGGAGGTGTGTCATGGTTCATCAATGGATCAACACCATGTCCTGTTTTTGCTGAAATACAAAAAAAGAAGCAAGTTATACCTGTAAAGCAAGAAATGGCGAAAAACAAGGAATGGAGAGGAACTGGACATTCGTGCTTCTCAAGGTGCTGCAGCAACACTCATCGTGATCACCATTCCTTGTGATAGGTAAGTGATGCTACATCCTTAGCCAGGTAGTTGATTCTGAAGGGAGTTGGGTGGCTCGAGGGATGTAGATGGTTTTTAGCTGATGTTTATTAAGGTTGGCATCAATTTCATGTCAGCTGAACTGCTCAAGCAGTGCCTCCAGTGCAGATCCCAGAATTCCCTTGTATTTTCCCAGTTTAATAGACAAAATAGAGCTGCAGAAAAGGATGAGGAGAGGAAAAGAAGAAATAGATTTGCTTAATGTAGTCATATACTGGAGAAACATATCCATTAAAAAAAAAACAAACCAAACCTAAGAACCATAGGTCAGGAACTATATCCTTTATGGCTGCTTTTGGTACCATAGCAGTGAGTTTCACACATAGAAGAAGCCTGGGAGAAGTCTTTTTCCAGTGCAAAGAGGAAGAGGCTCCCTTAAAGCTTTAAATACTTTTTGCCCAATTTGGTGGACATCTAACCTGGACCCTTTTCCATCTTGGACAGTAGCAATGACTAAGACTGCTGGCCAACTGACACCTGTTTGTCCAATATATTTTCAGTTAAATTTCCCGCTGGCACGACTGGAGCCCCATTGCTTTTGGAATGGCTACGATGAAATTTAATGAACAGACCAAGAGCCCAGCACCTTGGCTGTGAGTTTTCCTGGCTAACACGAATCGACAGCAGCCTCACCTTTCCCTTCTGCAGTCAGCAAGCAGTATTTAATCCTAGGGAATAGGTGTGTTGACTGGAAATCTGGTATTCTCCATATTTACAGAGCAGAGATGGTCCTCTAGAATGGTGAATTACAGTGTTTTCCAAGGGAAATTGCCTAGGAATAATTAAGGATACATAATACGGATAAGTATGTGCTTTAAAACGCACCGAGAACCACGTTAAAACAGAAGCCAGCTGCTTTTATTTGTTGACAAAATTTGCGCTGTTTCTGGTAAACGACACAGCGCTGGAATTTGAAGTTCCAAAAGGGAGCGGGCAGCGGCGCTGCGCGGGAGGCGCAGGGAGCGCCGCGGCCGCCAGGTGGCGCCTGCGCGCCGCGTTCCCGCTGAAGGGAGGGGGGGCCGCGGGGAACGGGGACCGGGCAGCGGGGACCGCGGATCGGGGACCGCGGACCGGGGATCGGGGATCGGGGATCAGGAACCGGGGAGCGCAGATCGGGGACCGGGATCGACGATCGGGAACCGGGGACCGCGGATCGGGGACCGGAACGCCGAGAACGGCCAGTCCTCGGCTCCCAAGGACGGGAGAGGGTGGGATGCTCCTGAGCCTGTGTCCCTGGGCCCCAAGCTTTAGGCACATGCTAACCGGAGGGTGCAATCGCGGGCTGAAGGGAGGGGGGGCCGCGGGGAACCCTGCTCTGCTCCCTCCCGGAGCAGGAGAGGGAGACGGGTGCGATGAGAGGGAAGAGCGGAGGAAAAGGGTTTGTCCTTCTCTTGCCGGAGGAGCTGTGGCGCTGGTGGCAGCTCAGGCTTTATGGAGCTAAAGGCTCCCTCCTGCCCGGCCTTGGAGGGTTTGTGTTCTGTGCTGAGGGAGGTGCTGCTGCTCCAACGCTTTCATTCGCTGCCCAGTTTTCCTTTTGCTTCATTGTCTCACCTGAAAAAAATTCTGTCTCCATTTGACTTTGTGGCTTGACATTTTGATTCCTGATGCTGGGAGGAGGAAGCAAGGCACAGAAAAACAAACACAACTGTTGCTGCTCTGGAAGCTATTTAAATACTCTGTTGTTTTTTGATCTTAAACAAAAAGAAAAAATAATCTGTGAAAGAAATGTTCAGTATTCTCAAATTGGAAACCTGCTTATATTATAGCAGGGATTATTTATTGGGTATGCTCTTCAGGCATTTAATCTAATGGCTGAAGCATGCTGAGTGCATGATGAAAAATTTCTAGACACTTGTTCATCTTTTAATCTCTCAACTCTTTTGCTTGCAACATCTAATTTTTTAGAATACTTAGATTTCTAATGTAAACCAAGTATTGCTGTGATTTATATTTAATTAAAAATAACAATTTTTACTGCATCTGTAAGTCATGTGGAATAAAAAAGGGCTTTTAAAGATGTGAAAGTTTAGTGTCCCATGCCCTGACTCTCAGCCAGTGGCAGACCACCTTATCATATATTCTGTTATCATTACTTCCGTCAGTCAAAGTTTTATCGGCCACAAACCAAAAAAACTCTGTAATTTGACCATAAAATCTGCTGAGGTGAAAAATATTTGCTTAACTATCATATAATGTGTGGGTTGAGAAAATAGATGTTATTACTGTAGCTGGGTTACCAGTGGTGTCATATGAAATGCTGTAGTCTTGGCTACCTCTTACATATCAAAACAACCCATATTATTTAACCCTTTAGAACAGGAAAACATGAGACCCTGAAATAAGACATGCCATTAGTTTTTGGGATGAGCCATCTGAACCCATTGTATTTGCACTCTTTTGGGGAATAAGCAGGCCCTATGTAAACACACATTGCTGCCAAGGGACATTTCACCTGAGTAATGGCTGTAAATTAATCCTATTGGTATGGACTCCCGTTGTGAGAAGTGGAAGTTCCCAGGAAGGCCTCCCTCCTGGCCTTTCAAACTTGATGGCTTCCTGTGACCCTTCAGTGTTCATTTTAACGGGAACATGTATTAAGATTTTTCGTTTGATATGTAAGTAGTATCTAGTGGCTTGACTTCAGCATGGCTCGTGTCTTAATGTAAGGATATGTCTTTTGTGGAGCTGTTCTCTGGAACTTAAGATTTTTCATCTGAAAATGCAGAAGTGGGGCAGGGGGTCAAAGCTGAAAATTTCCTCTTGAAAGGAGGGAGGTGATACCCTCTTCAACCCTGCCTGGTTTTCATATTCAGCTTTTGTGCCCAAGTCCTCCATCCTGACAGCAACTGGGGAACACCACAAGAGGTTTCTGTTCCCAGCATTGGTCAGCATCTCCTCACCCTTGAGGAGAGCAGTTTCCCTGCGGAAGGGCCAGCCCTGTCACATCAACTGCTCTCCCAACGGTATCTGACAGCACTAATCTGCATTACATGGGATTAAACAGGCGCAGTAATTAACTTGCATAAGCGCTTTAGCAACTTTTGGCCTTTGAGTTGCAGCCTGTCCTGTATGTGTGGTGCAGAGCCTCTGTAGGCTGGGCACAGCACGGGGGGAAGTTGGGGAGAAGCAAACAAAGCTGAAATTTCAGCTGCAAACAGTGAGCAGGAGAGAGGAAGCACACAGGGTCACAATGAAATAGCTGCCGTCGATTTTTCAGGAGTCAAGGTGTGCTGAATATCATAGAGGTGTGTTGAAAAGGCAGTGTGGGCACTGGTACCCACAGCTCTCACTGAATCCACAGAACTCAGGAAGAAATGCTCAATTTCTAGTCTTATCTTAAGTGTTATTCCCATGTGAGAAGTGAAGCTGTACCTAGGAATTTTTTCCTTCAGTTTTATGGTTTTTACCCATCAGGAATCACACCTTTAACCAATTCTTACTGCGGCGCTTGGGAGATTCAGTTCAAACGTACAACCATAAGCTGAACCAAAATGTAGATACATCCACAGTCTCTGCTATCCTTGGGTGCTGGATTCTGTTCAGTGACCAAATGTCTGTAGACTTTAAGGCATCCATCCCAAGGACCACTGTAGAAATAAGTCCAAAGCAATGTGTCTTTACACTGGTGTATGGCAACTCTTAAATATATCTGATGCAGCCAATTCAGTTCTGCTTTGAATCAGAGGAACAGCAGGGAAGGCTGAAAGGCATTGGCCCATAGCATTTTCTCTTTCTTTGAAAACATATGGTGCCAGGGGAAAGGTCTTAAAGTCAGCAGGAAAACTTGAGATTTCATTTTCCCACTATACAGTGTTATCCCAGGTCTTATGTGTGAAGCTTGTTTCACTCTTACATGAGACAAAAGTCACAGCAGGTCAGCTGAAATTTCTACATCTTGAGGGAAAAGGGTTGATCCAGTCTGCCTTGCAGACTGTGTGGGTTCCTTGTTTGTTTGACTTGCAGACTCAGGGTCCTCTTGCAAGGCTCACAGGAATGTGTTACCAAGACCTTTTTGCTTTTCTGGGTGTGTTGTCTTCAGACATTTCAGAGCAAAGCACTGCAAGCTTTGTCATTACCCAGACAGTCCCATAGCAGTCCAGATGCCTTAGGAACTATTGAGCAATGTGTACTGCTGAAATAAACAGCCCTTGGGTATGATGGACCTCAGAGCAGTGTCACAAACCCTGAGGGCATGAAGCACTTCAGAGAGACACATTCAGTCTTGAAAACCTGTAGTAACCTTGGGAGAAGTTACTGCCCATGAATAATCACCTCAAGGGGATTCCACCTACAAGTGCTGATGGCGCAACACCTTGCCTGAAGCATGAGAAAGCAAGTACAAAAGGGAAAATTGTCCTCAATCCTTTTAACAGGTGACAACAGGTCTGGTCCAGTAGTCTAAACATGGTCTAGAAGCCAGGACAGTGCGCTGGCAGACAGGGAACAGGTTCACAAAGGACTAACCATTCTGTGATAAACAAATCAGAATTCATTAACTGATTGCCTTGGGATTGGAAACAGGCCCTCATGTTCTGTGCCTGGGTTCAATTCTTTGGCACAACATGATTACTGCTTCCCAGGTATCTAGTGCTGCAAACTGCTGGAATTTTGTATCCAGACCCCAAATCCTGCTGGCACTCACTGGCAGGTAGGGCTGTGTCACAGGCTGCTTCCCCCATGGCACCCGGGACCCACTGAGTCTGTACAAACACTGGTCTGTAAAGTAGAAGAGGATAAGGTATTTAAAGGCTGAATTTGCTTGTCTCTCAAAATCCAGTGCTGAAACCCTGGCCCTCCCTGCAAGGTGAGCAGCCCTGCCTGGAGCATCTTGAGAAGCTCATTCCCTTCTGAAGAAAAACATTCATGGGTGTGAAATGTCCTGATTCTTATCTCAGTCTGGGCATGCTGTCAGTGGAGATAAAACTAGTAAGTGATACTGTCATCAACTTGGATCTTCTTTTCTGAGCACTGAAATTTACTTTCATAGAAGGGAGAGTTCCTAGATTTCTCCTTTAGACAATAATTTTTGTTTTAAAAGCTGGTATAAACTCCATATATGCTCTTTTCTATAAGAAATGGAAAAATTATATGGACATATTTACAGTGAATCCATTATTAAAACACAAAATACAAGAAAATGATCCATGCTTGAAAGAACAAAACCAAACGTATGAAGCTAATAACATGAAATTACTTTGAAGTTCAACTAATTGTTTTAGATCTGGAATCTTAAACCCCATGTCTTGTTTCTACAAGAATCTCTTCAGCTGATTTTGTTTGATGATAGCCTGGCACTCTAAACCTTTGGGAAAGAGGTAACTGATTTGGATATCTGCATAGAAATCACCAGTTCTAAAAGTGTTTATTGCACTATTTGTCTACAGTCTTTCATGGTGGCAGCTGGATAATAATGGTGACCTGCTTGATATTTATATGGCATTATCACAAATTTTGCTAACATATGTGATGTCTCCTTTTCAGTATTGGAAATATATTCTTCTAATATTGCTTGACTGCACTGCTGTTTGCTGTCTAGGATTTCACAGTGCAGGATGGTAAGAGCTAGAAAAAATAGAGGAGAGCATAAAATTGATTCTTGCCCTGTAAAATTGCTAAACACATGTCATTGCAGCTTTACACGGTTGCATCAAAAACTTTTGATACTACTTCCAATGAAGATTCACATTGCAGGGCCCCTTCTGATAGAAATACAGCTCCTTTGCCTAAGGCAGAGTGGTGTCTGTGAAAGGCCATCCTTTCAGCTGCATGCTGAGGTTTAAGGTGCTCCTCAAAGGCCATGCTGCAAACAATGTTTTCTGCTTCATTCACAATTCCTGTTCAACTTGCTGCCACTCCTGACCCATCTACACAACGGGAGGGCTGCTCTGCCCTGGGGTGGCTGAGGAGCACTCAGGCACAGCCTCCCCAGCTTGGCCTGCCCACAAAGGCCTCTGGATTGCCCTTGCCATGGTGGTGTCCCACTGGAGTCACCTGCTGGTCCCAGTCAGCAGGTGGAGCGGGAATGCGGCTGAGCCAGGCGCTGACATCAGTGGGAAGTGGTCTCAGTGGGCTCTGGAGACTGATTGGCTTTACTTAATCTGCAAGAAGGAAAAACCAGCTGTCATTGGGCAGTGCAGATGGACAGCTGTGCTTTTAATCACTTGCATTAAAAAATATATGAAAATTAATCGGAGTGTAGTGTACAACAGTCCCCAGTCGTGGTTCCTGGGCTCCACTGTGGCCACCTGCTGGCTTGTCCCTCTCCAGCCCAGGCTGCAGAGGAGGATTTGATTCCTTCTCTGTTTTAAGCTATGTCCTTGATTGCACATGAAAACTGCACTCTTGGCCACCATCCAGAGTTGTAACCTTGTTGCCAGAATTTATTTAAAAAGCACCAGCCGGCCCTTTGTATTACTTAATCTTTTCTCTGATCATGAACAGTACAGAGGTACCTTTGTAATGCACCAGGATGGACGTTTGATGTAATGCCAGTGCTGCTGTGGGCTTTCATTATTACTTGGGATAACCTTCAATTAAATTTTCACCAGGAAAAATAGATTTTCATTATGTGTTCTCTGGCAATATATTTGAATTTATCAGGTATTGAAATAAACAGTATTGTTAAAAAAACAGTCTGAGCTTAGCTAGAACATTTCTCTACAGAACAGTCAGCAAAATGTCCTATTTTCATAATTTATAAACACCTGAAATACAAAGAATTAGAACATAATGCTCAGGTCTTGTTAATGTTTGAAAAGGGGTGTAGCCATTCCTAATTTTGGATTAGGGGATTGCAGCAAAGGAGCTACAATGGATAGGAGATGTCAAAATTAGTTAGTGAGTAAATAAGTAGCTCTACATGCATGTGTGTAATAAAATGACAGAACTTTCTGTAGCTGATTTCCACTCCTAATAGCTCTTAGGAATTTTGAATGATGGCTTTTCATATCTTGGGTTCTCTAAATTTTATCATGAAGCACTTAAGTCTAAGTTACTGGAGTATAAAGCAGTCTGAGGGCTGTGACTGCTCTACAATAGCTCAGATAAAATTAATACTGAGGGGAAGGTTTTTCTTCTTAAGTGTGCATTAGTTCCATCAGCACTCTCATCATCAGTCCCAGGCTTGTTTCATCTTTTTACATGAAGAGCATATCTGGATTCTCAAAACTATTACACTTAGTACAGCAATATTGATGACATTAATTGGAACAGTTCAAAATGTACATATACACAAAATTCACCTGGATTTCTGTTCTGCTCAGATACATCAAACATTTCCTGATTTATCAGTAATTTCAAACAAATCTTTGCAACAGAAGAAATGGGCAAAAAGAACTAAAGAGGTGTCTGACAAAGGTTTTCTGATAAATTTGAAGGGTGCAAATCAGGAATTTGACTTCACAGCTGAAACCCATGTGTAGTTAGGTGACCCAATGCCAGCTGCTTTCAAATTATTTTCCTCCACTAAAGGCAAGTGAATGAGGACGAACAAATCAACTCAGTGTGACTGATTTGTGGCTTTAATTACCTGTGATGTAAGGTAATGACAGCCTTGGCTGTGACAGCAGGTTGCTGGTATTCTCACTGCTCACCTGCTGCTCATGCCTCTCCCCCAGGGAGGAAGCTCCATTTTGTTTATTCCCTGAGCTGAATCATTTCAGAAATCTGGCTGGGAAGGCAGCCACAGCCAGAGGAGCTGGAGGAGCTGACAGGGCTGACCAGGGTTAACCAGGGCTAAGGGCACAGCAGCTGAGTGGGGTCTCTGGGGGAAGCCCCCTCGCTGGAGGAGAAGCTTGGTGGAGCTGCAGCCCCAGATGGGGGCCAGGAATGCTGCAAGGAAGCTGAGGAGCAGCGTCATGGATTTCAGTAAGACACAAGAACCACCCCTGGATCTGCACCCACCTGAACTGCAGAGGTATTTGGATATAGAGTGAAGTCTTCATCCAACAGGTGTTAACAGAAATGCTCTGACTTGTGGGGGAAGGGGGGTTGCTCGTGCTGATGTTAATGCAGCAGTGGGAAAAGGAGGGCCTAGCATCACTCAGGAGCTGCTATCATTGCCCAAGGGTATCCCTGATGTCTGTCGGGGGTCCTGGCTGGTGCTTAGCCCTACAGCCCAGCAAGAGGCTTCCTGAGCTAGGTCTGGAAACCCCTAAAGGCATTGGGATTTGGTTGTTAGCAAATACAGTATGTCTTTTTGGTTTGGTGTGTAAATCTTTTCATTTAATAGGCAATAATATTGCATAGGGACCTAGGATTAATGAAAAAACCCCAACCTCATAAAACAGTTTCATAGGAAAAACTCCATAGATACTTTAAGAGCATTTTTGTTTTCCTTGTTGCAAGCCTCTTCATGTTTCTCAGATCTTGTCTGCAATGGGCTTTTAGTCTCTGCTTGGATGGTAGCAGTGATGCAAACTGCTGGTGCAGATGTGCTGCGACTAAATACACGATGGCTGGAGCAGCAAATACCCCCTGGAAATGCAGAGTATGGAGGGAAGAAGGGAGTGTGTGTGGGGCAGGCTGTTATGTGTAGATCCAGCAGTACTTTCTGGTGGTGTGCTTTGTTTATTTTTGCTCAGGAGGTGAGTAAGAGAGAAGGCAAACAACCACCACCATAAATCATGGCGGTACAAGAAATGGTGCAGAGTCACCTGCTCTCCCCCAGGCAGGGATGTCAGGCACTGGCATGCAGGGAACTGTCTGAAATGAGGCTGCTGTGCCTCTGTGGAAGCAAACAGGCACACAGGGCAGGTCAGCCTCCCAGGCATTTACCCACATACCTGCCAGGCTGTGGATTCTTTAGTTCAGCAGCAGCCAACACCCACTGAAGCCAAGAGCAGTCTGGCTCAAGTGAGAGGGATGTGATTTTGCTTTTTAGTTACCAAGTATTGCATCTAATTGAACCTGCTGCAGGGGAGAAAGGCTGATCTTAAGCTGATAATGCCTTGTTTAGATGTGACTTAAAATAACTGGCTTTGGGGAGCAGCAGTGCCTCCACTGATCCCAGTGAGAATTGTCATCCTGCCAACACTGGCTGCAGGTCCCAGAATTACCACTGCCAAAGACATTAAAGGCCCACTGTCCTGTGTTCCTCATCACCCACTGAAGGACTGACTGAAAATCAAGAGCAAGATCTGCTCAGGGCCACCAAGGCCTGAAGAAGCTGTCCTAGTTTTAACTCCCTTCCCTGTCTCATTTAATCAGAAGCTGTCAGCCACCTCCTAGCCAGGCTAAGGGGCCTGGAATGCAGCTGGTGAGAGGTGATCACCAAACCTGTCATGTAGAGAGGCTGTTACCACAAATCGTGCTGACGAAACAGGATACACATGCATGATATTCACCTTTATACATACATATATATATATATATATATGTATAAATATAAAATAAAATATGCCATTCTGTGAATAACTTGTCAGTTCAGGACATCCATAACTAGCTCATACTGCCACATTTTGAAATTCTAGCTCATGATGGAAAAATAAAAGCACGTAGTGGGAGGTGTCACTAAAAGCAAGTGATAAATCCTGGCACTGTCAGCATTTTGGATGATGTGAACACATTTCCATGCACTGAAGAGCCAGTGATCTGTATCCTTGTTACTCATCACCACGTATCTAACCATAACTATGTTTTCTGTTACATGGCAGCAGAAGTATGCATGTTGTTTTTCAAGTATGAAAAGGCCTTTTCCTTGTGGCTGGAGTCCCACATGCTAATTTGCCAGCTTCTAGACTTTGATCCTAGTCTAGCACAACTGCTGTGAGATCAAGGGCTGTGTTCCATTTACCACAACAAGCATTGAGGATGATGGAGAGCAGGGGTTATGGCAGCAGAGTTGTGTGTTGTTGTGAGTTACATGCTGGCCACAGCCTGCTCCAGATAAAGTTGTACATGATGACTACAGTTATTGCAGAAAGGGAAAAATCAGAACATTCAGGGGACCCAAACATTTAATTAGGCAGGAGAATTACGTGTGTGTTGGCCTGCCCTTCCCCAGTGCCAGTTTTGTTGAGCTTTTGATGAAATAGAACATCTTCTTGGAATACCAGTGGCAGTTCTCCTGCCTGCATTTCCAGCTGGCCACGGCTGGGCTGCCCTGCAGCTGCCACCTCAAACATGACTTTTTTGGGACTTAGGTTAGCCAATCCCCTATATATAACCATAGTATATACGCATTTCCTAAACCAAGAATTGGGTTCTGTAGGCAGTAAGTGTCTCTTGAAAGCCCTACTGCAAACCTCAATCTAAAAAATATCTTGCACCACAGAAAATCTTAAAAATGCTAATAGCAAATCTAGGATTCATCCTGCTGGATCTGAAGCCTGTCAGGATTTCACTCATTTTTTATAGAAACTAATGTCTTATTTGCTGGGATTTTTTTAGATGAAGATTAGTTTTTCTTTTGTACTTGTCTCTGACAAATGAAACAGAAAGCCATAGGTTTCCCCAAGACTGACTGTGAAGGCTAGAAGAGCTTTGGGAGTGGTGTTTTCAGGAGGTTGGGAGATAATTTGATTCCTTAGAATTAAGAGTGGCTATTTAGTATTCCTCTAGGCAAAAGACACTACTAAAAATAATATCAAACTATTAATTAAGAATGATGGGGTGTATATCTGTTCCACACTGCATGATTGCATTTGCAGAATAGTAGCAAGGAATTTCTAAAATCAAACTGCAAGCTGGGTTTTTCCTCACTTAAAAAATAACTGCTCTTTTCGTGGTATAATGGCTACTGCTCTTTTCATGGTATAATGGCTGCGAAGTTGATTACCTTCAGTGATGGGCACTGAGGAGGGGATGGATGGAGTAATAAAAAAGCATAAAAGGCTTCATGAATTAGTGCTGCAAACTGTTAAGTGTAGAAATAAAGATGGTTCAGTTAACATTTTTTTTCTAGGAGTTTTGTCCTTTAAGATACTCAGAGGAAACTTAATATTGCTACAAAATCTGATACCCCTTGCACAAGTCAAAGAAGGAAGTAGTAAGGAGAGCTGAAAGCATTTTAAAGTTTCTTAATAAATATTAGTTCTTAATGGTTTGTATCATTTATTTGTCCCAGATGGAACAAAGCAAACAACACCTAATGACAGTTCTAGCTGATCCTATCCTGAAGGTATCCAGATTTCACACATTGATTTGTTATTCCACAATATACTTTCAGTAGCAGCATTCATTATTCACCCCTACCTTTGTATCACTGCAATTACAGTGTCAGCTGAGTAGTCTATTTGTCTATTGCAGACTTAATATCTTGAAAAAATCGTGCTCTAATGTATTCTAAGAATACTGGACACTAAACCAGCCCTACAGTTTGCAGACATTTCCAACACATCCATGAACTACAAAACTATTGCTTTATTCTTTAACATAAGAGATGAAATAGAACATTAAGTATATAATGACTCAGTATTTATCAGGCCTGAGATTTCACATCCATGACTCTTCGCAAGTAATTAACAAGACTTTTGTCTAAGTCTCCAGAAAATATCATTCATTTCTGCTTGTTTACATAAGAAGTAATTATTGCCAAACCCTCTCCTGGTGAACAGCAATACCTTGCTTCAAGCAAAAACAATGCTATTGCTGCATTAACATCCTACTCGGGAAGAAAAGGGAGCTGACTCAGTGCATGCAGTTGAGCCCTCAGAGCTGTCTTCCAGAAGCAAAACAGGTTATGTGAGAATATGACCTTGGTGAGCTGTGCTAATGGCTGTGATTTAAAATTCCAGGCTTTTGTCTCAAGTAGAGAAATTAGATGAGACAAAATGCCTTTAAAACAACCCAAATAGCACTAAGCAAAATGCAGATACAATTTTAAAAATGTACAGTGAGTAACTAGGTGATCTCTATCTTAAATATGCTCAGTTTTTCCCACACTGGCATGTGTGGAAATTTAGCGCACTAAACCCACAGAATGTGTGTTTGAAGGAGGTCCCTTGAATACCTGCGCTGTGCTGGTGCTGGCTGCCAGCACAGGAACACAATGCTCCTTGTCCATGCCTATCACAGACCACACTGGCCCAGTAAATTAACTGGCTGGCAAAGACCAGCTCCAAATGTCTTTTGTGAGTGATTTGTAGTTTGTGAGGATAAATTCACGTTCATTGTCTTCTTGCCAAAGGTAACAGCTATTTAGATTGGGGTTAGAATTGAGCATGGGCTGTCTCTAGAAAGGTCCTGCATCAGTACTGAGGGGCAAATGCTGCTTGTGCTCAGGTTGGACCACTATTCAGGATATGACTTCTTTGCATTGTGGTGTTATCCTGTGAATGTAACAGCGTTTTGGTCTCCTATGGGAAAGATTTAGGAGAAATATCCCTTAAAAACATTCACAGCACATACAAAGCATTTGTTGTTTCCAATTTTTACATACATTTGCACATATTCTACTTTCATTTCTTAGAAATACTCATGTCTTTGAGATCTCAAAGGGGTGAAGAGGTACAGAATTCTTGAGGAACACATATATGGTCCATCAGCTGAGAAGTGAGCATTTTGCAGTGATGCAGACTGTGGTCTGTGTGTTGTTAAGCAAGCGTGGTTGTAGTCTTCCTCACGCATAAACTGTCTTCCTTAATCTTAATCCTTCTAATCCTTAGACCTTTCCTGTGTCAGGTGAGGATGAATGCTCCATGTGCTCCCAGCTATCACTGGCCTAGTTTCCCTAAATCCAAACCACCCTATATCTGAACTCAGTGTTGTATCACTTTAATCATCGAAGAGATCACACTGTCTCCACTTACTTATGCCTTCATAGATTTACTTCAGAATAATGCCAAGGTGTAGGAGGATTATAAAATCATACTAAAATCTGCACCTTCAGATCTGAAATCCTGAATGAATCCTTACTCTTAAATCCTCTTGCCTTTATCCTATGCATATTTTCTTTTTATTTTCTGATTGTACTAGTTACCACAAGTTCTCAGTTCTATACACTTTTTAATGCTTTCTAATATATTTTAATATGTTTTCATGGTATAAAATGAACATTACTACAGGTAAGCATATTAGTATTTAATTTAGATTTATTTTTAAACAGTGATCTCTAGTATTACAGTGGGATAGCCTTAAAATATATTGAATTTCGCAATTACTGTTATTGAATTGGGCAATTACTTTATTTAACATACAATTACTTTCTTAGGCATATAAAACCTATGTGCTAGAGAAGTTCTGTTTCATAATCTCTTGTTTCTGATACCAGATTTTGAATCACTAAGGAATTGCTATGAAGCAAAGGAGTATGTCCATCAATCAAAACTTAAATGAGCCTCCTCTTGTCACTACTGAGGAGTGATTTGGAGAATGAGGGCTCCCTATAAGTAAGTAGTAGGTTGTGTGCAGTGTCTGGTGCAATCAGTGAGGAGCACTGTAAATGTAAAATTGAGCAGACCTGACATTCAGCTCAGCATTTCCCAGAAGAACCCACGGATGTGTAAACCCCTGAATAATCCCTGTTTTTACACATGTACAAATGTCATAAGTGAGGCTTTAATGAAATAGTTCACTTTTTTCTCCACTCTGCCTGGCACAAGTCTGCTGCTCCACTCCTGAGTGGCTGCAGTGTCTCCAAAGTGCTCTGCAGAAGGGTGATGGGCAAATGGCACTGAATAGAACAAGCCCCAAAGCACCACCTTGCAGGGACCAAGCAGGAGACAGCCTGGCACTGATAGCTCAGCCTGCCAAATCAGACACCTCTGCTGTAGCCCTGATTTTTTAAAGAATTCCCTAGTTAGGCTTATTGAAATTGCTGGGATGCCTTCCTTTCCATATCTCTGGCAGAAGAAAGATGCTGTTCTCTCCTTTATAAAATACTCAGAAAGACATTATTTTGAAGTTTGACAAATTTATGGAAGCATTGCTGCACTGCACTACAAAGGAAATCCAGCTGTGTTCAATGAACTGAAGTTTTGCAGACTAAATTTCATGTGACTGATTTGTTATGCCAGAGTGAAATCAGATGCACTTATAAGTATGCAAGCAAGCCCAAATTCAAAATCAGTTTTATGTATGAATTCATAATGCAGTTTGAATAGTCATTCCCTGGGTCTACAGATTAACAGCACCTTGCAGCCTGTGAATCACGAAACACTAACACTTGTTTTTTACAAAACAGACATAGGACTTATTGCAAGAGCTTTCTTTCTCAAAGTGTATATTCTAATTTTGGCTCTTACACATCCCAGCTGTGAGGAGCACTTCCACTATGAATGTGGTTTGCACAGGAGACAGGATAAATGGAGAATGTTTTCCCAGAATGTGTCTTGGGTACATTTGGGCACCCACCTAAGCCATGGCATTTCTCAAGCTGCCAAATATGTGGTAGTTTACCTCAATTTTCTCAAATAACCCCAAACATCTGACCTGCACAAGAGGCCAAATTTAAGCTTCTGTTTTGGAAGCCCTTGGCCACATTTGTTTCCTGGTTGAAGTCTTAGACACCAAAATAGTTTTGTTTTATGAAAACATTGCACAGTAGTTGACTCAACAAATACCATTGAATAAAAGCAAGCTATTAGAAGCCTTTGCAGCCTTCACCTGGTAGAACAGGAAAGCACCTTTGGATTGTTTTAGCCACTCACTGTCATGTTGCAGGGCTTACAAGTTGCCATCTCTATCTGTGACAGTACTTGTTTACCATGTTTATTTATTCAGAACTGCAGAAGAAAGCAACTCTGTGCTGGGAATCCTCAAATATCAGGTGCACACAGGGTAATCCAGACAAACCTGGCAAGTTTTACTAATGCGATCTAAAAAGCAAAAGGGTTCCGTGCCCAGTGCTGCCTGAATGAAGAAACAATCTTGAACCTGTGGAAGGGGTGTTGGTGGACTGGGCCACAACATGTCCAGTGCATCCATGCCCATGGAGCAACACCTGGGCACACAGCAAGTCATGGGAGAGCCCAGTCTGGGCAACTGCTGGGCTACAGTGTGGAAGGCTCAGACATGGACTTAGGCCTGGACTTGGATGTCTTTATGGTCTATTTGTTAATTAATTGTAAATTGTGTTGTGAAATTCTCAGGATACCACTGTCTTTGGAGCTCATATGGATGACGCTTTCCTGCAGGTCCGAGACACCGTTCATTGTTTGATGATTTGGTTCCTCTCGGCTGCCTTTGACACTTCAGCTCACTGTAACATTTTGCTGGCCTAGAAAATGACAGACAGCTTTTGAGCAAGAAAGTTCAGGAGCAGAAATAAATTCTATTTTTAATCCTTCCTCTGATTTTCCGTGGGTGACACAGTTTCTCATGGCATGGCAGTTCCAGGGTGCGGCAGTGCTGCCGAGCGTGCCTTGCAGCTTGTTTTACAGATTTAACCCCTTTACATGCTTTCCCCTAATTAGAAATTTCAGGTTTGGGAGTTATCCTACCATTAATACCTGAATGACATGCTGATTTATTGCAGTGGGCTGGCAACAGATCTGTAGGATGAGAAAATACAAGCTAGGAATTTAAAGAAGCACTTGAGCATTAAAAAAGCTGAGCCTGTGTCAAGTGGTGATAAATTTTCCACTATACCCTTGATCACCTTATTATTAATGCCATCAATCTCTCTGTGAAAAGTGGCTCTGGGCATGCCCATATGACCAAATGTTCTACTAAATAATTAATCACTGGGGCATGTTGCCAGAGTTTGCTGCTTTCCAATTTAATCTTCGCAACTTACTCATTTGTTTCTTTATTCGGAAACAAAAACTTCACGGATAAAAATGAGTCAAATGTACTGATGTGTACTTGAGGACTATTTAGCATTGAAACTTCATGTTGCTTGCTCTAGAAATGTTTTTCCCTCTTTTAAAGCAACACTCCAAAATTAACAGTTGTGAGAATGATCCCTTCGGGAGCACAAGCTGCTTCTGCTGCCAGAACCTGCATCCCAGCTGGCTCTCCCTGCCCCTTCAGTAGCAGCTCAGCTCTTCCTATGCTTAAAAGGGCATTCAAAATGCCACCTTATCAGGATACCTTTAGAAATAAATTACTGCAGTGTCAGTTTGATTGTTTAATTAAAAATGACCATGGATATGAATTCTTTTGTTTAACTGTTTATTGTTTGTTATTGTAGCTAAAGCAAAATAAGTTCTATCAAACAGCTTAAAAATGTTATCTTCTCTTTAGTTACAATTAATTTAATTTAGACTAACACTGTATTAACTTGTAGTATTCAATTATTTAATGAGTCATGAAGAAAGTTTTCTAATTATAGAGTCATTCATTTTTCACAGGTTTGAAGGCATACACTGAAATATGTATTCTCAACAGACTTATTGAGACCATGAGCTTTGTCCCACTCAAGCCCTTCTTTAATGGTCTCCATGATTCACATAAGAAGACAATTTGATTTTAGTATAAACATATGTACCGTCCTGTACACCTTAATTTTGTTTGTGTCCCTCCAAGGATTTTTAGTTGAAAGCTTTCACATCTGTTATATCTGTGACACTGTTGGGGTCTCACCCTCCAGCTTTTTCCCAAGAATCAGTGGGCAGCAGCCTGTTCATGAAAGATTAAAGCCAACCTTCCACACATATTTACCCATTCATAGACTCTCCTCTTTCAGTGTGGCTTGTGATTTTGTTTTTATTAATTCCCCCTGGATATTAGCTAGAACTGGCCAAATATAACATTGGCTTGCTGTTCTCTTTCCCGATGAGTCAGTTGACTGTACTTCCAAAACAGTATTTTCATAAGATCACTTGCAATCTTCCCTGCTATTTACTGCTTGCTATTCATTCTCTGTTGTTGAACAAAACATATGGCAGTGTTTTTTTCCCCTTGACTGCATGCCTGAAACTTTTTAAAAGGGAAAGTGAGAATAGTTAATGAGCTTCTCCTTCTGGAAATCAAAAAGAACCAAGACAAACAAGCATTTGTGAATAAATGAATGTGGTTAGGAGGAGCCATGAATGTTTTCCCGGATACTCCTTCCCTGCTTGAACACTCTAGGGTGATACAACTACTTCTTTCCTGCCTTTAATTGCGCTGTTGTGCCTTTTAAATGAAAATATAAATAAGCTACTATTTCAATTTCCAATCATTATGCATAACTTGTGTAGGAAAGGTCACTGTCCCCCACAGTCACTCGTGTAGTGTCTTGTACAATTTAAATTTCTAATTACAAACACAGGTTATGCACCATTTTATTGGTGACTCTTAGGTGTACTATCTATGTCCAAATTTTTTTGTTTCCTCATGGGATACTGAGCATAGACTTGTGCAAGAAAAGTGTTAAAGTGACACATTACACCAGTATCTTCCAAAGCCCTGCCCTGCAAAATCTACATTTGAGCAAAAGGTGTGGTAATCTCCCTGATATCATGAAAAGCTTTACCTCTGCTGTATGTAAACATCAGGAATCTGTGAAGCACCTCATGAAAATACTGAATACATGTAGGAATCCATTTAAATCAGCATGTTGTTGGTTGTGTATATATATTTACTTTTTTAAGCCTTAAGTGTCTGTAAAATTGAAGTTGCTTTACAACTGTAGGCTGCAGTTGATGTTTAACTTCTGATGTGGGGATGAATTAGGAGCTATCAGCTCCTCACTTACCCTGAGGACTGTTAGGGAGACAGCCAATAGCTGTGTCTATTTGGAATAAATATAGCCAATTACACAATTAGTGGTTGGATTTCAAATGACTGAAAAGTTCAGGCAAACTTAAATTGATGCACCCCGTAATAAAGGTGAGGCTCAAATACAAAGTTTACAACAAATCTGTATTTGAAATTAAAGTTTCTTTAAAATCTTCTCATAAAAATTGATAGTATTCAGATCTAGCACCTTAATGAGGATCACATTTAATTTCAAGTTATGGGTTCCACGCATTTCTCAAAGTGAGGCTTTTGCAAAGGTGTTTTATGGCTCAGTTGCTGGTGATTACCCAGGACCAAACAAGAGCAGAGGGTCCTATATGAGATCTGATGCTCAGCAGATGAGCTCTCTGCTGTCCAGTGCTTTACTTCCCATCTTCCTTTACATCCAATTGCTTTTGTAGTTTTATTCTGAACCTTCCTTGCCTTGAACGAAATGTGAAAGATGGTGTAACACAAATGTAGCACTCCTTTCCTTGTGCTACTGTTCACAATGTATTTATCAACTTTACTCTGTCTCTACCAACGTAAGTAAATCTTTGGGCAGACAAATCCTGAATTCCTGCATTTTCCATCTTTGAAAAATGAGTTTCTTCTTCTATGCTTGCTTATCCTTTTTCACTTTTTTCCAGCGAGTGTAAAACTGTTTTAAATACGTCTCCATACTCCTACCCATAATTCAGGTAGCATCCCTTTTGCTCAAGTAGCTCACAGCCTTTATAGCTCAGGTAACTCCTGTGGATAATATTTTTCTGTTTTTCAAAATAGTCAGCAGCCATCTCCTCTGTTCCAGTTCTAAACACTAGGAAGTGTTTTTTCTGGCAACTGAGGTGACTGACTTAGTTGGTCTTTGGATTAGAAGTACATACCCTGTTAATCTGCTTTTAGCAAGAGTGAATACATTCCCTGCCACTCGAGTAACTCCACAGATGACTGGAGAGGCAAGCAGGGCTTCTTCCTCGGAAACGTGGTGTCCGTGAGGGGGAAGGAGGAAGGGCTGTCGGTGGGACACAGCCACGGGCGGTGGCAGCTGCACGGTTTATAAACGGCACAAAGTAACTGCTGATGATCTGCAGGTGGACAGAGTCCAGGCTCCTGCCCTCAGCTCTGCAGGGCTGCTCTCCCCTTTCCATGCGCTGTGCCCTCACATCCCTGGGGCTCTTCAGCCCAAAGGCTGTGCCAGGGGCTTGACCTGCACGAACCGAGGAAAACAAACCTACCCCGTGTGACAATGGAGGCTGTCACAACTGCAGAGGCCACCCTGGCACCCACTGTAACTAAATCTTTCCTCTGGGCTTTGAAACCTTCTTCCCTTTGTTGTTTCAATTTCGCTTATCTTTGGCAGGTACTCAGTTGTTTTGTTTCAGTATTGTATTACACCGGCTAAATGAAAACCTTTAATTCTGAAGGAACATTTGCAGGGCCCGGATGAGTCAATATTGACAGAAGATCCTCAGGAATTGTTAAAGAGAAGCGCAGCCTCGAGCAGCACTGACCAAAACCCGCTCCAGGTGACGCAGCTGTGGTCAGAGTGGGTGTGAAAGGAGCGATCTGTGTTAGCCCTGCCAGCAGGTCAGGAGCCTCTGCAGCAGCTGCCACGGGGGACACGGTCCTTTAAACCCTCAGCCTCGGCAAAGCCCGAACGGCAGCCTCAGGCCCTGCAGCGGCCCCGGCTCTCACAGCGGCCCACGCCGGGCGGCTCTGGGGCACGTTCATCCCTCTGCCGCGGTCACTGCGACCGGGAGACTTGGCAAAAAGCATCCATTAACACGCCCCGGCGGCACACGGAGCATCGCGCATCGCTCGCCCGCCTGCGCGGAATCGGGGCCGCGGGAGCGCCCGTGGGAGCACGGTGCCAGCGGCGGGCCCGGGGCCATCACCGAGCTCCGCGGTGGAGGCGATCGGCCCCGCGCCGGAACACCGCGAACCGGGGCGCTGCGCGGGCGCGCAGGC
>VZTX01003639.1:0-197197 GCA_013400915.1 Pardalotus punctatus | reverse complement strand
AGCGGCGCTCCGGATAATTAGCGAGATAATTGTCGGTAACAGGCGCGTTTTTCCTTCTGCTGTGCTTTGTGTTTGGGCTCCGGCGTCCGAGGGGGTGGCGGGAGCTGGGAGGGGCTGGAGAGGCGGCCCGGCAGGTGCCCGGTGTCGCGGGGGTGGTGACACACCGTGTTGCCCCCGCGTGCCGTGTCCCCGGTGCGGGGTCCGGCACCGAGCGCGGCCCTGCGGTCTCGGTGTGCGGCTCGTGGTCGGGGAGCGCGGGTGATGCGGGACCGGCAGGGCCGGAGGGGGAGCGGCCAGGGATTTCCAATCTCGGTTCGGTGCTGCCGATCTGTTTTCCAGGGGTTTGATGCTGCATTTAGTGTTGAGGTGCGTTCCCTTCCAGGACTCGCCCGGGAAGGAAAGCACAGGAACATCCTTCACTCGTAGGGAGAGCAGCAAGTCTTAAAATACTGCTACAGATAGCATAAATGGCATGAAGTTCAGTGTTTGGGACTGATACAGAATCTGTGGGAAATAAGAAAACAGTTACCTCCAGAAAAATTAGGGCAGTGACAGAAAAGTATTTGTAAGTTACTGTATGTGCACTGCTATTATTTTTTTTTAACCTTACTGAAGAAACAAGCCCCGCCAAACCTGTAATTATTATGTACAGCAGCTGTACAGCAGCTTTTAAAATGAGAAGTACTGCATTTTGTTTGGGAGTATCAGATTCTAGAGCATGGCTTTTTTTTTGGCCTGTGAAATGCGTTTGATAACACCAGATGTGAAATTCTTGTATCTGAGTAGCCTCAGATTTTAACTTTAAGTGCTCTTATCAGTACAGAATTAATGAAAAAGAGCAATACCAATGAGAAAAGATTTTGGTTGCTTTTAAAAGTGTGTTAAGGGTAAGGGCAGTAATTTTTATTCAAAATACAAATATTTAAGGTGACACGAAATCTCTTCAGGTGGTTTTTTGTCTTGTTATTGTTTTAAGCATCGTGTAAAGTAAGAGCATAAAATTAAACCAAAAGCATTTATGTGGTCTTTGACTGGTTACATTCTGTTCTTGATACAGTCTTTCTCCAGAGTGGCTTGTCATCTCATAGTGCAAAAATTCATTGTGGTTTATGATTTATTTCCTGGGGCAAAAAAGCAGAAGTTTGAGATAATAGATATGTTATCAGGTCTTAACTATATCCTAAGAGGAAGGGAATAATTGAGTGTATTCCTAAGACTTTATATTCATAACCATCTGCAGCACTTCTCATACTATTTGACTGTTCTGTGTGCTTTGAAAAGTTAAGGCAAGACAAATTTAAGCTTGGTAAGTCCTCCTTGACTTAAAGATTTATGCTTCAGGAATGGCTGAAACTAAATATTGTGACCTGCCGGCCTAATTTTCTTTGTAGTTGTTCAGCGTGTTTGTTGTTGTTGGACCCTGGAAACAGGAGATAGGTTCAAATTTAACATTTGTGTGTTTGGTGTTGATGGCTGGCTGACAAACTTGAGTCAGTCTGATGGAGCTGCTGATCTGCGTGGTGAAAACTTTTGAAACTCATAATGAGGTCAGCCTCTGGTATGGATCTGGTCCCTTCTGGCTGGTCAGGAAAGTGGGCTTCTTGCTAATGGATACAGAATCCCTTTGAGGGGGGCAAACCTACTGACTTGATTCTGCAGTAGTCCATTTGACCTGAAATAAGCTGGCACTGGGTTCTGAAAGTTGTGCTCTCTTCAAATGTCTTGTTCCACTCAAAGTAGGGATGAAGATAATAACTTTCAGCCTCAGTTTTATTCTTTGTATTTCACAGAACTGGGATGTTTTGAGAGAACTCTGGCTTACAGCTGTGGATGGATAGACTCTCCATACCTGTACCACCTGAGTGCTCTGGGGCTTTGACAAAAGCACTATTAATGTCCTAAAAAGAGGTGTCAGGACTGTGGGGTGTAGGTTCCATTTTTTCAGAAGTGTTTATGCGTGGTTCCCATCTTCCCTGCTCCATCTCTTGCTTGGAGGATCCTGATTATGTAAGAGCACTGAGTAGGGCCAGTTAGGCTGACTATGCTGGTGTGAGTAACTTCTCATTTATGACACTTATAAAACCGTAATGCCTGTAAGAAATAACTTCTCAAATCAAGAGATCTGGTTTAGCCAGAAACCCAGGAAAATCAGAATGGTATTTATTGGAAAACTGTTAGTCTTTGAAGAACTAGAGGAAATGTCTTCATGTTTGACTTAAAGCATGGTGTGCTTTTGCTGAACTGTTAAGCATTTAAGCCATTGATTTCCCCAGTCCCCATTCAGTGCTGATTGTAGGGCTTTTATTCCTCCTTTCTGTAGACCAGTGAATGGTTTGAGCCATTGAGTCATACTAAAGACCCAATTTTTTTCAATGGATTGTCAAGACTTCTGGAACAAACATCAGGCATAGCTCAGGACAAAATTCAAAAGAACTATGGATAAAGCATTCTTGTTAAAGGAGATTCAGCTATGGAGTAAATTTACAGAAAGTAGCAGGAAGAACTGAGTCCTGACTTGTTTAGCAGTCTACATTTTCTTTTGAAATATATGTTCCAGTGGAAGAGTAACTAAACCTGTCCTGACAACTAACTGTAACTTACTGCCATGGTGGCAAATCCAAAGAAATAATGCAGTCTGATGCTGCAGAACCTTAAACACCAGGTTCAGGTGTCCTGAATTCCACTGAAGCCCCTTTTCTCAGTCAATGGAGAATTCTAGGTGGTTTTGAAGAGCAATTTAGAGAATTTACATAAGACACTGAGTGGGGAGCTGCCTGAAAGCCAGCTAATAAGAAATAGGAGGCAGAAGGATTTATGTGGAATTTAGGCCATCTGAATATGGCCCTAAGATGCGACTTAGTACTACTAAGTAAGGTGTATTAACACTAAGAAGACTTGGCTTCAATTTCTATCCATTTCATCTGCTGCCGATTACTAAGCAAATTTACCATTTAAGCAGCTTCTTAAGGGTAGGGGCTTCCTGGCTTGCTCCCTGGCAGGAGTGACCCTCTGCACCAGCACAGCCTGTTCTGGGGGGCAGCCCAGCTAAGAAGGCTCTGGGGGTCATGGTGGACAGTGAGCTGAGCATGGGGCAGCCTGTGTGTGGTATTATCAGGAGCACAGCTTGTAGGGCAAGTGAAGCAATTATCCCATTCCATTTGGCACTCATTAGACCACATTCAGAATATGGCATCCAGTTGTGCTCCCCTCCCTGGGACAAAGGAAATGTCGATAAACTGGAGTGAGTGCAGTGGGCAGCTGCCAAGATTGTCTTGAGTTGTGAGAAGCAGAGGAGCTGTGCCTGTTGTTGAGCCTGGAGAAGAAAAGGCCTGGAGGGCCCTTCCAGCACCTGTGTGAAGGTTTTCAAAAGAGTGAAGCTGTGTTCTTCACTGTGGTGCATGGTGGGAGGACAAGAGACAGCAGCTGTGAATTGAAGTCTCCAAGGTCTGTTTATAAGGCTTTTTTCACCCTGAGGTCTGTCAGGTGGTGGAACTTGGTAGCCCAGAGAGCTTGTGCAGACTTCCTCCGTGGAGGTTTTCGAAATTCAACTGGATAAAGCCCTGAGAAAGCAGGTGTGATTTCACAGGTGACCCTGCTTTGATCTTGAGGTTGAGCCATAGTCCCCTGATGTCCTTCCCATGGCTCTATTGAGTTTCTGCCGATAGAGGAGTTGCAGTGGAAGGTAGTGAGCCTGCTTATTTAGGAGTGCATGTGGTCTGGCAGTGCAGGTTTACCCATCAGACTTGGAGCAGTATAGCAAGCACTCAAGCCAATCCTAAGCAATTCTCAAATGGCAGGACTTTATTTGTTTAATTATGCAGTTAGAGTTGGAAAAACCTGCTCTTCATCCTGAGGGCCTGGTCTACATCAGGGTTTGCCATGTAGTAAAGCCTGAAGGGCTCTCAAAGGATTCAGTACTCAGCTGCAAGCTACAGTTTGGGATCTAATGATTTTGAGTCTGTTGAAGGAAATCACATAGACAAGGCCATATCCTAAACATACCTCCTGAACAGCTATTCTAAAATATGGGGAAGAAAAGAGTGCAACTCTGAAGGAAACTCCAATCTTATCCTGTATTACCTTTGTATCAATTAGAGAAAAGTTGTTCAAAGTTCAAAATGGTTTTAGAATTGGCTCGATTCAAAACTTGCAAGAGTCTTGTACTGATCCTTGGGAAGGAATTACTCACCCACGTGTCTTCTCATTCCTTAAGTGAGTCTGCAGCTCATGGAAAGTCAAGGTGCTGACTTAAGGTGTCTGTAATCCCGGAGGAGGAGATGGCAATTTGTCACCACTTGTGCATTGGGAAGTCATCTTTCTCTCCGTGTTCTTGAGCTTTGTTAATTATGAAAATGTGCTAGTTAATTATGATATCTGAAATGGGACAAGCTGGCTTCTCAGTCTGATGAGTTTCCTGAAAAGCAGGCAAGATAAGATTATTTAAGTTGCTGACTTGGGGATTTTGACTGCTGATAGTGAAAACAGCAAGAACAAACTGCAAGCCTTCTCCCATTACCCTATAAAATTGAAAATCTAATGCCTTGGGTTTTAGGAGCTGTGTAAATATACTTACCTTGAATAATTGTATGTACTAGATAAAACCAGTATGAGACCTGGAAGGGGAAAAATAGACAATAAAGATTAGAAGTGACTTGCTGAAGATGAAGCAGCAGAATGGCACTAAGTACTGCACTGCCAGGTCCAGTTCCCCATCTATTTGCTGTGTTACATTCCTGTCTGTAGAACATTCTCTCCTGCAATAAATTCATAAGGATTCTGTGGACTGAAAACTATGTAAAAACACTTTTTCAGCATCTTTAGAGGGAAGACTTTTGTCTTTCCTTTACTGCTCTCCAGGACAGGGGATGGAACGTGCCTCATTTTGTTCGGGTTGGCTGCTGTGACATGTGAGAAGCCTTGGCCATCCCCAGGAAGGTTTTGCATGGGTGCTTTGCTTCTTGAGCAATTAGTACAGTGTCATACATCAGTGTGCATGGTGATGTAAGGTCTGTTGGAGCAGGCATACAGAGAAATTTCCACCAACCAAAGTTTTAGGATGGTGTGAGAAGACAGTCTGTGAAACAGTGGAGTGTGGTCTGCAGTTGTTTCACCAAGCCGTGATTAAAAATCAATGTCTATGAGCTCATTCTGTGAGAACCTAGGAAAAACTGGAAAGTGGAGCATCTGTGGTTAACTTCTCGAATTTAGATGAGTTGCTAATTTGTGTTTGGTAAAGAGGTGTCTGTAGTTGGTTTTAAGTATGTGGGTATGGAGAAATGCAGGAGGGAACAGGAGAAGCAGGAGGTGATGGCTTTGCAGGAGGATTTAAGTGGTTATGTAGAGAAACATCTGGTTTTTGTGTCTGCAGATTTTGTAAGGATTTTCATTTGTGAGTGCTGCAGAGAGGTAAAGGCAGCAGGCACACAGGGGAGACAGCTGTCCCAGGAGTGCTGGGGCAGGGAGCTTGGTGATCTGTGTGGCAAACTGGGTTCGGTCTGTTCCCAGCACTAAGTCCACAAATGACTCGTCAAGCCCTGGTGACAGAACTTTCCAGGCATTTACTGCTGCAGTTTAATTGTCCTGATGAAGTATTGCTGCACTGTATTGTTCTAGGGAAACTGTGAACAGAGAAATGCTTTTCCTAATGGGTAACTTTGAGGTGCACAGAAAATGTTTTCCAGTTTTGCAGCACTGAAGACTATGTAGATTTTATTTTTTCCCCTTTCTTGAGGGGGAAGATGCTTATGGAGATTCTTATCTGCTTGCCTTACAATCTGCACAAAAAGCTTAACCTGGTAACATCCAGTACTGTGAAGAACAAGGTACAAATTCACTGCCCAGTAGGTGCAGCAGGGCTGTGAGCTCGTGTGTGAGTGTCCAGGTCACCGAGCCAAGGCTGTTAGTGTGTGTTAAAAGGTGATGTGAGGGTTTTTGATCAGGAAGACTGAGTAAAACAGACACTCAAAAATAAATTTAAATCTGTAATTTGCTAATTAAATCAGTTTCTAGTTAAGAAAAATAATTTCTTCTGCCCGAATTCTGTGTTATGCAGTGGCAAGTGCAGTTGTGGCCAGGTCCAGGCTGTGAAAAGACTGAGACATCTGCTACCCTGACTACGTTTATTGTGCATCTGTAGATGTGATTACATCTAAGATAAAAGATCTTAAAAGTACAGTGGTTGAAACTGCCTATATTTTAATTACATCATTATCTTAATATTTCATTATTCTTTGGGGGATTTTTTTAAAAAGCAACATGTATTTCTCTTGGTGTTTGAAATGTTAGCAGCTCATGAAACAGATGAAATATTTATATTCTTCTTGTAGAAATATTTATTAGTCTATTCTGGACTTCCAACTTGTCAAATTGTATTAATCTAATGCTAACGTCTATGTAACATAGATAAAATAATTTTGCCTGAGAATATTCACAAAATTCTTAAAAATACTATGGCACCTTTCTTCTTAAAAAAAGTCAATGTTCTTGAAGCTTAGCAGTGAAGGCTCTACCCAGCCACCTACCTCAATTTTGATCATGTTTACATAATCGAGTCTAAGGGTGTGTTTGATTTCCCTGAAGAGAAAAACTGGATTGTCTTCTACCAAAACCTCCATCTACCTACGCAGTATTTGTGTACTGATTCTGAACTCCTGACTTGAGTGATCTCCTGGGAGGACATAGTTACTTCCTTGCCTTCATCCCGTCCAGAACATATCTGTGGGCACTGAGCATTGTCCTCTGATTTTCAACCCCTGTAAGTTTTGTTTTTAAGGGTGACACATAAGGACTTGGAGCTGAGAACCAGAGAATTATTCACACAGAATGAAATGGCCTCTAATTTAATGAGACCTTGTTCGTGTTTGCGTCGAGTTATGCAATTGTTGAGCGTGTTCATGGCTGATCCTGCCTTGCTTTGCTTACAAAAGGGAGAGTAATAAAAAGAGAGAAAAGGATATTTGTTCCAGCAGGATGGAGGAGAGAGGTTGTCCTGATACTCTGTTACTTCTAAAGCTAGAAAATACAATGATGACTCAAAAGAGAGGGTAGACTTCTTTATGCCATGTTTAAATAAATTATAGTGCTGGATTTTGAACAAAGGAGTAATTTTTCCCCAAGCAGTATAGATACAAAACCTAGATCAAGTAGCTCTTTAGGAAAACACTGAATTTGAAATATTTTCTTTTTCCATGGCTGTTTCTTTCTTCTGTAATATCATATTCCCCACTGTCCCTAGAACTTTAGAGCAGCCAAGAGAAATAAAAACCGTACAAAGTAGTTTGCAGACAAACAGCCTATTTGTCTTCCTTTTGTGTGACTTCCCATCAGTCACCCCTCAGCTTGCTGAGTGCAAAGTGTGCTGTCTGTCCATAAATACATGGAAGAGTTGCAGCATTAACAGCCAAAATTTTCTCTGGTAGTCTTCCCCAGATTTCATCAAGTGCTTAACTGGTCAGTGGTTTTGCCATGGCTTCCTGCGTTTCCAGTTCCTTTTGGCAACTTGGTGTTTACAGTGTCATGCTTGTATCCATAGGAAACCTTTGTTGAAGTCATATTTCTACTGATAGTGTGTGCAGCAGTCCTGGTGTGTCTTATAAAAATTGGTTTGGTTTAGTTGGAGTTTTTTGAAATCTGGGGTTAAATAAGCAAAGTAATTTTTTAGCATTAGGTCCTAAAAAATACTAGGAGGAAGGCAGTTTCTGACCATTGCAGGACAATAGTTATATTTGGACATATACCACAAATCTTAAGCAAAGTATTCCTTTTAAACTAGTTTAAAAGTCAGGCTTAATCATCTGTAAATCTGGGTGTGTAGGATGTGGGGTTTCACAGGCATCACTATAAGCAATCTAAGAAACAGATGACTGTTTTGAGAATGGATTTGTAACTTGTGGCAGAGCTAAAGAAGCTTACCAAAAGTGAAAATTGCATATTCCCAGAAGTTTGAGCAAATTTTGTTTCGCTTTTTGTATTTGTGCTCAGGAAAAGCTCCACAGGTTATTTTCTGCTTTTCTATAGTTGCTGGAGTGAAGCGCTGCTTTTGATACATCTTGCTTCGTCCTTACAGAGCGATTCAGTCTACGAACTCTGAAACTCCCAATGAATCTTGTGTGAGTGTTGGCTTGAGGCAACACTTCCTGGGGCTGTGATTTTTATAAATTGCATTCCTGTTGTTTTTCTGCTGTGTGGCTTGAGGGGATCTCTTCATTACACTGAGAGTGAATGTTAGATAACACAACCTGAACCATTCACATGGGCTGGGAGCAGTAGTCTTTCCTTAGTAAGGTGGTGATCCCTTTTGAAGGACTTGTGACTTCCGTTGCAGGCCAGAGGACAAGGATTGTTCCTATTCTGGAGTTCCAGGCACCACGGTGGAAAGTGTGGGGTGTGAGAAAAGCAGATATTCTTGTGGGAACTTCTTAATTACATTTATTTTAGTAGTAAATTGCTGTAGATGACTGGACACAATGATGATTAAAAAAAACAAAGAGAAACCCACTGAACCCAAGGAATTGGAACCTGGAAATGTATTTATCCTTCAAAAGAGAAAGTGCATTGAAAATGTCAGCAGCTTAGCCTTTCAAATTACACAGTGAAACATTCCACTTTATCACTTTAATGCTTAGATCATGCTGTGGATATCCCCCTTGCTCTGAAATGTATTGTAAAATTCCTCTTGTATGTATTGTTCATCTGGCTGATATTTTTCTTGTGAGAAACTTGTCTAAAGACTTGGAATTTTCACAATTTTTCTTGTGAAGTCTCTATCTTCATTTTATTCTCTCAGATTTGCTTTATTGCCTGAGTATATTCATCTTCTTATTTTTCCAGAGCTTCTGGTGTAAGGTTATCTACTCCCTCAAGATTTGAACCAAACTGTGCAGTTGTTTTGACGTTAATCAGTAGCTATAGGTAGGCAGTTATGATTAAGCAACTGCATTGTGAAACCTGTAGAGACTTGTAGGCTTGGCTAATCTTGCGTTTTAAGGAAAGGGGAACACAATCCCGAGATGAATGGGCTGCCTGGACAAGAGCCACCAGGAGCGAAGTCAGCAGGACTGAGCAGTAATTGGGGAAAGGTGATTCTGGCAGGGGAGGTCATGGCCACCAACCCACTGACCACCTACTCAAAACAGACCCCTGACTCCAGTTCAGGGATGAGCTCCACTTGTGGACTAATTAGCAGGAGTAGCAAGAGATATAAACTAGTGAATAGGGGTTTGAGTACTAATTAGTGAAAGAGCTGTGTCGTTTGTAACCAAAGTACACTGATGCCTTTGTTAAAATGTGTAACTAATGTCAAGTTTTGCTGACTTTGTGGGGTTACACCTAGATCCCTACTTTGTGCATAAGGTAGGGGTGCATATAGAATGAATAAAATACCTCATCTTGGTGTGTCTGGTGAGTGGATTGACACTGCACACCAGGTAATGAGCCAGCATCAGGGACAGCAAATAGCCCTAACAAAAGCCCATCAAAGAGAGAAGAAATGTTAAAGAGCCCATCAAACAGAGGAGAAATGTTAAAGAAAGGAAAAACAACGTAAAAACACAGGCTTACCAGATTTTGGACCTGGCCACCCAGTATTTTTTGAAAAAAGATTATAGGATGGTGGGTAATAATTTTTACAGGGGCACTGCATGAACTCAAATTCATCTAAAAATAAAGGAGAGTATTTTTCTTTCTGTATGGCTTCTGCTGGAGAAAAAATACAGAAGCACCTTTGCAGTTAAAATGTGTGGGATTGTTTTGTTAGTTTCTTTTTTTTATTCTAATCTAATGAATATATGACTAGGATACAGTACAAACCACATTGAATGTATGGCAGCAGACCATCTATTTTTGTTTTGTTTTCTAAGAAACATGCAAACCACAACAGTTCATGCCTTAGCATTTCAGATTTCCCAGAAACTGAAGAACTGATCTTAGGCTGTGTTTTGTAGTAGAGGACAACACATGAAACCATTCTGGTGAGCCCCTTGGATTCAGATGGAAAGCAGAGTCTGCCTCCCAGTGGAAATACTTAGGGTGATTGACTTAAACAAGGGGGAAAATGACTGTAAAAATCAGGAGCGTGATATACTGGCTGTGAGAACTAGGCTGTTACACCACTTCTTCAGTTGGCAAAGGTTACTGGTGAAGATTCTGGCTTATTTTTATGCAGACTTTCTACATGCAGTATGTGCAGTGGTGTCGATGTTCTTGTTTAGTACTCTTCCATGTTTAATTTGTATCTGTGGCTTAAAAATCTAGCACTATGCTGGGCAAATTGGTGTTTTCATCTCTCCAACAGTGAATTGGCAGATACCAAAGTTTCTCTGAGGCTTTTTCCAGTAGTAAGGTGCTTTATCTATTAGTTTCTTTTTTTTGTCTGTCTCAAACATGAAAACATTTAATTTAGTTGGGCATTAAATGCATTTCTCGAATGCTCTAATAACTACTTGTGAAAAGGAATGGAAGCAGTGTATTGACAGTATCTGGCAAAGTGCCTGAAACAAGTAAGACACTTGTTTGCCATGAAGTGTCATGTATGTAGTGGGAGGAGAAGGAGATGAAAGGTGGAGCAGCCGCACTGGATTGTGTTCTGGCATAGCCATTCCTTTGTTACATGATCTTCAGTCAAGTGTTTTGAGCACTCTGCCTTCTTCCTGGGAAGTGCTTTCAGGTATGCTGACAAAGTTGTCACCTTAGAGCTGTGTTTTATTGTTCTTATTAACAGAAGATGTATTTGTCAATCTATTAAATATCTAAACTGTCTTGGATAAGTTTTAAAAAACCCCTTATTTAAGGAAAATAAATTGTGAAATGTTTTAAATAGAAAACATCTAAGATGCAGAATTGCAATAGAGTTTGCATTTTTAGTTGGTTTTATTGGAAGGGTGTTTGTGTCATGGGTGAAGGTAGCTTTAGGAGTGTTGTTCCTGGAGCTCATTATTGCTGAACTCATTTTGATTTAGTTTTATCTGTCACATGGAACAAAGGTTTAAACCTAAATTTGTAGCCCATGCAGTCAGACTATGCATTGAAGTCACATAGGTTTTTTGTGGGGGAAATAAATCTGTTAGTCTGCTTTGTGATGCTACTTTGGCTTTCAATTTCTCATAAGCATCACTGTCTGTTTCGTTAGGAAGCAGAGGAGAGATGTAGGAACCTGGGTCCTCTCTGTCCTGCAGTGTGCAGTGGTGTTTCAGGCACTGGGGCTTGGGTGTATGTAGAAGAGGTTGATGTCAAATAGAAATTTTTAACACCCACTTACCATTACCTTTTTAGAAAAACTGGATATACCAAGTATCTGTTTAAGAGAAAGCACAGTTCTGCACCCTCAAGAAATGTCAGTTCCTTCTACCTAGTTTAGTTCTGTGCTGCCACATTTGTCTTCCTGTTGTCTGCCAACACTAAGTGTGATTTATTTTTTTTTTTTGCCCCTTGAGGTAAATAAGCCTACTAAGAGGGAAAAGAATCTTTGCTAGATAACAAAACTTCTTCCTTTGTATCAAAATTTAGTTAATACCGTACAGAGTGTCTCCCTAGGGTAAAAGGACTTCTTTGGTTCATGTAACTTCTACCGTTGTAGTATCTTGGTGTTTAACAAGGACATAATGATTTATTTATCCTAATAACCTGTCTTCTGGCTGCCTCCTAAGGAAATAGGAGTATCATTTTACAAACGTAGCATTGACATGTGAAGGACGTATGTTAAACCCCTTTGTATTTACAGGAATGTGTATTAGCCTATACGCAAAGTTTAAAGGTATTTAAGCTTGTAGCACTTGAAACCCCCAAGGCTGAGCTCCAAAAAAAGTAAGTAGTGAGATCATTAGTAGGAGAGCAGCAGGTTAATCCCCCAGTCCTCAGCTGTGCCCTGATCCTGCTGTGTGCTGTGACACCCGAGTCACAAGGTGTCCTGCTATCCCTCTGTGCTCAGCGTGGTCCTTCCGCAGCCCAGTGGAGCTCTCACTTGCCAGGCTCCTTCCGTCTCCTCCTCCAGTTCTGCCTTGTCGGTAACTCCCGTCAATTCATGGTTACTCAGTTTGAGTAACAGAAGAATAACATCTTTTGCAGTGCTAATTTTGTGTTGATTTAGGTGCCTGCAGTGACTCACGGGAGGCTCAAATGAGTACCAAAGTTGACACAAAGGAAAATCCACCATTCTGCCCTGAGAAGGAGAGGGTTTAAACTGGATCAACAAGCTAATCTGACTCATTCCTAGCCACACAGGCACTCATGTGTTGGTACAATGAAGGGAAAGAGTGAAATTACCTTTTGGAGATGAACGGTCTGTTTTTATTAACAGCCCAGCGGTAAATCTGCTTGAGCCGAACTGAAATCACACCCTCAGGCCATGCAGTTCACGAGCAACCTTTGCTGCCCCAGCGGTCTGTTCAACTCCTACCTTAAAATGGTTTGTTCCAGGTCATGGTGCCTCTTTCCTGACACTGTGTGTGCCCTCGTGTGCTTCTCAGAAACACGGTCATGCAGAGAATGCCCGAGTTTCCCTCGGGACTGGAGTTGAGGATTTCCTTATGCCGAAGCATTTAGTGGGTCGAGTTGTGGGGGCAGGAGTGGGAGTGCTGAGGTGGCTCTGGCCTCCTGCCAGCGTTGTGTTCCCTGCCAGAGCAATGGGAAGCGTTTAAAGAGCCTTGGGATTCACCCAGGCTTGTGCAAGAGGTGGATAGACGCTGGAGGCTACAGGTGATCTGAATAAGGCAGCTCAGGATTACCCTACATGTGCTTTCAGAGAGAGTTTATTCTCTCCATGTCCTGAAGATCTGCCTCCTTTTGAGAGAAGAGCCATAATCAATAGCAGTTTTGGCCTCCCACCGGTCCCTCTTTCTGTGTAAGCCAACAGCAGTTCACAGCGTGTGGAGCAGCAGGGAGGGCAAAGCCCAGGGAGAGACAGGTTGTCTCTTGTTCAGGACTGGGAATGAGATATTAAGGGCTGGAGTTGATGTGGGAATTAGTTTCATTCTTGTCTGCTTGCTTGAAAGAGTTTCAGAAAAACCTCTGGCTGAGTGTGGGCCTGTGTCAAAGCCATGCAATCCTCTTCTAGATCTTTCTGTAGCAGAGGCTGTTTAATAACTGTGACAAACCCTCGTGGTCATACGGAGCTGTTGAGGCAGGTGCTGCTGCATTTCTTCCCAGTGGGTGGTGGTCCCTGGGGCTTGGCGTGCCAAGCACTGCTTTTTCTCCCTGTTGAAAGTAGATGTCCTTTGGGACAGAGCCATGGATCTGTTCCCAGCTTGACTCCAGAGAGGCACTCCTGTTTGTAACAGGGCTTCAGGTCTGCCTGGTGAAGGGTTTTGTGGATGTTTGAGAGGCTCTCCCTTGTGCTAGAAGTGATGCTGAGACCCAGGCAGCAGCCTGGAATAGGGTGACGTGGAGAGGTTGGAGGCTGGAAAATCAGCAAGCAGGGGACAAGGACAGTGTGTGCACTTGTGTGGAAACCACAGGGCCTGTGAGAGAGGCGATGCCAGGATGGCCTGGACGGTGCTGGGCCCTGGGGAGCAGCACAGCTCCCGCAGGCAGTGCCAGGGTGGCAGCTCTCTGGGATGCAGCAGTGGTGGCAGGAAAGGCTTGTGGAAAGCAGTGAACGGTGAGCTGGGGAGCTGAGTTGTGTCCTTGTGCCCACTCTGCTGTCACTCCCAGTTCAGGAGGATGTGCTGAGTGCCAGTGCTTCTCCAGGGACCCAAAGCATCCATTTCCACCATTCAGTAGCGCTTGCTGGGGTTTCTGTCCTCTGCATTTCAGGAAATATATGAAGCCACTTGTGCTGTAGCTGTGAAAGAACATCTGTTTTCAAATGTAACTGTCCCTTAAACCCATATTGCAAAAGAGACCTTCTGCTTGGATGGGTACATGTTTGGAATTCTCCTCTGCACCATTCATTGCCTCAGGCTCTCCTTGCTTCATAGTCCAGGGAGTTTGCTTGGGAAGCATAGGCTCTTGCTTCTGTGTACATTTGGTTTTCTCTTCTATTTTTATATAGATGACTATATGAGTATTTATAAATGAGTAACAGGGATTTCATTCTTTTAGGTCTCTTCTTTTTGTAAAAGAGGCTCACTTGCTCAATGCTAACAAATACTGACAGCTCTTGAGTGAATTCCAGATGTAGTAAAAACCTGCCTCTTTGGGGTTATTAATGTTGCTTTTTAAGTCCAGATGTAAACTAATAGAGGCTCATTTTTGGTATGTTAGAAGTCTGTATTAGTAGCTTTGTTATATTGAGTACTCCTATTGTTATATTCTATAATGAAGAGATTGGGAAGTACATGAAGATACGCAGTTATTTTGTCCGTTAAAGCCTAACCCTGCGAATAACCCTTTTATCCTTAGGCTCTATGTTAATAAATCAGGGTTTTTTTGTGGTTTTTTTTTTTTCAAGATTTGCTGATAAGAGAAATTTCATATGTGTTCCTACAACTATAGGACCAAAATGTTTTTTGCAAGAGTACCTTGGAGTCTTTTGGTTTGAGTTTGGTTTTGTTTGATTAGTGTGTATGCAGTCCTGGAAGTCAGAATAGGAAGCAGTGAGCAGCCTGGGTACTCACCTGAAACAGCCAATAATTAATCCACTGAAACTGGAAGAGATTATCTGTAAGAACTGAATAGCTGTGTAAACAGTAATGTTTGCAGAAAGGTAATAGGTACAAAATGTTTACATATGCCTATTTTAAATGTGATTTGCTGGCACAGGTTTTTAAGACTTCTTTCTGCAAAGGACAATAAATGCAACTTTGATGTATAGCAGAGCAAAATCAAGAAATAAAATGATTGTATTTTATTAAGTGTTTTTGTAAAGTGTTCAGGAATATTTATTACTCAGCCTGAAATTCATTCTCTGTGTCAGTGCATACACAAAGATACGTCTATTTTTTTCTACCACAAATGGTAAAAGCAGTGTACACTGAAAGCCCCTGTGGAGTTAGAATTTATCAGGGAGACAAGTACCATGAGCTCCTGAGCTTAGCTGAAGCTGTTGCAACCACCTTGATTGTACAGGACTCAAGTCCAAGCCGTGGCTGTGTTGTGTGTTATATCTGGCTTTATTTTAACCTGCATGTAGTGGGCCTAGACTCTCTGAAGTGATAGTGCAGTATCAGATGAGAAAAAAGATTTTATTTGTTGCAAAATATGAGTGAAAGAATGGAGGATGTGTTTTATTATTGCCATATTTAATGCAGATTTTCCATTTTTAGATTTCACGCATTTGCCTGTGACAGCTCCTGTTGTTGAGTAAACTGAGACTGGAACATCTTGTATCAACTCTTGTACCTGTACCTGCCACGATGAGAAGTTGCATAAGGTTTCTTTTTTCTTGTTAATTCATGCTTTTATTGTAATGTGATTGTTATAAGCAGGTCAATTAGTAAACACATTCCTTTAAGGATTTTTTTTCTTTCTCATCTAACAAAAGTTTTCTTCTAAAATTAAAGGGTATAACAGTATTAGTATAAGTAGTATATCAGGCCAAATCACTGATTATGTATTAAGCAGGATCAGTTCTGAAAAGTACTGGTTTACTTCTCCAGACTCCTGAATGAGTGTGCTGGTTGCTGCTTCTTTTTGCTGTTGAAAAAAGTGTGTCAAATTTAAATTGTGGTCTTGGTCTTTCCCATTTGGTGACTACCAGACTAAATATGAATTAGATAAAACTGAACAGCTCTTATCTATGTGCAGAACCCTTTGCTTGTGCAGACTTTCTGTAAGTTGCATTCTTGTATAAATTAGCATCTCTTTCATCCAGGATTTCACCTCCCAACCTTTCCTGCATTACTAGTCAGGGTTTGAGCACTGATTCCTCAAAAACCCCAGCAGGATTATGTGAAACCAGGATGCATGCATGTTCTGTAAGAACCTGAGTGTTTGCAACTAATCTGGAGAGCAAACCACTAAGTTAGAATATTACCACATGTCAGGTGTTTTTATTTGTCAGTGATTAAGCGGGAGCTACCTAAGAACAAAATTCCAGTGTGGAAAGGCAGTGAACTTTCTCACTGTGTCATAGTCTAATACTTGCAAAAACTGCTTAGGATCATGTCCTCTGCTTTCTGTTCCCTGCCCCAAAATGATGGTCAGAAGCAGTCATACACTTCCAAAATTAATAAGGTGACAACATACTGTACTTCAATGAAATTTTAAAACCATGTATAGTATTTCACTAAACCTTTCAAAGTTTTGTTGTTATTGTTGGGTACTTCTATTTTTTTAAAGGGAGAATATTAAACAGCAGACACTGCTTCCCTTTCAGGCCTTTCAAATCTGATATAACTTTGAAAATTTCACTACAACTTTTACATTTTAGATTAGTTCTGCAAATTGATTTTTACTAATGTATTTTCATTTTGAGTTTTTGAAATAGCATACATTAAGGTTCGAAATAGCAATTGTTACAGAGAAAAGTGCATGACCAAGCATTGTATCTTAATGAAAACAGTCTTATTCTTTTACATTGTCATTAAAAGTGGTTTTCTTAATGGAGGTTAAATGCCCTTTTGTATAAAATAAAAAACAACAGAAAGTGTACTGTTGTGTTCAGCTGCATTGGTTTTGCTTGCTGTAAAACACAATTGCCTTACAGCTAAGCACTCCAGCCTCAAGTTAAGGTAGAGTTTTGCTTCTACATTTTCATCAAAATGGTTTTTTTAATTGAATGCTTAGTGATCCATTTAGCTGACTTGATGTTCTCCTGGGAATGGCAGTGATAAATCTGTTGGGCATGAAGACATTTTAAACTGCATCTCCTTTGCTTACCTGGTATCTTCCTCTACAACAACATAGCAAGCAAATAAAATGAGGACTTAAAATGCAACTTCTGTTCTTCAGTTATACAAGGAAAGAGGGGGAGTCTCTGTATTGCCACCAAGGAACTTCCTTTGTGTCATGGCTCAGCTGTCCTTGGAGCCATCACCCTACAAAGACACTGGAACTTCTCCTTCTAATGAAACCACTAGAATGTATTTTTCTTTCTCATTCAAAAAGACACTGCACTTTTGCAATGTCCAATTACAATGGTAATTACAAGCATAGATGCTCTGTAAATATCACAGTCTGAGATCCATTGCCACAATCTTGAGACACTGGCACAGGAGCTCTCTCTCCCTCTCTTGCTGAAGTTTGCTATCTCCCAATTATAAGATTTAGAAGGAAAAAAAAGTGGAGTCTTACTTGGCCTGTAAGACAAGAAACTATATTTGCAGAAGATACTTCCTAATCTTTAAAAAAATTACATTTTGAGTAAAAATTTTTAAATTTTTAAAATAAGCTGTTTTCAATAGATGACTTGTAGTAGCCTCACTTTTGTGAAGGAGTAACTGAAATAATTGGCAATTTACTCAGGGTAGGAGATGTACATCAGAGCAGAGCTCTAGAGTTGGATGCTTGTTTTTCTGAGCCAGGGAGACAGCCCAAGACATTTCCCTTTAGTCTGTCCTGCTGGAGTGTTCCTTAGCCTCTTTCTTGCAATGCTGAATTTTATGAAATGGTGGGGAAAGCACAGTTCATGTTTGCAATGCAAAGATTTCCAAGTTTGGGGTTTGTATGCAAGGGTGGGCCAGAAAAGAGCTTGACATGGGACCTTGGCATGGTTACTGTAGAAACAGTGGAAAAGGTTCCTCTGTCCTGAGGTAAGGATAAAGCTGTTGGGATAACTGCAAAATTGCATGGTAGGCTGCTGTTCTGGAAGGTCCCAGTGCCTCTGCTAACCAAGGAAAGTTATGAAACCTAGAGAGAATATTTTTTGAACAGGCTTGACTGTGTCAGACAGGGAATTTCTTTGGAGAACAGTTTGCCTAAATTAAATGAGTTCCTTTAATTTTTATATGTAACAGTATTTGGTTAAATGCTGTTTCTGCTTTGAGGCAGAAGTTCTCCAGCTTGATAAGGAGAAAAAAAGATGTTCATCTCCTGAATTGGGCCAGGCAAAATTGTAGTACAATGTATAACTTTTTGAAAAATGGGTAAACTCTTGCTGTGTGAACTCTGGATTCAGCTTTAAAACATCTTGTTCTATGATGCTATCAACAACAGCATAATTTTTCTGGTCTGCAGTAGCTGATTGGTTGGCTCATGATTATTTTCATTAAGTATCCTTCAATGACAGCCTAAGAACATAAGTCTCTTCAAGCGATTACTGAATTTGCCCTTTAGCCTATTTAAGTTTGTTTTTTATTTGTCATTGCTTTTTGCCTTTGATCTGAAAATTAAAATATATACACTTCTACTTTTTTTTAAATTTTAAATATTTTAAATCTCTTTCCCCCACTGCTGCTTGTTGTACTAAGTCCCTACTGTGAAGAGCTCCTATGGTTTATTTGAGTATGTTTCTCAGGGGGCTCTGCAGAATAGACTTTGATGTTGTTTGGTTCCTTCAAACTGCCTGTAACGATGCAGTGTTAACAGTGAAGTTACAGCAGCTTGTTAGGGAAAAAGATGGTTATGAAATATTTTTGCTTGGAGTTTTAGGGAATTTTATGTTTTTGGGAAAGATGGTATTAATCTCATCCTGCAGATGAAGGATGTTGGATTGATCCACTCCTAAAAGGACCTGTAGTTTGAGGATTAATGAAGCAAGGATTCTTTCCATTACTACTGAAGGATCTCACATGATATAAACATTACTTTTTCAACTCAAATTTCTTTTCATTAGGGTTTTCAGAGACTTAACGGCAAAAAAGTCAAAGAGCGTAAGACATCAGCACAGAATAATACATCTTATGAATGACAATTTACTTAATTTAGAATTGTCAAGAGCTGTGCATCTTATGCATACATCCTTATTAGTTGCTTGATTTATGGTACTGCTTTTAATAAGTTGCATTGATACGTTTGAAAAGGTAAGTGAGTGAAGTGCATTTGTAGTTTTATTATGTACAAAACACTGATTTTAATAGCTAGTGTCTTATTGACTGTTGCAGAAATTCATCTTCAGCCATTATGGCAACCGTCCTGGATTTCCATAAGGATTTCAATTATTTTGTTGATTTATCTTTTTGATCTTTTGGTCAGATGACATAATTTTGTGGCTCCACAATGGAATACATTCGAAATTTACATCATCATTGTGGTCATTGGATATGATAAATTATGCTTTTAAAAAAGACAAAGTGAATATCCTGGCATCATTAGGATGATGTAAAAAAAGTTACACATCTCTTCTTCGCTGTTGTTAGGAATTTGGGGATATTTCTAGGCTTTTTTCCAGCACTTACTAAATATTAGTTAACTCATTGTCATGTTTATTGATGTACCAAGTGGGCCCATTGAATACTGGGTTCTGAGACTGAAATCCTAGGACTGATAGGAAGTCCCTAGGAATAAACCAGCAAAGTTCTGTCACATGCAGGGCTTTCCTTCTCTTGGGTGAGTGCCCCAGTGTGTCCAATGCTAGGAAAGCATTTCAACACCCTTAATGGTGGGGGTTCCTGTGCACAGAGCAATGGCATTGCCAGTGTTCTTAGGGCTTGTTTGGAGGCTGATGATCTACAGTCAGAGGTCACAGGGATTCCTAGTGAGGGTGCACATGGAGGTGCTCTGATGTTGTTGAAGAGGATCTTTAAAATTGTATAATCACAAAACATTTTCAGATAAATACATACCATGCATGTCATTGTACCGCAGTCTGCTAAATGGTAGTGGAACAGTTCCTCCTCGTGTATCAGTGTCTGGTTTTGTTTGTATGTGGGGTTCAGACTTCTAGCCTTATTTTGGCATAAAAGGACCTACTGGGATATTGATTGTGAGATTATGTTTGAAAGTGCCCACCTGCCAACAATGATAATTTACCATTAACCTTTTCTTTTCTCTTTCCAGATCTTTTTGGATCCCTGTCTAGCTGATCCATGTTTCCAAACTCTCTCTTGTAACATTCTCAAGCAGCCAAAATGAAGTTGAAGCATAACATCAACCCTGTTCTTCTACAGTTTATAAACTTTATAGTCCTGGTGTATTCCCTTGTAACATACATTCCATGGTACATCCTTTCAGGATCAAAGCAGGCTATAGAAAAAGCCAAGCAGGTTAAAGCCAGACCTGTGAATAACAAGCCTGGGGGTGCATACAGATCTGTTAACAGTCTGCATTGCTTAGCTTCAGTTTTATATCCTGGGTGTGATACACTTGACAAAGTTTTTAAATATGCTAAAACTAAATATAAGGACAAAAAACTCTTGGGAACACGTGAAATTCTGAAAGAGGAAGATGAAATCCAGCCATCAGGAAAAGTTTTTAAAAAGGTAAGTCGTTTTGCAGTCTGTCTTCAAGAATTTTTTTCCAAACTCTGTTTACTTTCTTACACTTCTAGTCCAGTAAAGCAAAGCTGGGGAAAAAATACTCTCTACTTAGATTAAGTAGTTGTGAAAAGAGTTAAATTATCTGATTCCCAAACTTTCATTACTTGGCATTTAAAACAAATCTAAATATTTTTACATTCTTGAATAGATATCCTTTTTATGGTTTCAGCCAAGGAAAAAACACAAGTATGTTTTACGTATTTGTTTTTAATATTCAGCTGGTGATGTAAGTGGCTTTAAAGGTTTCTTTTTAAAGTGAATTTAAAAAGTCTCCCTTTGTGTTATTCTGAACTGTAATCAGATAAATACACAAAAATTACTAGATGCCAGTACTCAGATGTGCCTTTTCAGCTCAAGTAGTGGTGATTTAAGGATTTGCTATTGTGTCCTGGGAATTCAGGACTTAAATGAATTTTTTGTTTGGAAAAAGATTGCACAGATTTTATTGGAAGAGTGGTTTTTTCTTTGAGTCTCCTTTAAGGTGAACTACTCTGCTACTCTGTAATCCTGGTGTGTGTGTGGGAGATGTGATTCCAGTATCTGAAACAATTCTGTTTCAAGGGACTGACTTTTTATAGTGTGTAGTATTCAAGCCTGTGTTATAATTTGCTGCTTTGTATTTGTTCAGACAGACTAAAATATGCACTTTTTCCTCAAGAAGCAAGGCAGAATACTGTAACAGAATATGAATGTTTGTGCGTCTGTGTTAAAGGTCTGCATTTCTGTATGAGAAATTGCTAAATCCACGATAGATAATTTTTACTTAAGATTAGTTTCCTTGCAGATGAACAAAATTTCACTTCATACTGCCAGTTTTAATTCTGATTGAGTATGTTTTAAATAGAATTTGGTTAATATCACGATATATCGCAAAGTTTAGTTTGTTAAAATCTTTGTACAAGCTTTACTTATTAGTGAAACTTCCTTTTAGCTCTGGAGTTAGTTTTTCAATACCAAGGAAATGCTGGGATGAATGGTTACATGTAATCCTTCTTGATGCACATTTTGCTGCCTCATTACCCTATAAAGAAACAGAAAGTTCATGTTGTACAAAGAAAGGCTTCTGAGCACAAATCAGAATTTTGGCTGCCTGTGATATGTGCCCTGTTTTTTAATCATAATTGCTAATGTAAGACTTAAGAACTTAGGAGTTTTAGCCTTTTTCATTATGCAAGCGAAGTGCTTTGAATATTGGAAAGCTGAAGAATGTTTTTGTTGATCTACTTAAATTACTTGTTTGTGAGTATTTAGACTTAGAAATTACCCAGGTTAGGTAATTTTGTCTAAGCTTGACACAAGGGTTCATTATGGTCGATTGCCATGCTTGCCCTTGTGTTACTGTGTTCCAAGTTGGGGCATTATCACACAAGTCTGCTTTTAATTTTTTTTCCATTAGGGAATACAGTGTTTCTTAACACCTTGTAGTATGTAGCAAGTGAGGAAAATCAGAACATTTCACAATGTTGATTCTAAATGTCAGGATTCCTTTTCTTTGATTTCTGTCTTTGGTTCCATGCAACTTTGTATTTCCTGTTTCCCTTTAGCAAAGTCGAAAAACTTGCTGGGGTTTGGTGCAGCTCTTCAAAAAGGTGCACAACAAGTTTAGGACTTAGGTATAATGCATGTAATTTCTATACCTTGCAGGAGCAGCTGTATATTTATATATTATATATATATTTATATATTATATATATATCTCAAAATAGTAAAATATTCAACTTTTGATTATTGTGAGAACTAAGTGTGCTCACACTTGGAGCTAAAATTATTTAGAACTTCTTAACATCTTTAAGATCAGATACTACATTAATTTATTCTGAGAACAATGATATCCCAGATAATCTGTAATTTCTTGAATGTTTATGATAGAGTATTGTTGCAAAAATATTGATTTGTTCCTGTGCAGATGCCAAAGTAGCAGAAATTCATGGATGTGAATAAAATACAACTATTTGCTTATTCACTTTGTTATATTTCATATGTGGTTAGTTTCTGTTTCCTTCTCTAGTGTACTTCTCCAATTTCCTTCTCCAATCTCATGTATACCTAAGATTAATTTCATAAACCATGTATTTAAGCTAGGATAAAATAATGTTGAAAATACCTCTGAGAGTGCAATGTAATTAATTGGAAAAATGAATTAATTTAAGCACAGCTTAAATTTTGTGATGCCCAAAGGATGAGCTTTATTCTGCTGGCTGATTATTTTATGTTGTCTTAGTTATAGGTTATATTGTCAGGTGCTTGCTTTGATCTGTGTCGCTGCGTGGATTTTGCTTTGCATGTGTTCTTTCATTGGTTTATTTTTTGAGGGTGATGTCTGTTTGTTTTGGGGGTTATTTGTCTTGTTCTGTTTTAAAAAGGGTTGGTAACCAAGAACAGAATTACTGGGAGCATAATAAATAAGACATAGTGGGGAGAAGAAAACACAGTTTTATTAGGGGAAGGTGACGTATCTAAAGCCTGGGCAACTTGGGTGCAACAGCAAACACTTGGGAAGTCAGAACTTTACTCATTATTGCTGATACTGGAACTGAAGTACAGGAAAGTTCTTGCCAGGCCAAGTCATTGAGCGGTAAAAGAGTTACTTAGGATATTGAAAACCATAGATTGCTTTTAAATAATGTTTTAGGGTCGTTTTTTTTTTAAAATAAGTGTTCAGCTGCAATCTGTTTTCATGTGAAAAAGGCCAACAATGGACACTTGAAATAACTTCCTTTGTATACTTTTCAATATACTTTTACACGAGAATGTATTTAATTCATGAACACTGGCTTCCAAATTATAGTCTAAGTTCTTTAAGCTTTATGAGGTACTTTTAGGAAGGTAACTGAGGTCAGGTACTTTAATGACTGCATATACCTGCCGCTTTATGGAGAACATTTTATAACACCTTCAAAGAAAAATAATTTCATATGTCCCTAAAATCTAGGGAAAAGAATGTTAGCTGTGTGTTTAGTCTGCTTTTCTGGATTTCCAGATACTAATGCAGTCTGAATACTGATCATAATGCAGTCTGAACACTTGCGAACATGCAGTGCTGTGTGACAGAGGTAACTCAGCCTGCAGTTTCAGTCTGGAGCACGAGAGGGCAGCGTTTTCCTATGGAATGCCGTGTTTCCCGGTGAAACCCCGGAGCTGCAGTGCTGCTGGCTGCTGTTTGTGGGCTCATTTATCCATCTTCCATAAACTCGGCTTCTTGGGCCCTTTTGCCAGCTCTTGGACCGAGTTCCTTCCTGTCCATGTGTAATTAGTTACCAAGTAGAGGTAATCTCTGAAAGTTGTGAAGTGAAATGTGTGTGAATATTTAAAGGATTATGGCACCTAATGCCAGTCTCATCAGCTGTTTGCAGCAGAAACAGAATCCCAGAATTGCTAGGGTTGGAAGGGACCTCTGGAGATCACCCAGTCCAACTCCCTGCCCAGGCACAGTCACCCAGAGCAGGTGACACAGGAACACATCCAGGTGGGTTTGGAATGTCTCCAGAAAGGGAGACTCCACACCTTCCCTGGGCAGCTGTTCCAGTGCCCTGCCATCCTCGATGGAAAGGAGTTGAAGCGAAACTTCTCATATTTTAGTTTATGGCCATTGCTCCTTGTCCCATCACTGGGAACCCTTGAAAAGAGTCTGGCACCATCCTCTTAACAGCCCTTTGAGATATTTGTGTGCATTAACCACATCCCCTTGGTCTTCTATTCTCCAGACTGAACAGGCCCAGCTCCCAAATGTCTCCTTGTAAGAGATGCTCCAAACCCCTCCTCATCTTTGTGGCATCCACTGGACTCTGTCCAGTAGCTCCTTGTCTTTCTTGCACTGTACATTGGAAAATGTTAGCAAAAGCTACTGAGGGAAAGGCCAGGAAAGAGATGGGTTGTTTGGAAACATACTCCAGCGTAAGAAAGTGTGAGGGAAACCATAACTTGCTCTGTTGTTCTTGCAGAGGAAGCTTATAGAGAAGGGCAGGAGAAAGGGACATAGACAGAGGCAGTATAGTAATATGTGTATTTGAATATCTATTATTCACTAATGTGTACATAATATAAATAATATGTCATAGGGAGGGAATAGGGAAGAAACACTGGGCATGGGGAGAAAACATTGAAATTTAAATACATGGAAGGCAGCAGGAAAGTAAAACTCAAAATTACTGCATTGAAGAAGGTCTTGCCTGTTCTCACATCAGTGTTCCTCACAAGTATATTTTTCTATAAATAGCTATAGCTTACAGTGCCATACATCCTTTCTGTGGATTTTTCCTTTTTAAGAAAAGAAAGCACCAATGAGGTGGTCTTTCACTACGTATCAGACTTGCTTAAGTAATGAGGATGAATTATTTAAGAGAATAAAAAAAGGAAAAAGGCAGAATCACAAGTGTTATTTGGAGATACTAATTTTTGGCTATTTAATGATTTATTTTCCTCAGTTCAGTGAGTTACAGAGTGAGTGGTGGAAGTTACTAAAACCTGTTATGGATTGGCAAGCTTACCAGAAACAGTAACAAGAATCTGCTTGTATTTCTTGACCTAATTGTGTGAGCAGTTTTCCTGGGGCCAGGCTGTAGGCAGAGTATAATGGGGGAAAGGGTGTTGCCCAATTCACTGCTATAAATTGTTTTTAACTGATGCGCTTGTTAAGAGCTTCCACATCTGCCAAAAATACTGCCTTTGGGGAAAAAAATGTCCCAAATTGGAATTTAAATTCCAAATTACCGAAATTTGGATGGACAGGAAGAGGTGCAATATTTTCTTTGGAAGCAGTAAGAGTTTTCCACACCAGAAATATCTTGGTGTGTTGAAACAAAAAGGGACTTCCAGGTCCCCCCTCTTCCTCAGGGGGCTGTGGCAGTGAGCACCAGCCTGGGGTGAGCTACTGCCCCACATGCTGCCATTTCAGCCTGATTTTTCTGCTCCAGAAAGGTTTTGAGGTTTGAAACAGCCTGTTTGCCTCTGAAACAGAGCTTCTGTAAATAAACCAGGAGCAGATATTTGTGTGAGAAATATGTATTTTCTGGGGGAATTGCTGTGTATTACTGTTGTTGGCAAATACTGTTTTTTGGGCTTGTTACATGATATTTTCCCATGAAAACATTTGTGAAATTTTCAAAGAGCTGCACGTGTACCTGTTTGTCCTGCTAAACAAGTAGGTTAATGAATAATATGCAGTGAGGCTGTAGTAGGTACAACTCGGTTACCTAATTGTAACTTGAGCATGTTGGAAAAGTGTATTGACAAAGGAAATCTAATTGTAACTTGAGCATGTTGGAAAAGTGTATTGACAAAGGAAATCTACTAGATTTTATTTTTCCATTAGAGTCTGAGAGAGATTTTTAAATATATTTTATTAAGGAGGCGGGTATGGATATGTGGGCTTGTTAGAAATGTAGTTACATGTCAAAAAGTTGTTAGATTTGACGGCCTGAAGTTTGAAATTTAGTTCAAATTGATGAATGAAATATGGAAAAAAGAATGAGGGAGGATGCAAAAGTTTTCTGTTCTAGCTTTTTTTAGTGTTTGCTTGCATTTATCACTAATGCTGTGTAAAGAACACATCTGAAATACTTGATAAAAAAATTTTATTTTTCAAAATTGTCTGTGTGCTTATATAAATAGATGGGTAGGGTATAATAATTTAGAGTATGGATTTTTCAGTATAAAACATCTTCACGTTATATCTAGATATGAAAATATTTAGGATAGTCCCAAAGAAATGTCCTATTACTCAGTAAGGAAATAGCACTGCAAGGTGCAAGTGCACACATAGAAATGTGGGTAGTGACCTGTAATTCAAATCCAGTTTTACTGTGCACCAGCTTTCCTGTATGGAAAAGTGGAATTGCATAATATTTTCAACATGACTTCTCAGAACTGGGGTTTGCCAGTAATTTCCAATCCTGTCTTCTGTCCCGCTTTTGTTTAACAGTAAAAAAGGGCAAAATTATTACTACTCATCCCCTTGACATTTGTTTCAGAACAAAGAGAAGGGGATTTCACAATTTCTGGCTGAGCACCCGTGGATATGCTGCTTTCTGGATTCCAGTTTCCCTTTCTTGTTTAATTTTTTTTTTTTTTTTAAAATGAACATCTGAGTGTCATATATGTGTGGGAGAATTGTAGCCCAAATATCCAAGAAAGCAAATATAGAGGATGTACTGTGCTAACTAGTGCTTTTCATCCTTTACATAAACCAAGCCTTTTTAAAAAGTGGATATATATGAACCACACCCAGTCTTTCAGGGGGCTTTTGAAGCTACAAAGTATGGTGGGAATCATGTGCTTCCCTCTTGTGAAAATAGAAACTGAGGTGGTAACACACATGGAGATATTGCAGTATTTGTGTTGGAACTTCCACAGGCCCTGTAGCTTTTGGCAAGAAAAAGTATCATTTTTATCTTGAGTAAACTGCTGTGATAATTCAATCACATGTTACTCAAACATCTGTGGCTTCTTTGTGTGGGTGAAGATGTAGTAGGACATGTGTTAAGGATTTTCATTTTCTAAATTGATTTTATTATTCTTATTAGGTCATCCTTGGCAAGTACACCTGGCTTTCTTACGAAGATGTATACATTAAAGCTGTTAATTTTGGAAATGGCTTAGCAGTCTTGGGTCAGCAGCCAAAGACTAACATTGCTATCTTCTGTGAGACCAGAGCTGAGTGGATGATTGCTGCCCAGGCCTGCTTTATGTGCAACTACCAGCGTGAGTACCTGTCTTTCCTGAAGTTTTTGTGTCTTTTGATCTTACAATCTAAAAATAAAATGGTTTCTTACTTCAATTTATGTACTAAGAAAACTTTATCTAGATCTTATATAGAACATTACAATTTTCAAATTAAAAAATACTGTATAAGGTAGAAAGTGTACACTTCGTAGCCATTTGTTTTAGGGAATAGAGAAAGCTGTATCTGTTGGCAGATGGAGAATGGTTTTGGTAAGTACAGTTTGCTCAATGAATTCATGAGAGGTTTATTTTCTTTTCATCTCAAATCAGTACAGATTCCCAAGTTTCTGAAAACAAACAAACAAAAATCACACATGAATTCATTGACTCAGTTTCAGGAGTTGACGTCAAACCTTCATCTGTGCCTGCAAGTTTTGTTTTATCTGGATATTTTGTCAGTTCTTCAATTTTGATTTCGGTTAGGCCTATTTTTCTTGCCCAGGAATGTACTGAGTGCTGATCTGAATGTGCTTGTTGTCAATGTGTAGTTGTTTAAATGTCTGTTTCATCATCACTCCTTAATCTAACTAAGCCCAGCCTAGCTGCATTCTGTGCTGCACTCAGGGGGACACATATAAGAATATGTCCCTCACAGGCTTTGACCTCTTCCCTCCTGTGCCACATTTACCTTCCTTCAATAAGAGATGGGCTGTAAAAGCCAGATGTGCAGAAATTCCTGATTTCCTACCTACGTGCGCTAAAGATGTCTACAATTAGACTTCTTTCAGATTTTGGAAGCAAGTCTAATAAGAAAATTTATATTTAAATGGTCCCTCTGTGCTCTGAGCATGACTCTGTTTCAGTTTGAGAAACAATATGTTGATGAGTATATAGCAGTTTTCATTTACATAAGTCTATGGTTATTTTGCATGTACCTTTTGCTGTATTCTTCCCCCAGTGTTAAGGATGGAGTTGCTGACAAGGTGCACTGTCCTGGCCCTTAACTTTTCAGAGAGCTGGCTCTGTGCACAAGGAGAGAGTGGATTTTGTCTACTGGGACTGTAGCAATGCCTCTTCTGTAGTACCTGTGCAGCCAAACTATCCAGATAAAGATGGGTGAGATGGGCCATTGGCCTCAAGATTGTAATCCTTAGGATAAAGTTGTTTCCCAGCCCTCCATGGTTGTTACTGACTCCAATACTGTTTCAGGTTTTTATTGAAGGCCTGGATGATGGGACAGAGTGCAAACACAAGAGGTCACAGCTGGTGGCATGTTGGGGGCAGTAGCCAGTACACTCGAGGGCAGGGCTGATGTGCAGAGGAGCCTGTCAGCTGGAGGAGTGGGTTGTCTGGAGCCTCATGGAATTCAGTAAAGGCACTTAAAATCCCCTCTGTGCATGCTGGGATACATCATGCACTGGTATATACTGGGGGACAGCTGGAGAGAGCAGCTTTGCAGGAAAGGACCTGAGGGTTCTGCAGGGCCATGAGTCGCCCAGGATTTTGCAGCACCTTCTTGCAGTGGAGGCCAGCAGCTCCCTGGACGGTGGTAGCATGAGTGTGGCAGGTAGGTGCAGGAAAATGATCCTTTTCCTCCTTCTGGACACTGGTAGAACCACATCTGGACTACTGTGTCTGTATTGGGACTTCCTATTAGGAGAAAAGACGCTGACATCCTGGAGCAAGTCCAGTGGAGGGCTGCCAAGATGCTGGAGGGGTTGGAGAACATGACATCTGAGGAGAGGCTGACAGAGCAGGGCCTGTTCAGCATTAAGATGAGTGAGTTCAGATCTTGTTGCTGTCTAAAACTACCCAGTGGGAGGATGCAAAGGAGATGGAGCCAGACTCTGCTCACAAAGGTGTGCGTTCATGTGACTGGAGGCCACAGGCATGAGTTCAATGGCAGGAAAATTTGATTAGATATTAGAACAAACGTCTTCATTGTGAGGATGGTTCTGTATCAGAACAGAAACAAAAAATGGTTGTGCAATCTTTGTCCTTGGAGATCCATAAAACCCAAACCGTCCATGGCTCTGAGCACTCTGCTGCAATGGTGTGTGCAGGCTATCTTTCCAGGTGCCTTCCAGCCTAAACTGGTGATGTTTTTGTTTGCTTCTTCAGTGAGTAAATGCTGCTGGCCTGCCTACCAGAGCAGAGACCTGCACAAACTATTCTCAGATAAGATGCCTGTGTTGCTTTGAAACTGCATGTCTCTGTGCTAGTTCCCTTCTATCACTCTTGGAATCTGTTAGATTCCTAGTGGCTATCCTGGGAATAAAATGCAAGGACTTTCATCCTTTTTTTTTTCTTTGGAAGGGAAGCACATTTACAAATCCTAGGGAGATTTTGTAATTTGCAGGGGGAAAAATCAGAGCTAGGGGCTGGATGTTGTGAGCAGAATGGTATGCATGTGTTTTTGGGTTTGTTGGATTAGTGCTTTAAATCCCCTTACTGCGACGTGCCTGAGCACACACTCTGACGTGGTGTGCAGCATCTAAGCTGTGTCATCTTCTGTGAACTTGGCTGACTTGTGCTGGCAGATGAAGAGGGAGCTGTGCAATGTTCACAGACAGTTTGCAGAACAAATGGGAAGATTCAGATGATGTTGCAGTAGTAGTAGTGGCAAGACATTGCTAAATGGCTTATGTTAGCATTTTTCAGTGTGCAGGTTTCATACCAGCTCACTGCTGTGGGGGTGTTGTGACATTCTTTCCAAATGTGAAATGTATTCAGACTGGTGGCGTGGGCCCAGAACTGATGTCAACAGAGTGGGTTCATCTGTTCCATACATAGGGTTGGAGAGAGTGCCTTTTGCACTGCAGAATTGAAATGAGGAAAGTGATGCTTGTTATGGATTACTTGCACAAACAAGTGATTTTAGGGTTAGAAATACTTGCTTGATTTGAAATGTGACTTTTTTGAAGTTATCTATGTCTTGTATTTGCAGGAGGTAGAGTGGAATTGCTAGTTCAGAAATGGGAGAAGTAGTATTAACATGAAAACAGATTTTCTTCCTAAGTACCTCTTCATATATGAGAACAGCTCTTCACCAGGATAGGCAGATAAAGCACAAGAGTGCATAACCAAATTGTGGAATAGGAGAGGTTAGGTTTCATTTTTCAGTCATGCTTGAGTAGAAGTGGTTTTGTCAGAATTAGATTTGGCTGAAGCCTCTAAAGGTGAATTTTGCTTTTTATTTTTGATGTATGATGGATGTCGAAATACTCAGTTTAACATTTCAGTTACCTTGAAATAAATTGCAAAAGTTCTATTTGTTTCTTTAGGGCATGGTCTTGTCTTCTTATGTGAGCTGGCAAATTTAGTGGTGTTGTGGTTTTCTTTCTGTCAAGACTTTGGTCAGATAACAAAGACTCACTTCTTCTATTGCATGCATAAAAGTGAATACAAAATAATCCCTTCTCTGTATGTTTTCAAGAGGATGAGGAGAAGAAAAAAAAAATAATAAAAACTTTCAGATTTACCTGAAAAAGTTTTAGGTGCCAGTGTGGAGAAGCGAGAATTTCAGAGGTCAGTCATTGCTCCGTTTTGTTCTCTCCATGCCTTCAGTGCACCATCATATGAATGGTATCTCTTTCTCCTTGGCTCTGTCATATAGCTCAGTGCCTTAATGGACTTATTTGCAGATGAGTAATTAAGTACCTCCATGGTTACTCCTGAGATGATGCTTTGCCTTCTGGGCGGTGTTGTCAGCTCGGTTCTGCTTGTTGGCTCGGGGCAGCTGAATTTCTGCTACATGTTTATATAACAGGGGTCACTGCAGTAAGTAGAGAGAGCTCGTGGGAACTAGTAGAGGCACTCTTCTGGACTTTGCTCCCAGCAAATTAAAGAAAACACAGTGCATGTGCATTTGCCCTGCAACAGTTCTGAACTATGATAGACTGTTTTAACAAGAAAAAAATAAGTAGAGGTCAACTATTTACTTTTCTGTGTAAGAAAACTGCTTTTGAGTTCTTCCTTAGTATGCTGCACTGGGTTAGTAACTCCTTGGATTTAAAATATTAGAATAAAAATCTTAGACTATAACAGAACTTGATTTAATTTTAATTTTTTATCTTTGCTGCACTGGACTTAGTAGAATTACAGTCCTAATGTACAATGGGGTGTCTCATTTTCCTAATTACATTCTTTAAATATTCAGCTAAATACAGACTAAAATACAGAAGATATTCAGATATCTGATGTGACAAAACTCCCAGCATGGATGTTGTAATTACTGATTGTGTTGGTTGACCTCAGAGCTTTTTTGGGATGTCCCTGTTTGGCATTCTGCTTGGAAAATAGGAAATGATTTTTTTTTTTTTTTTTTGAGAGCAAAGCTTCTCTTCCTCTGAGCAGTCTTTTTCTTCCCCGGTCTCTTCTTACTCAGTTCCCATAAAAATGGCAGGAAATTAAATACGATTTTAAAGGTGTTAATATGAAATCATTGTCTGACATACTCACTAATGAGCTGACCTTAAAAACAGGAAACAGTGTATCTTACAGTCAATTTTCTAGATATTTTCTTTCCTTGCTATTCTGTATGATTCTCATTATGTCAGTTCAGGGTCTAATGATTGTGATGATTCAGCCTTTATTACTTTGTTTTAAATAGATGGCAAAACAGGATAGTCACAGATTTATTCCTGAGTGTGAGAATTCCTCTGCTGGTGACACATACTGCCATTTTGCAATAATTTGTTATTAGCAATTAACTGTAAAAGGTTAGTAACAGAGTATGCGAATTGAATTCTGGAAAGAGAAGTCACATGAATGAAAGCTGTTTCTTTCCTGTGTGCAAGAGGAATGTTACACAATATTTAAACTGAGAATGTTTGCCTACTTTTCAGATGGTAAAAGCAATGAAGGTACAACAGTAGATCCAGGAGAATTTAATAGGGGCGATATGGTTTTGGTACCTCTGTTTAAGCCTTGGAAAACAGTAAACAGTCACATAGAGAATGGTTGTTCATGGTTCCTTCAAGGAGTAACTGAAAATGACATTATATTGAAATCCATGCAAAGAGGTTAAGTATGAAACTGTCCCACCTTTGTGAGTTGGCAAATATTTTTACTGTGTTGCCTAAGTTGGAATAGATTAATCTAAGTTCTTTTGTGTGAATGATACTTGAATGTAGCCCCAAGCTTGACCATTTCCCCTGTTTTGTGTTTCAGTTGTTACTCTGTACGCCACTCTGGGAGGCCCAGCAATAGTTCATGGGCTGAATGAAACGGAGGTGACCACCATCATTACTAGCAAAGAATTGATGCAAACAAAATTGAAGGTCAGAAAATTGTTCTTTGTCTATCTCTTTCCCGTGTGTCTGTTCATCATTGTTAAATGGCCTGGTTCTATTGTACAGAATGATGATTTATTGCCTTTTCATAAGGCAGACATTTTTGGAATAAGATTTATGTATCTGTTTTCATGTACAGAAAGTGATAGTTTGCTTTCAGTGGGTTTTAGGCTCCTCAGTGACTGGAGAATGAGCAATTTTCGGTATTGCAGACCTGGAGTGCTGCCTGGAAAAATACCTTTACAAGCAACTGCCATGGTTTCTAGGTGGATTTAGTGCCTAAAAATGTAACAATGGGAGGAACAGAAAAATGTACAAACTGTGTATGAAGTGCTAACTGTGACCATGCTCCTGGCTTATTATCAGATGTTTTCCCAGCAGAGAATGGCTTTCAAATCTAAAGATGGATATTTGAGGAGTTAAAGTTGTTTTTCCATGAGGGAGGGGAAAAAAGCTCACTAAATATTAGAACAGTCAAAGAACTTTTTTGACTTACTGATGGAATACCCAAGTGGAACAACAAATCTGCATGACCATTGTGTTTTGGGAAACTGGGCCTTTCCGATAAGGCAATGGTTTTAATGAAAAATTGTGCTATTATGGGATTTTGAATGAGAATTTCCCAAACTTTAAAAAGAAGTTACTAGAATAACAGTATATATGCCATGCACATTTATTTCAGCTTGCAGTAAGAGAATGGTCTGCTAGAGGTGATGATCATCTTCTGTGAGAGCACTGATAAATGTCTTAGAATTTGTATTTTGCTTGAAACGCTTAACTAATAATTTTCTATGTTTTTGCTAGCTGTTGCTTATTTTAAATAGCATAATAACCAAGGAGTGACCTAAGAATTATTGTGAGCTCAGTATCAACAGTTTCTCTCTGTGTTCTGTGGGAGTGGAAAGTCAATTTAATGTCTACAAATCATTGCAGTTGTATTGGTGCAGTTTTCATGAGATAAGGTGTAAATCAATAAATGATTGGTGAAGTTTTGGAAAGCTTCAAGCTTTGCAGCTATTTGAACTTGACAGGTTTATTCTCTGATATTTAAAATTCTAAGGTGTTTTATATCAGTGCTTTTTAAAAAGTATACAGCAGATAGCATGGAGGATTTTGTTCTTGGGGTTTTTCTTTCCTTCTTGTTGGCATAAACCTAATTTTTAATTTCTGAACACATTTTTCATTACCACAGGAAATTGTTTCTCAAGTTCCACTGCTGCGACACATAATTACAGTGGATGGCAAACCCACGACATGGTCAGAGTTCCCCAAGGGTGTCATTGTTCACACCATGGCATCTGTGCAAGCCATGGGGGCCAAGGCAGACATTGGTAGGTTCTTCCTGTTTGGACCATCTCATTTGATGCCCTAATTTGACCCTGTTGAGTAAACTTGGAGAAATTACAGATTTCAAAATTATGCAGATTAACATTTTCTTATCTGCATTCCCTTTAAATAAAACCTGTGTGGTGGTGTTGTTTTGGTTTTTGGTGGTTTTTTTGTTTGTTTTGATTGTGGGTGGTTGGATTTTGGGGTATTAGTTTTGTTTTGTTTTTCAGAGTAAAATGCATTTAGTAAAAACTGACTTCTCCACAATCAAGTGTTAGAGGTTGAAGGATAGTTTTTAGGGTAAGCAGTTAATTGAGGATAGAAACTTAGAAAGCATTCATATGTTCAGACATATTAGAACCAGGTTATTCAGGGCACAGATGAAAAGTCATTGTGTATTTTATAACAAAAGAAATCAGTAATTTGTTACTATTAAGTTTTATAAAACTCGCAGACAGCAAAATGTAAAATAGCCATTTGAATCTGATAGAACTTGGTCACTTAATACATTTCTGAAAGCATCAATCTACTGTGTAAATTCATTGAAATCTATTCCTAGACTATGTAAAATTTTTAGAACCAAAATTCAGAATTTTAGAAGTTATTTTAACTATTATCATAAGAAATTTTTATTCTTGACTCTGAAGAGCTGCCAGTCCTAGATTTCATTGTATTCAGTAGTCGCTTTCTGCTGTTTTTGTCCTCTGTGTTTTCAGAATCTCTTAACTCCTGAAGGCACATGAATGTTGGATTGTATTTTAGGAGTAGGGAGGGTGGTCACTCCATCTGCTCTTGATGTTCAGGGGAATGGCAGATTTGCTCCCAACATTGTGATCTCTCAATTTTTTTTAAAACATGGTTTTCCCGTTTTGATATACCAGTTTTGTGTACTACTAAAACCGTTTGATATCACACCAGTAGAAAACTTATAGCTGTAATTCAGTAGCTCCTTGAAATTTGTTAATCTATGTGCTATGTAAAAAGGTGTTTAATCTTTCTTTAGTCTTTTAAATACCCCATACTCTGCACTATAATAAAGGAGCATTATTTTTGTCAAGTTAACCATTCATAAACTGTGAAATGCTATCATGAATTGTTTATGGCCAAGCATGTCCAATTAATATTAAGTGGATGAGCTATTGTGTATGGTTTTTTTTCCTTGTGTTGTTCATTGTGCAGAATAGGCAGGATTCAGTGAGTGGGAAATGATTAAATATTGCTTTCACGCTTCTCACACCGTGTGTGCATTGTGCCACTTTCACTGTGTGTGATACAGTTTCCTCTGAGTAAGCACAGTAGTTTTTGTATTTTCTTGCTCTCAGCACAAGTATTAAAAAAGCACTTTAATCCAATTAAGGCTGTTGAACTTCTTTTAAATATTTATAGAGATTGGACCTCAGGTTGGCTCAGCAGTGCTTTGCTGCAGGGGTTGCAAATGAAGCAGCATGTTTTTCCCTGCCAGTGAGCATGTGAGGAAGGAGCTTGGCACAGAGGGATGGACCCCCTGTGGCAGCAGGGAACCAGGGCAGGGAACCCTTCAGAGGCAGGGATGCTCAGTGGTGCTTTGGAGAAGCCGAAGCTCTGCCTGTTTTTCTCTCCACTGCAGTAGGGAAAACAATAGGAGAACTGCTGCCGTGGTGGACAAGGACAGTCAGTCGAAGTGTTGCTCAGCTAATGCAAAGCTCCTGCTCTTTGTGAAGGCACTTAAGCTGGACCACAATCTTTTTAAGCAAAGACAAAATGTAACAGCAAGAGTCCTGTGGTGCTGTACTGCAGTGACTGCTGAAATGTCAGTGTATCAGATCTCCCAGCCCAAGAGGCTATCCACACTTAACATATCCTATTTTTCTAACAACTTGCAGGAAACAAACAGCCATCCAGGCCTGTGCCCTCAGATATCGCAGTGATCATGTACACAAGTGGATCCACAGGAATTCCCAAAGGAGTTATGATCTCCCATTGCAACATAATTGCTGGGATAACTGGAATGGCTGAGAGGATCCCAAATCTGGGGTATGTACCAGCCATTACTTACCAGCAAATAAAGAAGTCATGTAGTTACATTTAGTTTACAATTAATTGTGTGTAAAATACAAACTTTTATATTGCTGTGGCACATCATACTATGCACTGATGTCTGAGCATCTTCCAGCACTGCACTAAATGACATGACTGCTTCACATCTCTTTGTTCTCTCCTCTTTGGTGTGGGGGCAGGACTGGGACACAAAAGCCTGTGAGGCCACCTTGCATTAGTGGTTGAAAGCTTCCCTAAGCAGTGCTTCCCGTGGTTAATGTTTAAATTCTGTAGCTTCTTTCCGTTAAGTCCAGTTTTAATCTTGTCCACTGAGTTGCCTTTGCAACCATAAGACGTGGTTAATTGTCTTGAGTTGAGTAACCATCACCCCTTGTTCATGCCTGAAACAATACATGGTGTGTAACTCTTCAAACAAAACCCATGTGACTTCAATATGTTTTCAAGCTCAAAGGCATTTTCTACTTTCTCTAGTTCTGCAATAAAGTTTGCATAAATTTTGCTTAATGATTCATCTGAAGACTAGTGATACCACATAAGCCTATCTTTTAAAAATGTTTTGCAGGGAAAAAGACATTTATATTGGGTATCTGCCTCTTGCCCATGTTCTGGAGCTGAGTGCTGAGCTTGTGTGTCTATCTCACGGGTGCCGCATCGGTTACTCTTCCCCTCAGACACTGGCTGACCAGGTATGTTGTAGATGTCTTTATGGTAAAAAAAAAAAAAATTACTTACATCAGATTTGTAATATTTCTTTAAAAATAGTACAAATTTTGTTTCTCGTGTTAAAGATCTTGAATGTGTCTGCTAGTAAACTTGTTCTTCACTTTAGTCCTCTAAAATAAAGAAAGGAAGCAAAGGGGATGTTACTACACTTAAGCCAACTCTAATGGCAGCTGTTCCGGTAAGTAACTGAAGGATGAATGATTTTAAAACCCTTTTTTAAAGTATAATTTCAATTTTTAGCAACAAAATTAATACAATGACCATTTAAATAAAAAAGTAGAGTCTTTGATATTAACCTGGCTGAAAAGAACATTTTTGGGTATTTATTTGTATGTTGGGGATAAACATTCATCATATGAGCATCAGCATTTTTCAAAGTTAAAATAGCAATAGGGATTAGATTCCCATTTTAATTAATCATTTATTTTTTTTTACAGTGAATGAGGGGAATAAAGAGAGTTGGTGGCAGGCAGCTGGGGGTTAACTGCTTCTCCTGCCCAGATTTTGCTTTCCTCTTTTCTGTGAACTCCTTGCTGTCTTTTAGCAAGGGAAGAGGAGGGAACCTGAGAATGGGGTTGTCATCTGAAGCATACTTGAATTTTTAGGTGTTTTCTTTTTGCTGCACTGAATTCAGGGTTCTGTTTCTTTGAGTTAAAATTAATCTTTTTACATAACTAGGAAATTATGGATCGAATCTACAAGAATGTCATGAATAAAGTGAATGAAATGACCAGTTTCCAGCGGAATCTATTTATATTGGCCTACAACTACAAAATGGAACAAATTTCCAAAGGTTACACTACCCCACTCTGTGATAGGTAATGTTAATTTTATTTTTAATGGCAGCAAAAAAGCACTTATCAAAGTCTTACCACATGAGCAATATCTGGCTTTTGTTCTTTTCTTCATTTTATTGTTGACACTTTGAACATGAACAAGTCTGTACTTAAGTGTAAATTGAAACAACAAATTAGTAGTTTGTGTGATGGATTTAAATATTTACTGATAGAATTTAAGTGAGTGTTATTTAACTTGAAACTGATTGAAAATTTATATTATTGCATTTTCATCAGGAATTTAATAATAGATTTTTACAATTTTTGGAGAAGACAAGAAGTCTATTCCTATAGAAAATTGTAGGCTTCACGTTTTCATAGAAGAGAGCCATGGTATGTCTGAAATTGGAAAGAACTCACAAGCCTCATTGAGTCTAACTCCTGGCTTCAGTGAGAGCAAAGGATACCGTAATTGCAAAATTTATACAATTTAAAGTATTTTTAGGAGAAAATCACACAACTTTACTATTTCATTAAATCTGTGTTCTGAAACATTTAACCCATCTTCAGACTGGACACAAGCTTAGAAATCTGTGCCTTGTATTTCTGAAAACTTCAGTGTGCTCCTTCAGGGTTTTCCTTGGATGTATTTGAAGACAGTGGAGACTTCCAGTTCAGATACAAAACCAGGCGCTCTCGTTTTGTTCTCAAGCACCGAAATGCCCTTTCACCTTTGCGTTTCAGCCTTATCTTCCGCAAAGTGCGGATGCTGCTGGGCGGGAAGATCCGCATCCTGCTGTGCGGCGGGGCCCCGCTGTCGGCGGCCACGCAGCGCTTCATGAACATCTGCTTCTGCTGCCCCGTGGGGCAGGGCTACGGCCTCACCGAGTCTGCCGGCGCTGGCACCATCACGGAAGGTGGGTGCCACCGCACCCCGCTGGCGCTGGGACCCGCGCCGAGCTCTGCGGGGTCGGCTCTGACCGGCGGTCCCTGTGGGGGCCCCAGCAGACATCAGCGGGGAATCCTGGAATGACGTGTTGCCATCAGTGTGGAAAGCAGCGGGAGTGCGAATTTTGATGCATTGTGCTGAAGCTGGTGACTTAGATGTAAAATGCATGTTCTCATTTGGGATAGAGCAACGCATTCCAGTGTGAATGGGATCTTGGCGTTGTTGAACTTCCCACTTGAACTGAATAAGTTTTTTTCAAATTTTTTTGTGTATATTGAGATGTTAGGAAGATAAATCTGCCTGTACCAGATTTTAATTTCATGTAACAGATCCTGTTGGTTTCAGTTGCCTTTTAGTAACTGGCAGTATCTGTAAATACAGCCATTTATTCTCTTAGCAGGATAAGAATTTTATCTGCATTACCTTGATAAGTCCATTGGGGTATTTGGAAGTTAGGTTCTATGAATTAAAGTTCAAGAATAAGTAGCAGTTAATTTTCACTGAAGATGTAGGACAACAAAAGATTTTTTTTTTCTAATCAGTTTTGTTTTTTGTTTTTCTGAAAATGCTTTTTTTTAAATCCTAGTTTGGGACTACACTACAGGAAGAGTGGGCGCACCCTTGGTCTGTTGTGAAATCAAGTTACTGAACTGGGAAGAAGGTGAGAATTCCTGTATATGATTAAGTTGTACTGTGTTGGTAAGAAATGTATTTTTCTATTGGGCTTTGCTCAGTAGCAGTAATTAGATTATTTCTTGGCTATTTAGATTTTAAATGCTCCTTTTGTCTATAAAAGTTTGCTCTTGGGGAGAAGAAAGGTACAATAAATTCCTCAGTGTTTTCTAAACAGGGAAATAGCCGACAGAAGCTGTCAATGCAAATGCATTTTGACTAGGTAGTATGCATGATAGCTTCAGTTGCCATTAAGAAGCTATTTTAAAATAATCTTCATAATATTATTCTGAAAATCATTAAAAATCAGTATGTAGAATGGAAGCTGAATGGATACTTTATAAAATACATATAATAAATTTTGAAATGCATTTAGGTGATTTCCTTTCACTCTAGGCTTTTATGTATTGTAGAATAGAAGTACATAATACTTTAGGGTGTTTTGGGCTAATGGGAAAAAACCTATTTTTTTTTTTAACTTGAGCTGTGTGAAACTGATAAAGTACATTACTTACTACTGCCAGAAGGACGGCACAAATTTTTGCTTTGGAATGTTTTCATTCTCATTAACTTAATAAAGCCCCCCATTCTTTTAGGTGGATATTACAACACTGATAAACCATATCCTAGAGGTGAGATCCTCATTGGAGGACAGAATGTGACTGTGGGCTACTACAAAAATGAAGTACGAACCAGAAAAGATTTCACTGTTGATGAGAATGGGCAGAGGTGGCTCCATACTGGAGACATTGGAGAGTTTCATCATGATGGGTGTCTAAAAATTATTGGTGAGTTAATAAATGCAGGTAAACATGTATATGTATTCATACACACACATGTTTTTCGGGGCTGTGGAATACAGTAATTAAAAAAAAAAAATTCCGTATCTTGTCGTGCAACGTAAAGCCTTCCCATGTATCCCAAGGAGGTTCTGCTGCACTAATGTAAACTTGTTTGTGTGTTTTAGAAGTTGACTTTTGGTTCATTTTGAAACAGTCTTAAAATTGACTCCCTAAGTTAGTGAGACTAAGTAGTAACTGGAGAGTTAAGTATAAGCTAATTGAGCAGATAAGCTGCCATATATTGTATAATTTTGTACAGTTTTGTACAATAGCCTCAAGTAATTTGGACTTAATTTTTGGTTCCTATTGTTGTTTTTCAAGTAAAAGGTGAACAGTTGCTCTTTAAATACGGATGTAGCCTGAAATAAACAACAAAATGTAACCAAATGAGGCATATCCTGACTTGTGGGTCTGGAGCAGTCAGCACAAAACGTGTGCTCCTGGCTAACAGTGGCTTTTGTATAGTCCTACTTGTCTTTCATGCGCAGGATGGTGCTGTGGTGTAGGAAATGCTGTTTTAAAGGCAGAAAATGCGTGGAATTGTAATGTCCCTCATTTTGGTGGGAGAGACGGAATGATAAAATGCACAGTCTGGAAAGCTGACATTAAAGGTTTCTGGTACATTCGCCAAACATGAGTCAGTCAGAAAAATCTAAAATTAACGTCTAGAAGTTTTCTGTTCTGTAATTAACACTTAATTCCTTTCTTCCTTGACAGATCGCAAAAAGGATCTTGTAAAACTGCAGGCAGGAGAATATGTTTCTCTTGGCAAAGTAGAAGCAGCTCTGAAGAATCTCCCACTGGTAGATAATATTTGTGCGTATGCAAGCAGGTAAGAGCAGCTGATACTTTGTTATTGCTCTACTTTGTCTGTCCTCTTGAAGCCGTAAGCAAAATTTTGTGCCACTCAATGTGTGGAATATTTTTAATCAGTTAAAACAAAGATTTTCCTTATAATACAATGGAATGACTCTCTGTTAAAACTAAAAGATCTGAAATCTGTGATTTTTATTTTTCCTTTCTCATTTGTTGTCATCATTTATTGGAAAACACCAGTAATGAGTCTTTCATTCCCCCTTCCCCAATCTGAAAAGCAGCTGAGCTCTATTGCATTAATTACAGACATCACTCAAGCACTTTGGAGATTATTGCCTTTACAAGCCGTAGCACTCCTTGTTCCTTGCTGTGTGTAGTTGTGATCTGCCCTTCAGAGGAAGTACTCTGGTACTTCAGAGGAAGGTGATGGAAAAAACCACCAACAGCCCAGTAGCTGGCTTGGGAATTAGTTACTTTTCTTTAACCCCTGCAGTATACCGCCTTGAAGCTTGAGAGAAAACACCCTCTAGATACTGTGCAAACACACAATAAATGATGGTCAAATGTAATTTCTATTCACTTTCTACAGGTACTATTAAATGAGGTGATAAGGGCTCAAACATGTCTTAAGTTGCTATTTCTAGAGTTTCTTACCTCTGACACATATAAATATACTTTAAGTGGTCTTTGTTTCCTGTTGACATTTGACACTGCTGTTTGGAAAGTTGTTTTGGACCTTTTGATTGACCAGAAATATTCTGATTTCCAGTACTTCCAAAAAAGCCCCGCTTTACTTTGATAGAAGCCAGAACAAGCATACCAGAGAATTGCTCAGTGATAATAAACAAAAAAAAATTTTTTGGTTTGTTCACCTGTTTGTCTTAACTAATGTTAGTCTTTCTGTAACTTTGCTTTTAACAGTTTTGGATCAGTAGTCTGGCATGCATTCTGCCACTGCTGAGAAAATTTCTATTAAACTTTATTTGTGGTTTGGACTCATGGAGTGAGTCTCATGTTTGCTTGCTTTGACAGCCTGAAGTTGTGACTGTTCCAAGCACCCTCTGTAATCTGTGGAGAAAGAGTTTCCTACTTGTGATTTCTTCTCTTCCAGGATTGCAGTTCACTATTGGACTTGTGCTACCAAATTTTTATGTTAGTTTTGCCAGGTCAACATAACATTGGAAGCTAAAATGCACTTGCCAGACAGACACTTGACTCTGATAGGCCATGTTGCATCTATTACTTAAAAACAGGAAAGCCTATGAGCAATTTTTAAGGTAATTTACAAACAAGAGTCCAGACCAAGGACAAACAAGACAAGACATTCTAGATCTGGTTTTTCTGTTGCTGCTATATTTTTCCTTGATGCCATTAATGTGTGTCATGTGGCCTAAGTAGCCATATAATAGAGTCCCTGAATGATTGTCCATATGCCCATTTCATTGTGGGTATATGCTCACCGCAGCAGTTTGAGCTCAGAGAGGTTTTGTAACAGCTCAGAGAGGTTTTGTAACTGTGCCTGTGACCTTGCTTAGATCCTGTCTCTCCTTATACTTTGCCTGGCTGATCTTGTATGCAGGAGGAGTCCTTCATTTGTAACTGTTCCGTCTCCCACATGCAAAAGGACAAGGAAGGCAGACTTTTACAAATGGGTTTAATATGTGATTTAACCTTAGATTTTAGGGTGCAGAGCTCCTCTGAACATGGTACTAGGGAACCAGAATTGTTTGCATGATGTTGCTGCTTCAAAACCTGTATTGACTTAAGACAAATGAGTGAGATAAGGAATAAAACATTCACTGAAAGGAGTTATGATTAGAGCTGTGTCGGGGAGACACCTGCAGTTTTATCAACACTTCACCCACCCAAGACACATTAAGTGGGTTTGAAACATCACCTCAGGAAGATGAGTAGCTCAGTTACCTGAGCAATGAGGAAACATGGCAAAAGACCTGAGGGAGTTATCAGCTGTAATCTCAAGGAGATAAGGATCAGACTTTACAGAATAGAAACAGTGATATCTATGTGTAGTGCTACTAAATGTTTCTGACCATAAGTCTCAGAGCCATACAGGAGTAGAATCATAAGCACAGCAAGGGAATGAGGCTGCCTAGTGTAGGACAGACAAATCTTTCAGCATGGGAGAGATGAGTAAGGAGGTTCCGAGGACCCAAGTGTGAAAATTTTCACTTCATGCTGTTGTAATCACTTCCAAGACTGACAAAGCTACCAAATACAAAAGATCTGCATAAGGAGCAGTGAGAGGGAAGTACCTGCTCTAGAGGGAAGATGTACCTTCAAGATACCTCTCAAGACAAAACAGTGCTTTAGCATTTAAACTGCAACAAGTGAAGATTTAACTTTGTGGCACAGAATGAAAAGCTGCATGTTCCAGGAACTGTGAACTCCAAGGTGTTGTTTCCAAGAAAAAAGAAGCTGGATTAACCTGTTTGTCCAGAACAAGTATGCTTCTTCTCAAGGGGCTGAATTTTAGATGGACAGAAAGTTTGATGCTTCCCAGCCAACGTATTGCTTCTATATGCTGTTTATCCCTGGAGATGCTGGTGATAGTGGATATGATCTTGAGCATGTCAAAAGACTACAGGAACCAGGAATGAAAGTGCCAGAGTCCTTTGTGTCCAGGATGCCTTCACACACAATACATACACAGCAGGGAGCAGACCCTAGATGAAGTTAAAAGGGTTTGGTACAGAGTACAAGCATGAGTGTGCATGGGGCAAAATGGGACAGAAGCAAAGGCAGAAGGTGAGGTGCAAGCAGTAGTGATACTGAGGTTAATCTGAAATCCACAGGTGGCACATCTGAAGAGATGGACCTCATGAAGAGTCCAGGAGAAAAAGGACAATGTCTGGGCAGAGACCTGTGAAGGCATGATTTGGGAGGAAAGGGCACTGCTTAAATTTCTAAATACACTTAAGAAAGGAAGCAAGACTAGGAAAGAGACAAACTAAAAAAAGGGTAACACTCTGCGAATGAATAAATAGCTTCTGTGGAAAAGAGAGGGACATCTGACTATTCTGATGTAAACTGCAAAGAGGAAGAGGCAGGAATTGCCATCAGGAACAGCTTATCCATGGTATGAGTGATGAAGCATTGGCATTAGTGTTATAATGTTTAAGAAAGATTTAGACAAGCATCTGTTAGATGTATGTGACCCTGCTTCAAGGCAGGTGAATTGAATAGGAGCTCTTCTGAGATCACAACTCTGGCTGTGATCTGCTTTGTTAGAATATGTCAAGCTGCTGTGTGAGGTTCTGTGCACATTTTGCCCAAACTTTACACCATCTGAAAAACCTTGAATACCTGTTTCAGAGTGAATTGCGCTTTAGGGCCCAAAGTCTTTGAGATCACAACTTCCTATGTTCTGGGCACGTCAGGAGCAGACAAAGATTGCCAACAGTAGAGTGAGCGTATGGACAATCAATTGAAAGAGAAAGAGAAGTCACTTCCCTTACAGAAGCAGGCGTCCTTTGAGATGTGTTGTGCATATGCTCATTCCACAACCTGCTCTCCAACCCCTCTTCACTGCAGTCCTCTACTCCTCTACAGTAACTGGATTCTGCAGTTGAGAGGAAACTGAGGTAGGGAAGCCGCACACCAGTCTCCATTCCGGGCTGCAAAGCATGAGGAGAGGCAGGGCGCAGTGACATCGTATGGGTACTGCTTCCCAAAGCTTTGGGCATGAGACACAGTGGAATATGCATATGGACAGCACACCTTGAAGCAATCCAGTTACTGTAAGGTAAGTAGCTTCTCTTTCTACTTATTTTTAAGCAGGCAAAGGTAACTTGTGTACTATTTCAGGAAGATTATCAGGTGAACAAAAAGCAGCTGTTAAGAGCAATATCTCTGTATGAGGTGTAAACCCCCTAACTTGAAATGTTATTTTTGAAGAGTTATTTACTTGGCAAAATTCATACTAAAATACATTGTGCTTCTCAGTTTCCATTCTTATGTCATTGGATTTGTTGTGCCAAATCAAAAGGAGCTCGCAGAACTAGCCCGAAAAAAAGGATTTAAAGGAACCTGGGAAGAGATCTGTAACAGTCCTGAGATGGAAAAAGAGGTACTGAAGGTGCTAGCTGAGGCTGCCATGGCAGGTGAGTGTCTGTGTAGATGGTATAAACCTTGTGGGCTCCAGTGTCTGTAAAACAGATAATCATAGGCCTTAAAAGTATTTCCTTGAGTGTGTATGTTTCATAGAACCTATAGGAAGTGACATTTTCATACATAAAAACCCCAACAACAAAACATGAGTTGGGTCAGTCCTTTTGTTTCCTTGAGCTTCTTTTACTGTGATAAATAGCTGAGGAAAGAATATAAAAACAGGGCAAACGTAACAAGTACAGTTCTCTGTATGTGTCTGGTGTTCTTTAAGATGTCCTGTAATATCTTGTTGGCCTTAGCTGCTGGTCCAAAAACAGTGTGGGCCATCTATAAATCCATAATCATAATATGTGTTATGTATCAGACAGTGCCACGTGCTCCATACCAGTGCAGAGTTGAAATAAACCCACCGAGATAGGGGCACTTACTTGCATATGAAGGATTTCCAAAACCAAAGCAGCATCTTTTTGTAGTTAGTAATTTTCAGAAGGCTTTCCTTCCGTTGACTCTTCTAGCCACATTTGAAACCTGCTCAGCTATTCCGTATCAGTGTCCATAGCATCTCGTGGCGAGTTGTGTAATTCAATCTGTTTGTTTGAAGAAATGCCTTGTTTGTCCCAAGCCTTCCATCTGCCAGTTCAGGTTGGCTGTGCTGAGCTCTGGGTCTGGGAGAGGCAGTCCCAGTGGTAGCTGTGATTCTGTCAGTGTGGATTCTACTTCCCCCTCAGTATTTTTTCATGCTAATTGCCCCAGTCTGTCAGGCTGTTCTGGTGCAGAATGCAGCAGTGGCACAGTGATATTTTGTTTGTTTTTCATGCTTTTCTGTGTCACGGTACAGTTTCTCCTTTTTTGCTTCATTTTAGGAAAATGGTTACATTTAGGTTTTGTATTAAATATATCTCTTTTTACAGCTAATCTGGAGAAGTTTGAAATCCCGGTAAAAATCCGTTTGAGCCCTGATCCTTGGACCCCAGAGACTGGTCTGGTGACAGACGCGTTCAAACTAAAACGCAAAGAGCTCACGGCGTTTTATCAAATGGACATTGATCGAATGTATGGAAAAAATGTAAAATAATCCTCCTCTGCACCACTTTGCTACGATGAGCTTGGATCAAATAGGAAATACTTGAATTGCCTGTCTCAACTCAACACTTGAGATCAACACACAAAACCACCCTTCCTCATTTCCAGCTTAAACTGTTCTTTCTAATGACATCACCATGATGACTGGCAAGTTTAGTAAAATGTTATGGCAGCAAACTTGTGTCTGTCTCCTTTTTTCCAGTTTTCTCTGCTACCTTGTCAGTCTGTGGATTTTCCCGGGTCTTTTTGGGAAACCATGATTCTGAAGCCTCAAGTTTTTAAACATTTATAAATCCTGTATAATGTTTTATTTGTATCTTTAAAATTTGGATGTATATAGAGAGAACTTGGCTATATAAGAAATGGTTATACTGGGGGCCTTTTTTTACCTAATTATTTAAAGATAAGAAGGTATTGATGTTGTGACATTATGTACATTGAAAATGCTTGTAACAAGAAAATTGTTGAACAGAGGACCAGGTTATTTGCTGCTGTGCTATTTTTCTGTGTAAATCTGGGGGAGAAAATGTTTGACATTCCAGCTTGTGTAGTACAGCTTCAATATGTGCCTAATGGTTACTTTTATTTTTATCTGAAGATGGAAGGATGGTCATGGCACAGCTCTGCCTCAAGGCAGGTACTCTTGCAGGTGTTAGTTAAAGCTCCTTTAATACAGAAGATGCTATTAACACAGCAGAAGTTAAACCTAAGAATAATCCTTCAGATACAGAAACTCCTTTTTTAAATAGCTCGTGACCATTTCATCAGAGCTGAGTTGTGTAGTGCTAATATGAATTCTGATCATTAATTTCACCTAACACTTTACAAGCTTGACAGTGTCCTTTTAGCAGAGGGACTGTAGCAACCTTTCTCTTTTCTCATTAGGTTTGGACATGACACTGGGTTTGCTCTTTCGTTGTTTGTGAAGGTTTGGCAAGACCCCTGCTCTGCCCTAGCTGCAACCCAAATCTTACTGGGGGGATTTTTAAAGTCATAATGACAGTTATGTTCTCAGCTCACATAGTGCCTAGCTGCCCTTTGTGCCATTAAAAATCTCCCTTTGATTCTCTGTTCCTTTGTGTAGTACTTTTGCTTTAAAAACAGATATTTGAAGCATTTGTCAGCCAGAGTTATTTGCGTTGCTTAGTTTGTTATCACCCAATTCTTACTTTGGGAAGGAGTCTCAGTTTCTGTTTCACTAGAGATTCATGAATATTGTTTGAAAAAATGTGGGGGTTCTTTTCTTCTTCAGTGAGTGTTCAGATTTCTTTCAGATGTGAATTTTGTTTTCAAAATATTTCTGGAAAGAATATTCAGGGTTACATGAGAATGTGAAAAGGCATACATCAGTCAACTTTGATGGAGCAAATATTAAAACGGCTTTAATTTGAAGATTACTCTCATGTGTATCATTTACTTGTAGTACTAAACTCAAGGTCCTGATGCTCACTTAGTCCCCCGCTATGGTAGCACAGAGCAATGCTGAAGGACAGAAGCTTAGTTTGGGAGAGGGAGCTCCTGGCACTTGTCTTTGTGATGTGAGGTTTTGGGAGCTATTTGATATGCAAATTCTCATTATAAACCTCTGAGATAATTTTTTAAAAAAAATTAATACTCTCCATTGATTATGAAAAGCAGATTCGTAGGAATTGAACGTTGTCAAGCACGTTCCCTGTACTTCAGTTTTGATGAAACAAGTGGTTTGTGCTAATTACAGATTTCCCCTGCTCTGCTGTCTGTGAAAAATTGTTAACATTTGGTAAATTTTAGTGTAAGTGATCAAATGGAAATAGAAGCAACAAAAAGAAATTGGAACCATATTTTTGAGATTACTGCCTTTAGATATCCAGATCATAAATTAAAACTTTCTGGCAAATAGAGATAAGACAAATGTTGAAAAATAACTGAAGAATCCAAATGTGGAAAAATTGCCAAGCCTGTAGGGAGGCGTCACACCATATATTAGACATTATTAACACTTAAATTTGTATCTGTGCTCCATCAACAGGTTCTTAAATAGAACTAAGCACAGACTGTACATTGTTCAAATATCTTTGTGACTTTTAATGAAAATTAATAAATTGCTGAAGCACTATGTATATCACTTGGTGCATTGTGCAGCAGATTTAAGAAAATAAATCTGCTTTTGGTTAAACAAATCTGAAGTTAGTATTTATTCTCCTAAGGGTTTAAATCCCCTTTGGAGAAATTGCATAAATGAAACTTTTTAAATGGTCTGGAAATAGTAGTTTTAATTTTTTTTTCTAATCCAGTCACAAGATGGGGTTGCAGTCTAACTGTGCATTTGATTTTACAGTTCAGGTTTGTTTATGTTGAAAATGGACATGATATATATAGTTCCTCCATTAGGCATCAGATTCATTGTGGACATTTATTTTTTCTACAGAATGTGAAAACAAAGCAGTTCATTAAGTTTAGTCTCAGCGCTGGAGATAGACTTCTAAAAATCTTCACCATGAGTATGGGGTTTTTTTCTTTTGATTTATAAACAAAAGACTCCAATACTGCTGGATTCTGAGTACTTCCATGTCCCATTGAGGCCACCTGTGCTGTGGCTGCTGGGAAGTGACGGGGGCTGTGCTGGGGTGTTCGGTCAGGGCTGCTGTGGGGCTCCTGTGAGTGAGCTGCCGGCTCCTCTGGCTGCTCCCTGCTCCTGCACTGCTGAGCACAAGGACAACTTTAGAAGGATTTGTTCCACCCCTGCAGGCATGTGCTGCTTGCCAGCTGGGAATGTCCCTTTTTCCTTTTTTTTTTTTTTTTTTTTTTTTTTTTTTTTTTTTTTTTTTGGGTGTCTTCCCGTGCCGTGTGTCACAAAGACAAAAGTACCTGCTGGAATTGCTGGAATGCACTGTGCGTGTCCCGAAGGCTGGGGCAGCTGTGCAGGAACTGGGGAGTGCATCTCTGGAAGGAATGGTCTCTGTCACATGGGGGATTTTGTCATGGAAAGAGCTGTGACTTTAAACAATCAGAGTTCAAACTAAGAGCAAGGGGCATATACCTCACCTGAAGGGCCCCCAAAAGAGGGGGATTTTTAACAAAGCTTTTGTAAATACAAACTTGCCAGGTCTCTCGATCGTTGGAAATTGTAACTACCTGCTCTGTTGTGAAAATCTATGTATTTTGTTATTACGATGATTGACCAAGAAATTCCAGGGATGCTGTGAATATCTTTTTTTAAGTTCCACATTCTTAAAAAAATTATCAGGACTTTAGGCTATTATTCAATCTAGATGTCGTAAGTGTTCTTTGCGGAGCACGGTGTCTCTGGGGTAGGGAGGAAATTCAAAAGTTACATGTCAGAAAAGACAGTGCAAGTTTGCTGCTGCAGGTCTCAGAGGCAGGAGCACACCTCAGTGGGGAGCTGTAGCTGAGCAGTGAAAGTCTGCTGAAAGGGAAGTGAAAAACGATGTGTGACTGGAGCTAAGAACATAACACGTACCTACATCCCTCTGCTTTACAGACAGGATGCGGGGAAGGGTATGGAATTGAAACCATATGTTAAGAACAACCCTGTAAAGCTCACAAGTTTATGCAGAAATTGCTATAGGATGTAAAACTCCTTTGCAATAACCTTTGTCCTGCTAAAATTCACAAACTTTTTATTCTGTACTAAAACTACATTTAGGTGATGCAATGCAGCATTTTTAATTTTTATTACTGTGGTGGTATTAACTACTTTGGACTTGGTATAAAATCGTGTACATCTGTTTCTTTACTGGTAAGAGGAACAATTTTCAACTTCCCTACACCTTGGACCAGGCTGAAACGTTAATTGAATGACCAGTTGTATATTGTTGTAATGGGTTATTTAATGTAAACTCATTTTCAATGTGATCTTGGTTGTTACTATGAACTGCCTGAACATTGTATATCCTAATTGAGTTATATTGTATGAATTATTTATTTGTAATTGGATATCATGTTTCAAAAATAAAATTAATTTCACAGATTGGGCCCTGTATGTCCATTTTTTTCAGGGGCACACAGTTGATAATATAGAAATGTGTTATTGTCAAATATTTCAAATATGTGTGACCATTTGGGACTGAATGCAGGAACAGGAGTTACCAGGTTAGCCTGGATTTTCACTGCAGGGAAGTTAATCCTGCTTGGTTAATTTTTATTTGTGTATGATCTGCCATTTACCTGGCTTTAAAAGAACTGGCTGTGGCGATACCTGATGGAAAGCTGTAAGTTTATGACTTTTTTTCCTATCCAAGTGTGCTAGGGCTTGTATTTGGTGTGTAATTTTCCTTAAGTTTGTGGGTTGAAGGCTCAGCTATTAGGTGCTTGCAATTGGACTTCTTAAGAGATCTTGGGCAGTTAAATTTCAAGTTTTGATTACAAGCTCACAAACCACTGCTGGTAACAGTCCAGCCTGAAAGCATCTCAACAGAGGCCTCTTTTTCCTTTTTTTGTGTCTCTATTTACAGGTTCCCCAAATTCCCAGGGTCATAGTGCTGGCAAAACGTCAAACCTTCCCTGCTGTATAGCTGACTTTTTTTTTTTTTTTATCCCCTTAACCAACCATCAGAAGGCTCCATCTTCCTCTAGATTGAGTTATATGCAAAGTAGCTTGTTGGTTTGGTTTTTTTTTTTTTCCCTTTCAAAAATAATAGGGGGTTTTAAGACTGAAAACTTTTTATTTCAAATAATTTAAGATGATTCACTTTAATAGTTTTATTTTTTTCTTTTTTGGTTAGACATCTATAGCTATTAAAATGCTGTTAGGGTTCTGTTAAATATAGAGAAATAAGTTCAGAACTAGTGTAACAGGTAATTTGTTACAGCTACTAATTTCAGGGAGGATAAATGTAACCATTTTTCCAAAAATATGTTACTGTAGCCATTAGTGAGGCATAGGATCCAAAATAGATACAGCAAAACTACAAATAAAAACATTGTAGACCTGAGTTGCTATTATTGTCTACACCAAAAAAATCTAGGGCAGGCAGCAGGGAAGGGGAGTGCCCGAACGGTTGAAAATGTAATTTTTTTAAAAAGAGTTGTAATGTTTGGGAATAATATTTTTAAAAATCCGTTATTTCTGTGTGTGTAGAATTTCTATCTTGGCACTAAAAGGAAGAGCCAGGCCTGTGCTCTGTGTAGGGAGCAGTACCTGTCCTTCCCTCTGTCCCGGGGGAGCTGCTGGGAAGTTTTGGGAATGGCTGTGCTGGTCACTGAGCCGGGGCTGTGACCTGCCCTCCCTTTGAAATGTTCTTCTGCAGATGGAAGGGGAATGGTGTCGAAAGTTAACTCTGCTTTCCCTAGAAATGATACCAAGTGGATTTATCTGCCCTGAGCAAGCCAGGCAACAGATGAGAGATGTGCGTTTTCTTTGTGCTGGGGAGCCAGTGGGAGAAATATTTCTGATTTGGGTGATAAATGGGAAATTAGGGAATGTTCCAGCAGGGCAGCTTCTGCACATGGAGAGCTGAGGCTGAACCTGGGTGCCAGAGCTGGGGGCAGGGGGGCTGTGTCTGCCCGGGGCAGGAGGGGCAGACGTGTAGGTGGCTGAAAGTTTCAGAGAGTGTTTGCCAGGATTTTCTCTGCTGAAGCTGCTACATATTAAAGTAGACACCTGTGGCTTTCAGCAAGTAATATCTTCAAGATTTGAATCCCAGGTTTCATTGTATAGATTGGCTTCTGGATTTCATTCCTGCTTTGGCTTGGCTTTGGCTGCCTCCCTGCTCAGCGTACAGACCCTGCGGTGCTCGCCCTGGGCTGGCCATTGGGGCGCTTCCACCTGCAGGGGGGCTGGTGGAAAAGCAAAATCTGTTCTCCTGTTGGCAGTTGGGTAGGTTAAATTTCCTGGGAGCACATGTACCCAAAAGGATAATGTGCAGCCTGTCATGCATGAAATGTCAAAAAGATGTTTTTTATCAGATTTCTGGGTTGCTCAAGTGCAACAGCAGGAGAAACCACAGACCGTATTTGAATCCCTAGCTCCTGAATATCCATATATTCTAATGTACCCTTTCCCACTTTTTTATTAGTTTTTTTTTTTTTTTTTCTAAACCCATAATGCTTTCTATTGGTGCTAAGGTTGGTTTGGTTTTTGTTTTGGTAATTATTGGCAGATAATTGAGTGATGACTTTATTAACGTAAAAGCTCAAGTTCAATGGAAAAGTTTATATGGCTTCCCACTGATGTGCAATCACAGTAGTGTTTGGCAATGAGCCTGGTGGCTGGTGACCTTTATCCCTCTGAAATGCTGAGATTTTGACATAGATCCTTACATTGCATAAATTTCCTTACATAAAGTAAAATTCCATTGAGTTTCTACTACTTCAGGCTCCTAGAGAGGTTGAGGGAGAAAGAAGTGTCATTTTGAAATATGAAATTATTAATAGNGTCTTCCTGTTTCATCTTCCCCAACACAAATTCTCATAAAATTAATTGTATCCCAACCTGGCAAAACATCTTGGATGCTTAGCTAATAATACAGGCTTTAAGTTAGAGATTTATCTTAATGATGCTGGTCAGGTACCATTCAGTTCTTTTGAAATAAGATTTGTGTCAGGGATTTCTCTGCAAACTTTCTATTTTTTGTACATTCTCTCATACCATATTTGTATAGTCAGTTTTAAATCTTAAGCATATAGCTTACAAGACTGAAGAATGTTTTGGAAAGCATGGTTCCTGTTATGCCCTGTAGTTGGAAGGTAGGCTGTGGATGTTGAACAAGCTGTAAGGAAACTATTTGCTAAAACTCATGAAGCATTTTATGTTTCATCAGTTCTCTGGATCTCACACACGTTTACTGGGTATTTCTGCCAAGATTCTTGGAAATGAAGCACTTCTGCTTAATTTTGCTGCAATTCAGGGCTTGGCCTGTTCCAACTAAAGCAGTGTAACATAATTAGCAGGAAGGCTGAGAATGCCGATGAACAATCTGGCCTGTTCAGCTTCACGTCCTCTTTCCTCCCCTTCTTGCCAAAGTTGTGTAAGAGCCATGTAACAATAGGAAGGAGAAAAGGGAGAGTAATTTCTGTATCAAAATGGGTTGATAAATTACTGATTTAGTGCAGCTCCAGTGGGATATCTGCCCGTGCCTGTGCTCTCCTGGGGGCTGACACAGAAACATTGTGTAGGTGACCTGCAATAGGGCAGATTTAGGGCCAGAAGATTTTGGGTTGTCCCTTCCTGGTGCAGACCACCAAGGAGCTTCTGAGGGATGGTGGGTCCTGCTGAGCTCTTTGACATCTCTCCAAGGATGTCATGAGTAAAATGTGCTAAGATTTCTTTGAGAAATTTCTTTCACTTTAATTTGAAGTCTCAATAAACTTGCTCAATATTTCTTTGAAGGTATCTCCCGTTATTCCTCCATGTGCTTAGTAATGAGTTGTCTGGGGTTTTCCAGGACTGGCAGGTGACAGGTCAGGTTGAAGGCAGCATGTTGCCAATGGGAAGTGTGTCCCCTTGTGTTTTGCAGTTATTTTCCTAATGTTTTCAAAATAGATGAGATTTGGGACTTTCCCCAGAATTCTTCCCTGTGCTACTAAGGGATACTTGTTTTAAAATAATTTTTCCATTTCCCTCTATCAGTTTTATATTCTTCCAGTAACTTTTCATTATTCTATGGGCTGATCAGGTCTTTCTGGTGTAGTTTATTCCAAATCTGATGTTTTGTCTTTGTTAATTGTTTTACAAAATTTACAAAAAGATGTAGCTAAAATGGATTGCTTCCCCAGGAAGCATGATGCTCTCTGTAAGTCTTGACTGGCAGACATTTCTAGATAGGATTTTTTTTTTGGAAATGCTGGAACAGTGAGGCTGTGGCTGCCAAGTGTCACCTGGAGCAGCCTGTGCTCAGGGCACTGTGCAGGTGTGCTCCCACCCTGCCTTTGTGGTCCTTGTGGAACGGTGAGGTCGTTTGGTGGAGAGAAACAACTCTCTGAGAAATTTCTGCTGCAAATGCAAAGGTTTGCTGTCCTCAGCCTCTGGCTTGAGGATCTGTAAATAACCGATGTTGCTGGTCTGCGGCAGCCATGGTTCAGTGGGAAATGGAAAACCTGATTTAAAAAAAACAAAAAAATTACATTATCCGGACACCTTTCTTTTTCCGTTAGTTTAAATATTCCGTAGTTAAAACTGAACAAGGTGCTGATTTGCCGTGTGATGTCTGACAGTTTAAGTGGCCCCAGGGTGCACTCCTGGTGCCAGGATGCTGCCCCTTCGCCCCTTCTCCATCCCCCTCTGTGCTGGGGGGCACTGGCTGCCCCTCTGCTTTGCTGACAGGAGCCAAACCATCATCCCTGCCCTTCTGTACCACAGTAAATACCTGGTTAATCACCTGTACTGCTCCATCCCTCCCTGGATATCCCTGCTTGAAGGTGGGGGGTGCCAGGCTGTCCCTCAGGACATGGATTGGGTGCTGGAATGGGCCAGAGCCCAGCAAACTCCCACCTGCTTACACCAGGAGTCGTTTTTTGTTTTTTTTTCCTTTTTTTTCCCCCCCCCTCTTTTGTAGCTTTAACTGTTTGGATGGGTTTTTAGGGTCCAGGCTAGTCTGGGATAATTGAAAACTGCACTCCAACAATTCCAAGTATTTGGATTATAATTATTTCCATCTGTTTGTCTTTGTTTATTTACTTTTTCAAGAAAGTTCCAGTAGTACTCAGAACAGCTTTATTGTGATAGAAATTTCTAGCCCATTGTGATTTGAAGGTTCCTGTGCTGATTCAGTGCAGCAAAACCTTAGAAAGTCTCTTTAGGAGCACAGGCTGCCACCACTTCATATTTTCTTTCCTTCTTAGCGTTGAGATTACAACCAGCTCCCTGTCTTCTTTCAACTGTTGTTTGATTAAAACCCATTTTAAAAATCCTTTGGTTGCTTCTTTTCCGTGCTCATATTTTTGTCCCTGCCTCTGTCTGTGTCTCCAGGTATTCCCTCGTCCGACCAGAGCCGGCGCACTGGGAATGTCGCAGGGGCTGTTGGCCGGGGCTGGGCTCCTGGTGCGATGTTTTCCAGGGGTTCGGCCCGAGCCGGGAGAGGGAGCGGAGCCGGGAGAGCGGAGCGGAACCGGGAGAGGGAGCGGAACCGGGAGAAGGAGCGGAGCTGGGAGAGGGAGCGGAGCCGGGAGAGCGGAGCAGAGCCGGGAGAGCGGAGCGGAGCCGGGAGAGGGAGCGGAGCTGTTAGAGCGGAGCAGAGCCGTGTTTTCCCAGGGAAGGGCTGCAGCCCCGCTCCCTCCCCGTGCTGAGTTAGGGCTTGTGGAGACCCCGCCAGGCAAAGGCAGCTTTTCCTCCTGACATCAGGAGCCTTTGGGTTAAGCTCAGCCCTCCAAAACAGTGACTTGATGCTGTGAAGGACGCTGCTGAGCTAACCTTTAGCAGAGGCTTCAGAGAGTTGCACCCGGCTTCCACTGTTCCATGGTCCTGCTTTGGTTTTCTTCCCAATTAGTATCTTCTTCACCTTTTTTTTCTTACTATGCCTTTTTGATTTTGCTGCCAAGACCTTTCTCATAGTTTTCAGAGAGAAATTGCTTTAAAGATTGATACATCTCAAATGCTTGCATCATCTCCACATCTGGTGTCTTACTCCTAATTTATAAATCATTTTTAAAATCGGAAGCACATGTCAGCTGTACCAAAAGGCTTTCTGTATCAACTGAGTTGACAGAACTCTTATCAAAGGTTTTTCTAAACTATAATGACTTTAATTCTCTTCATCATCCCCCCCCCCTTTATTTCTTTTATTCTGTAGCTTATACCTCAAGCTGCCTGCAGTTTTTTCATGTGATTTGACCGGGCATTGCTTCGGGGGGTGTGTGCAGAGGTGGGAGCTGTGGGCTGGAGCAGCCTGGCTCGTCTGCGACTGCACAGGCCACCCACCTTAGTCATGGTGTCCTCAACCAGTGTGGGGTGCTGGGGACATCAGCAAACCAGAGTCACAGAGCCCCTTGTCACTGCAGACACGCTGGGAGTGAATGCTCCTGCGCCTCTGAGGAAATCAGTGACTCAAGCCATGTGAGGTTGGATAATTTACTTGAGTTTTTTTTTTTTATTTCCTAGGTTAATGAACTAAAGTGTTGGTATTGGTAGTTTCAAAGCAAAAAAACAAATCTGCTGGTGTTTCTCTGCTGGTCCATGTGATGGTCTTAAAAGGCAGCTGGATGAATATCTTGGGGCACAATCTGAGTGCATTCATTCCCTGAAACTGCAGTGTAAGACACCTCAGCAGACAGTAGGTGCAAAAGATGGCAACAGATTTTTGTATTATTTAAATATAATGTAAGTAATAGTAAAATGTAACTCAGGGTTTTTGTGCTGGAGCTGAATCAGTTTTTTTCTTTTCAGTCACTAGACAAAATAAACCCCACAGCCTTAGAGGGAAATTGTGGGAAATGTTTGTAGCTCGTCAATGAGCCAGTTACGATAGCACTTGCGTGCAGCAGATGACTTGGTGAGCAGCAGTGACATTTGTTTTCCTGTGAATTTGGGAATCTCCCACAAGAGCAAAGACCCATGGTTCTGACCTGATTCCCTCACATTTTGGATCCAGAAAAAAGCAATACCTTTAATTATTGTAAAGAATTATCTTCCCAGTCCTACTTTATTTATTTTGAAAAGAGTTTGACTGTCTATTACACAATACCAAAGCAAACTAAAAAAACTTTATCTCTTCTTAATCCATCCTTTGTAGTTTTCCTGCAGTAGGGGAGAGCCCCTGACCTCCCTGGAGGTCATCTTCCTCCCGAGCAGTGACCCAGTCGTGTTTTCCTCTCAGTCCTGGAGCGAGTGGCTTGTCCAGGGACAGAATGAAGGGTGCAAGTCAGAAATCTCCACTTCTCCCAGCCAGGTATTGTCACACCAACCTCAACAAAATGTGGTTGTTTGGGGATCTTATACCTCTTTTTTTTTTTTTTTTTTTCCCTCTTTTTCTTTTCTCTGCAGTATTTTTGTTCGCAGATGTAAGGATTTCTTTGTTTTACCTGTTTTGAAGGCTAATATCAAGTTCAGCTGAAATAAGATCTGACACAAATTTACCTGAGGGTAAGAATAGTCTGGTTGCTGCAGTAGAGGTTGGACATTTATTGTGCTGTTGGCTTCCTGCAGGAGCCTTGACATTCGTCTCCCCCTGCCACCGATAGCTTCCTGCCGAAGGCTAAAGACACGGATTGAGGGTTACCACTGGCTGGAATATCCAGCCCTGGAAACGTGGTGATTACTGAACGTTGTAGCTTTTGCTCAGACGCAGAGATCTACAGGACTGATTTCCCCGCTGTGGATTCAGCGTTGCAGAAGGAGCAGCATTTCGCAAGTGCTGTGATTGCATCCTAGGAGAAGAGTAGGGTCAAAGATAACAGCGTTTGTTTCAGTCAGAGCGAAAAAACGGGGTGAGATGAGGCTGGCTGGAATTTTTCAGTCTCCCAGACCTTGTCCGTGCTGAGGAGCAGCAGTGCTGGCCGGGCTCTGCAGCAGGGTTTTCCCCAGCCCCAGCCTCGGGATGCTGATCCCAAAAGCTTTGTTCGGGATGCAAGGTTCCTGTGCCCCTGTCTGAACCTCTGCTCAAGCAATCTGCGTTTTGAACAACACGGGAAAGCAGCTGAGAAGTGCAGGGGCTGTGCTTTGGGCTTCCAGGGAAGGAGGAGGGACCCAGCTGGGGATGAAAGCAGAGAGGGAGAGCTTTTTAACAGAGGGAGAAAGGGGTGGAAACAGGGAAACCTGCGGTCATGTCCGTTTTTTAAAGTTTTATTGCACTTGCCAACTCTGAGCAAGTTGTAATTCAGAATTCACAACTCAGATCCCCATATGATTAAAGTAATGGATTTCGGATTTTATTTTTCTGGTTTCCTGGTTATCTGAGGCATGCAAAAGCCATGGGCTAAACTTAATTCGACTGCTTGCAAGAGCAAGCAGCTTTTCTCTCTTGTCCTGTTTTCTTACAGCAGCCTCGAATCCTTGTGGAGTAAAAGCCGACGGCAGAAGATTATTAGCGGATGTTAATGGGGAGTCAGAAGTGTGAATGGTGTCTTGGCAACGGCTCAATAGTGCCAGATGAATATCTCAGTGCTGCGAGGTATCTGCTTCAATGGGGGCATCGATAACACGGGTCCTGCTTGAGGGTGCCTGTGAGTCACACAGACTTGAGTTTCGAACCCCTCCAGTCATGGACAAATTTCCGGTATTAAAAATCCTGGTACAGAGGAGATTGCTGCTTGCTCGGTTTGCCTTGCACTCTAGCTGCCTCTTGGGAAGGAAGCCTTTACTTTTCAGCTTTAAGAAGTAGCACGTATTCATGTAGGTTGAGGGATCCTCATTTGGTTTTTCCTTATGCTTAGTGCATATTAATTGTTGCCACTTTGTCGTTATAACAATAGAAATTCAATATGTTTTGTCTGTGATTTGTTCTGCCACTTGTCTTTAAAGCCAGATTAATACCTCTCCCAAACTTAGCCCAACAGAAATGGCCCCAGAATTCTGCATTACTGCATGTAATTGGCTACATTACACTCCCTTATTAATTAAAACGATGGCATCAAGAACTGGGAGTGTGTCCCCTGCCCTGGGTGGCCTCTGCTTGCCTCGGGGTCATGGCAATCTCATCTCTGTGCGGCGCTGGTTCCTGAGCATCTCTTGTAGCCATGGCAACCCGGGCTGGAGGGAAGGCCAGGCTGGGATGTGCAGCTCCCTCCTGCTGGAGTCACCGCTTTCAAGGTGCTGCTGCTGTCTGTGGCACTGGCATGACACGTGGATTTTTCCATGTGATAATTTAATTGCGTGGTTGTAACTTGACCAGTTCTGAAATGAAGGCATGAGTAAGATAAGAGCAATGAAACAAAAATGTTATTAGGGGGCAAAGCCTAGGCTCACTTTGTTCAGAAGGCTTCTAATATCTTTAATTTAGCAAATTAGCTGCTTTCCTGAGCTAAATTACAGCAAGGCACTGGGCAATTTATTTGAAATGCCTGAGCACTGGGTACCCAAATTAATGCCTGTGTTTTCTTTTTTTTCTTTCCTTTTTTTTTTTTTTTCTTTTTGAGATTCATCAGACCCCGAAAGCAGTTGGCGAGGGGGTGGATAAAAAAGACACGAACCAAACACCAAAAAACTTAAAAAGATGACTTTGTGTTTTAGTGATGACCTAGACTTCCCCACACTGAGATTTTCAGTGATGAGATAGGATCTATTACAACTGCCATCTGTAGGAAACCTGCTGTGGTTTGCTGAATACAAAAGAGACTCCATGTGAGTTGTGTTTGAGAGGGAGCTGATGGCAGAGATGGAGCACAGACCAACAAACATTAACCTGTGAGACCTGGAGGTGGCTGCAGAGGGGACAGGTTTGTAGGAACACAAATGTGGTGTTCTGGGCCACAGCAAAGAGGTGGCCAGCCCCTGCTGCTATCAACATCAGTGGGATGTGGGGTTAGGAGGCAATTTACAGAAGTGAGTTGGTGGGAATCTTATGTAGAAAAGGATCTAAGTATTAAGGCCAAAGGGCAGAATATGGTTCAGCTTATAGAAAAACAAAACAACCCAGTGACTTGAGCGGGAAATGATCTCTGTGTGGGTTTGCTTGCCCTATGGAATTGAGCAGTTGCAGGCTGTGCCTGTTGAGTGGCTGTAATAAAAGAGATACCTTTTTTCCTTAAAATTCAGTGCAGTGGGTGTCTGTGAATGAGCAGCCCTCTGGCTGCACGGGGGCTGTGAACTCCCTACTGGGAACTTTTGGGATCCTGTGATGTCCATCAGCCCCGCTGCCTTCTGAGAGAGCTGTGGCAGAGTCAGGGCAGAGCCTGCTGGTACTGGGGTGAGTGGTGTGGTATCCTCAGGGATTGCTCCTCTGTGCCCTGTTTGAATGACTCTGCAGCTGCTCTTTATGCTTCACACAACTGGAGGAGATTAATTTTGTTTTATTTCCCCCCACATCATGCAGGAAAACAGAACAAGTTGGTTCTGCTCTTGTTGCCTAAAACTTGCACCCTGGTACAGCTCATCACTAGCAGTCCTGTGATGTTTACATTTTAGTTACGTTCTGTGGTAATTTTCAGAGAGTCAGCTTGATATTAAAAAAAAACAAACAAACAAACAAAAAAAACTTTATAATAGACCAAAACATTGATTAGAGTTTATTTTGTTTTATCTTGTTAGTTCTTGGGTTTAGGAAAAAATGATGTCATATTTCAACTTGTTGGTTGGTTCAGCAGCAAATCATAAAGCTTAATTGTCAAAACTTCTTAATCCCAAAGTATTGGTTTTTGAATCTTTTTTTGGTGAGGTTTTTCTGGTGACTTTCTTTTTTTTTGCTTATGCTCCTAGCAAATCCTAATGCTGTTAAATCTATATTCAACCTTTCAATTAAATCTGTTATTTACAAAAGTAAATGAATTCACATAAATATTTTCTTAGTCCAGGCTCCAATCCTAAGAAGATATACCAGGCAATGAAGACCTGGGCAGGGAACCTTCCAGAATAGATGCACCCGTCCCTGCTTGAGGAACAGCAACTATTGGGAAAAAAAAAAAATAAATTCTGACTAAAGCATGGCTGAACTTCTGGGAAAAGGAGGAGAGTTAGGATCTGGGAGCACAAGAACTATGGCTGGAAGCATTCCTGGAATGTGCCTTGCACCAGCCCTGGTGCTGGCGGTGTGGGGGGCGAGGTGCTGAGCTGCACCCCCAGAAAGATGTGGCAAAGGGAGTTTATCTCTGGGGACAAGGAAGGAACTGTTTTTGGCAGCTTTCTTCAAGGGAGGTGTTGGGAAAGCACTCAGAACTCTGCAGAGCTGTCCCAGCCCAGAGTGCTTCACAAACCTATGGGCTGTGATTGCTATTTCAGGGCTCAGAAAAATGCGAGGTATTTTGCTACAGAAAAACACAGTCCTGCCCCAGCACAAGCACAGCAATTTGGTTTGATATGGCATGTTATGTTTATAGCCAGAAATGTCAGAGAGAAGACACAGAAGTTATGGACAAATATAAGGATATGCGGTGCTGATTAATGAATGTGCATGTGAGTATTTTTCATTGTATTTTAATGTTATTCAAGATCCCTTCTCTGCCTCACTTCCCACCCTACCACTATAGGTAAGTAGGTTGATTTTAGACAGGTTTTAAGGAGATGCTTTGGCAACCTGTTTTTTGAAGGACATTAATGGTGAAACTGAGACAACTTGACAGAAATCAAAGGAGAGGAACAAGAGTCACAGCAGGAGAGGGTGGTGGGAGGTTTAACTCAGAAGGTGACAAGCCCTGAAATCAAGGCAAGGACCACATGAATCCCTGTATTCAAAGCAATGGCCTCCAGTTTGCATTCTCAGTTCACAGTGGAAGGATTTTGTGTGTGAGAGTAGGCTGTGTCCTCTTGCCTTTGTACTGCCCAGAGCACGAAGCTGAGCCTGTGGGGCACAGGGAGCCAGCCAAACCCCGTGAGGTGTCCGGAGGGAGCAAACCTCTCCTGGGCAGGTGAATGGCTGGGCAGGCTGGAGGTCAAAACCATCCAGAGGGAGGGCTGGAGTGATGGGGATACAGATGGATCACATGGGAGAGAAGTTTTGTGGTAAGGAAAGGGAGCAGGCAGTTGGAAAATCCACGGAGTTGATGCTTTGTGTGCATCCCCGACTGTGGTGGGAGCAGCCGGGGCGCGCCGGGGCTGGGTGAGCAAGCAGTGGTTCAGAAAACCTGCACCAACCTTCTGCACCCCATATTGATGTGAAAATGGGCAGCAGCGTGTGAAACACTCATCATTCTTTCAGGAGCCTTGCTGAGGAAAGCAGCTAATGGATTCCCTGCCTGCAGTGCAGCAGCAAGGGGAGCGCAGACCCTGCTGTGCTGAGCTTTTCTGTCTGCCAGAGCTCTGCTTCCCTTCCCTAAGTGGATGATTTATGGGAGCAGCCACCACACACCAAGAGCTATATTTGCAAATAATACAGCGGTTGTGTTGCTTTCAGGAACTCCTTTAACACTTCAGTTTGAGAATTGATTAGCACTCAGTGATGTTTGAGTGCTCAAATTCTCTTGAAAGAGTCAGGAAATGTTGTAAATATGGCTACGCAAAATTCTGTAGTAATGTGACTCACAGGAATGTCTATTCATTCTATGTGTTTAGATGTATTTTCCATCTAATTCCATATAGATTACATTTCCCATCTGCAACAGGAATAATTTTTTTTTCTCCAAACACGCTGCATTTCCAGAGCTTGTTGGGAAAGTGCAGGGTCTCCTGTATCTGCACAGAACTCCCCACTTCCTGTCACTTCCTAGTTTCAAGTGAAATACCAGCCTCATATGAAGAGAAAAAGACCACACAAGACCACATGTTGTTTACTTTGGGCTGATTATTCACATGTTACAAGCAGCCAAGAGAGGATAAGAGTGTTTTCCCCTAAGTTCTAAAAGCACAATTCCATCAAAACAATGGTTGTCTTTGCTTTAACAAAATTTGTTCAAGGGATGATGTCTCCCCACTGAGACATAAATGCTTGCATTCAAGAAATACATCCCCTCTGGTTTATTTTATCATTTGCAAGTAAACCACCCCTGCCTAGAACAGACATTTTTGTGTGGCGAAGTTTCTTTTCTTTGGTATCATTTTAAAAAATCCAATTGGAAATTCAATTTTGATTCCTGTCGGTGCATGCTCTCTCTCCTCTTTCTGTTCCCCACATGGCACAGGGGCAGGTTCCATGGGTGGTGGGCACAGACCTGCTGTGGAATATGGCACAGAATGTGATTCCTAGTGTGGAATGTGGCAGTGATTCCCAGGGGGATGCACACCCTGTTCCATTTGAAGCCACATGCAACCCCCTGGGTGCACCTGATCTGCAGGCTGGCCACTCACAGCAATGATGAGGGAAATGTCAGGAGAGCCTCTCCCTGGGCTTTCCCAGGTCTCTTGGAACTCTTTCCAAGAGTCTTTCATGCAGGAGTTTTGGGAGGGTTTGGGGGGCTGTTACATCAGTCAAGGTCCTGGTAATGGAGGATTAGATTATTTAAGGTCCATCACTTGTCCACCCAAGGCTGGATAAGGAGTGCTTGTGTTAACTAAAGGAAATAAAATTTTTCCAACAGTTAAGAAGAAAGAAATCCTGTCCTATTAAAGCTGGTGTGATTGTGCATTGCTTACAACCCATTCTCTACATTATACATTTAGGGACCCCTTTTCTGCACACTCACAGCTGTGCCTAGGAGGACTAATACCAAAATACTGAAACACAAGGAACAGATCTTAGCCTTGGGTCTGAGAAATCACAGCTTCCTGCTTTCCCTCCTCTGCTTTGCAGAACCCCTCCCTTTGGAGAGGATGCATGTGCTGTTGTTGCCTCTTTTGTATTCTTTCTGTCCTCTTTGCTGAACACCTGGGGTTCATCCCATTGATGCTGTTTACACCCCAGATTGCTATTTTGTTCCTTTTGTTGTGTTTCCAGAGCAGACTCTTGGAATAAGAATACAAATAGCTGTTCTGAGTATTTTATGCTCTAAAAAGTGAATGTAGTCAACAGACGCCAAGATGTAATAGATCAAACTGAAGTGCTATCTTAGTTGCTTCAGCTTGAAAGGGGACTGCTGTAGAGAGCAGCAGTGATGTAATCTAAGCTGTATTTGAAATCCCATGAAGACTCAGGTCAACAGGGTTGAGAGCTGGAATTAATGGATGTTTGCTGTAACAGCTACATTTAAATGTGGAGGTTTCACAACCAAAACTCAAAGGGAGCGTTACAAACGCACATGATGCTGAGTGCCTGATGTTGGAGAAAAGTGAACATCAGAGGGAGAGGGTTCAACATCTGGTATTCATGTGAAAATGAAAATCTCACAAGCGCTGAAGGTCACAATGACCTGGGATGCTATGCTGACGTGGCTGTGAAACAAGGATGGGCTGCTGCTTACTTTATGAACTAATTTTGCAGGATTGGAAGGAACAATAATGAAGAGAAATGTGGGTTGCTCCTCTAAGGCCTTGCAAGTGCTTTCACTTCAGGTGGGCTGGATGAGTGCCACTGTGATAGCACACTCTGCTTCTTTCATCTCTGCTCTACACCTATTTCTGGGAGATGAGAGTGTATCTCCCCCTGCATGTGTTTTCTGTCCTCAGGAGATCACTGTGACACTTGGTTTGGAGTCTTTATTATAAGCTGCTGTGTGCTCCTAAAGGGGTAGAATTGCTTTTGTAGAAAGTGCCGTGATGACCTCCCTCTCTGTTTCCAATCTCTTTTGAATGCTGCGCCTTCAAGAGCAGTGTTAGGACTTAATATGAAGTACCCTAAACTACTGACAGGTACTTTGATCTTAAGGCAGAAAAATAGACACAGACCGTGCTGGGAACCACACTGGTACCTTGCTTTGTATTAGCAGTTGTATTCCTAACACTCACTAAAATCCTGCTAGGTTCAGTGGGAGCTCTGGGCATGAGGCTGAGGCAGAGCTTGCAGTACCGAATGTTGGCATCTTTACCATTTCTTGGTGTATGAAAATTAAAGCCTCAGTGTTGTGTTTTAGTAGGGCTAAGCAACAGCTGCCTCCTTGATTTCAGAGTCTGTGGTTTCCCCAGTGCTTAAATCTTTGTTTGTTTTTCTTCTCAAATTCTTCAAAGTGTGATCAACTTTGAGAGCAGTTACACCTCTGAGCTGGGCAAGTGAAGTCACTGCATGAGTGCACCTTGCCCTGTCCATTTCATGACAGAGATCCTGCTCCCCTGTTCTCCTTGGCTTCCAAATACCATTTCCAAAAAAAGCTCAGAGCAAAATGACCATGCCATGCTGGGCTTCTACACAGCCAGCAGAACTGAGGAGGAGGAAGAGATTGCCTGGCTGAGACATGAACTTGCGTAAGTGACAGCAGGTATTGTGTTGCTGCTCCTACTGAAAAAGGCAGCAGAGTCCCAGCTGATGTGAACCCACCCCAAGGAAATGTTTCCTGGCCCAGGGAATGCGTGCATGCTTTCCTGTTTGATCTCTGGCTATGTTTAACTGGACAGCTAGATGTCTGTCAGGCTCTCTATAAGCTTTTTGCCTTATGTTGGACAAGCATCTCTTAACCTTTCCAATGATCTTTCTTAAATTTTTCTAAAGGCCTCTAAATATTGATACGTATCCCTTTATGTACAATTTGTGTTTTAAAGCCTTCACTAATGTAAATCAAAGTGCTAATTCTGAGCAGATTAGAGTCAGAAGCTGTTCAGAGAAGATGAATGGACCTACACAAGGACCCTTCCATAACTGGGAGAGCAAGCACCATCTCTTTGTTGAAGAGACAGAGTTATGTGTTTGGATTTGCCAGTAAGTTTCTTCTAAACACTGCTAATCACGTTTAAAGGCTCTTCTTTTTTTTTTTTTTTTTTTTTTTTTTTTTTTTGTGGCATCTAGAATTTAGTATGTTGGTTGCTGTTTTGGATCCAAATAGAAGCAAATAATGTTGAACACAGTTGAGGAATGCAGAACAGCTGGCATTTAACTCCAAAAGCAAAGTAAGTTTTGAGTTTATTTTGTTTTTAAAGGTAGTACATCCAACAGATAATTATATTTGGGGGGAAAAAAGGAAAGGAAAAAGAAATGCATTTTCAAATCAACCATCCCTACATCCACTGTGTCACGTCAAAGGAAAAAGGTAAGGTAATGTGAAGTATATGTTTCATTTAATTACATAGAAATACATATTAATAAAATAACTTTGTAACCTGTCTTAACTACAGGAAACAGAATTGAGGCTGTGATGAGTTTGGACTCAGATTCTCATATCAGCCACTGAAAAGTTTATATTTTTTAAATGTAATTTCTTGTCATTGCTATCACAAGAGTTACCTGTTTCCACTCTGTTTGTTTCCAGTCATTCTTAGCTTCCTGAAACTCAGTTTAGAGGTTGAAAAGGAATGCCTCTCTAAACCTCTAAGACTCCCACAACACATGCCTTACAGTAAATGCTAAATTTAGTCTGAACTGTTATTACTGATATCATTGAGGTTTTCTGTTGCTTGTCATCTCTCAGGATCAGAAACCAACTTGCCTTTATAGATCTTTGTTGTGTGCTTTGAGAGCAATTGCACACTCCAGACACAGCTTCTGGGAAATCTCTTGCCACTGCTCATGTTGAGAGTATGAGTGCTGATGGTCACCTGGGCTGTGGGATGCTCCTAAACCCTGTATTTGCTCCAAGGGATTAAAATAATTTTTTGCTGCTCTGGATTCAGAGAAGGCCTGAAAAATTTCAAGTTTCATGAATATGGATCTCCTGTGAAAGTTTAATAAAATTTGAATTAAAGCAAACTAAACTCTGAAATTGGAAAGAAGGCTGAGGTGGGCATCTTCTGGAGTTATATTTGTATGGTTTCCCCAGTGAAGAATTTAAGGTAACAAGGCAGAGCTGTAGCATTTTACTAAGTTTTTTATAGTTAATAGCTGCTCAGACCATTACTTCCATTTGGCATCCAGATGGTAACACAGAATATTATGGATGACACTGGGGAAATTGCCATCTTCCTCTAGAAATTGCTTATGTCAAGTTTATGAAGAATGTCATCTATTTCTGACTATGAAAAATAAGGAAGGGTGATGGAAAACGGCACTGAACCTGGAGCCGAGCACGAGTGGCTCAGATGCCAGCCCAGCCCTTGTGCTGATGGACACAGCGGGTTCTGCATTTTCGGGTGGAGATTTGCTAGGGTGTTACCCTGCTGTGCCTCCCAGCACCAGACTTTTGGAGGCATTATTAGATTAATTTCACTTAAGTGGCTGAACTGATGAGGCATAGAAATGTTAAGAGCACGTAGTAAATCTCATCAATTTCGTACTGGTAATACACTTATTAGTGAGGATACACGAGGTTGTGCTGCTCCTGCCCCTCCTTGCCTCCTCTGGGGATGAGCGTAGGACTTGCTTGCTACTTTTGAATGATTTTATTCCAACACACTTAGAAGATTCACTGAAAATTGTTTCTGGGTTGCACAGAACTTGAAAAGAGCAGGTGCTGATGTTTGTTTTAGGAGAGGCACTGCCAGTAACTTTAGGGGGCTTTGGCTGAGGTCCTTGGTGAGGCGTGAGTTTGGCAGCAGGACTGAAAGTCAGTGTGTCCCTCTCAGCATGGCAGGTCCTTAAATGTAAGACCAGATCAGGAGCACAAACATCTGTTTTATCACACCTTTCTTTAAGGTGTCAAAGGCAGCTCCAATTTTACTTTAATTGAAATAATATATGCAAGTGAAATATATTGATCATCTTTTTGATCATCATCAATTGGCTGTCCTTTGCCAACTGTAGTATCTGGGGGGTCTAAATGAAAAATAAGTCCATACTTGCATGGCAAAACTCTCTCTTCCTTTTTTCCCTAGCAGTAAATTCCCAAAGATTCCTTCCATTAAATGTCCATGTGCAGGAAGAAAAAACCCAATTCCTCTGTCTTTCCTGTTTCTCTTTCAATTTTTTTAATCAGATGATAACTCTAAAAACGCACATACTCGGGTACTCTTTAGAGTGATACTGTCAGCAGACATTCATCAAGCAGGATAAGCTTCCCAAAGGAGCTGGCCCTTTAACAACTGTCTGGTGTCTTTAGTCTTATTAACTCACTAACTGGGACAAGAAAGATAAATGCAGCATCAGACCATGGATTATGCCCGTAATGAAGGGTTAGGCATATATTTTCCATGGCAGCCTGCAGAGTCATCTGGGTCTCCAAGGAGGTTTCATGTTGTCTTCATAATAGATGCTGTCTTTGTTCAGTTTTCCTACTGTCCTCAAATTTTTATTTGGAGAAAGGGCTCGCATTATATGATCCCTTAAGCCATGTTGTGAATTCCTGCCCCATGGGATGCCTCAAGCCTCGCTGTTTGCGTCCTTTGGTGACGGAGGTTGCTGCCACAAAAGGCTCTCTAGGAGACAGGGACCTTGAGAAAAAATATCTGGCATCAACAACTATGTTGTGACCTTTTCATTGTTGGAGTGCCTGGCTGTTACTCTGCTTTATTGGCCTGAATGTTTTCCAAAGGGGAAATATGGAAGGTGGTAGCCACAACATGAGGATTATTCTTAAATGTTCGAGGTTTGTTTGGGATAGGTGCAAAGAAGGTGAAGAGGAACATGCAAGAGGCAATTGCTGAAAGCATAAGAGATGTCTAAGTGAAATTTCAGGGAGAATTCTCTGAAGTTTGGGGAAAAAAGATCTGAAAGGCAGAAAGAAAGAGACATCAAAAATGAAATGGCTATTAAGCTTAACTAAAATAAGTTACTTCAAATCAGGCAAGCTTTTTGTTGTGACTGATGGCTTTACAATATAATTTGCAACAAATATAATTCTGAAACACAAAACTGAAAGCTCCAATTTTCAATTTTCTAGGCCTTGTTTTTACACAAAAATATAGTTTCTACAGGGTCCAGGTCCCAGTTTCTACAGGGTCCAGAGAAAGCTGACTTATGGCATCAGGAAGCAAGTGGCATATGTTTTTCAGGTGTTTGTTCCCCAGCTCCTTGCTATCCCTCCTCTTCATGTCTATAGAAGGCTCAGGAATTCCTTGCAGGCCTTTTTAACATTAAACTGTTTTTAAGAATCATGGGCTAACAGATGGAGATGTTGTCATCAGCTAGCCAAAGTAAACATAGTTGCAAAGAGTTTTCGGCAATCACTTTGCAGAATTATGCAATTCAGCCATCTTCCAGTTAAACTTTTGGGGAATTGCATACATTTATGGATGTACCTGAGCAGCCTTCCTGTGCTCCTGTCAGGTGCTCCAGTTCATCTTGGTAATTTTATACAGAGCTTCAACTACATGAAGAATATGAGGGTTTGGAGCAAATAAGGGATTCTATGTGCAGCTGCAGGTGCCTGCAGGAGAGCTGGTCTGGCCCTGCTCTGCTGGCTCACTGCTGGGAACCATGGTGTGTCCATGCCTCTGGAAGTGCCTTTGTCCAGGTGAGTGGTGGCACTGATGATGGGAGGCAGCAGCACAGGCTTTAGGTGCTCTTGGTCCCAGGATCAAGCAACTTCCAAGAGGGTTTCATGGGCAGAGAGAAAGGATTTCTCCCTGTATTGAGACAATTTTCGTTGACCAATGTGGGGCACTTTCTCACGGGTCTGTGAAAGTCCTGCATGAGAAGGTGTTGTTAAAACCTGACACATCGTCTTCAATTTTTCAACCCTGAACTTCCAGAGTTGGGGGAGTAAAAATATCACATGGAGCTGTGAAAATTGTGAAGTAAATATTCCCTAAGGTTAACTAGAAAATCCAGAGACTTGCTTTGGGTTCTGCTTTAGCCTACAGTTGATATGCTCTTGTTGCCTGCTCCGTAATTTGTCAGGAGCAGGGAAGAAGAATTCAGACTTGGCAAGCTGGTGCTGCAGACAGATTTTGTCAGATGAAATCCCAGTAGACATTAGTCCAACATCAACAGCTCCTGAGCTATCACATGGGAATGCACAGGGAGATAAAACCAACATCCTAAAGGGAGGATCCTCTATTTTAAGGTGCAGAGAAGGGAATCTGGTTAATGTAATTTTTTCCTTTCTTTCTGTAGTTGTTCAGAGAAATGATGGAAAATGCTGGTTCCAAACACAGATACAATTCTGTCTTTTCTCGAACTCTCCATTATATCTAAAGTTGCTTAACATCTCTCTTACCTTTTCCTACATGTGAAGAGAAGTTAATCCTATCTGCCTTTACCTCAGAGGGATTGTGAGGGCAGAGTTTGGAAAAGAATTTGCTGTCTAAGCAAAGAATCCACAAGTAACTGGAGGGGAAAAAAGCCCAGACCTACCGTTGGGAAACTCCAGCACCAGTCTACTGCTTTCTGGAAGTGGAGTGTTCTGTTACATAAACATCCTTGAAGCTTTGCAGAAGGGGTGACATTCACATGTGAGGCCTGACTAATTGGGCTTTGTGTGTGAAGAACGGGGATGGAGAGGATAAGGAAATGAAATCCCTAAGGTGCAAGCTGGGCCTCCTTCTTCCCATGGCCTGGACTGCTGCTTACGTGTTGGAAAGGGGTCTCGGAGCCTTCTGTGCCACGGAGCTGATGACTGGGAACTCTGTGGGCTCTGTGACCCAGGCTGCATCCCCACTGCCCTCCCCAGCGGGCTGGGAGGTGTCCTGCTCAGCCCAGCAGCCTCCAGCAGGCACCCGAGAGCATCCCTCTGCCCAGCGATTGGTAACGTCTTTTTGTGCTTGAATCATCATTCACTCAGCGCCCCTGGCCTCTATTTGGGCAGAACATCAGGCAGGCAGCATTAACTCTTGGCTGATTCTACAGAGACAGGAGGGGCTGCAAACTTCAGGAGCTCTGACTTGGTCCCTGGAGGAGTGTGCAACCTCCCACTGATGATGTGGGGAATCCACATCCCATAGTTGCTGCTTTGATGGCCAAAGTGAGGTGTCACCAGCACCCTGCCATCCAAAACTGCCTCAAGACTCGGGCACAGTTCTCCCCGGCTCCACATCTTGAGGCAAAGAGGAGCTGCACCAGGAGTTGAAAGTCACCACTTAGTTTTGCACACATTTCACTAGTCCTGACCAAAGAAAAGAACCTGTTTCCCCCCTATCTCTTCAGGGAAGATTGTGTATAGCAGGCATCTAAATACTTGATAGTGTCTGATATAAAATTCACATGTGTATTTTTCTATATGTTGTGACAAACACAGAATAATGATCTGCAGGTTTTCCATTCTGTGTGGCAGCTCTCAGGTCTGATTTAGCAGCTGGGATGTTAAAGGAGCAGATTGACAAGCTGAAAGAGCCAGTGTGGAACTGGTTAGGAAAGAGTAAAATCTGAATTCCCAACTCTTTTTCTTTTCACAGCTGTTAAGAGTTCAGTGGGTTGAACTGCAATCCTTCAAGTTCATCTGTTGACTCCAACACAAAACTATTATAAACTGTGCCTCTAAAACACGTGATGAAACATTTCTTGAGAGCTATTTATTCCAACTGCAGCAGAGGAAAGTTTTCAGAACACCCGGCATTTGGTAGAGGAAAGGTCTCTTGAGCTTTGCAAAAGGAGGAATTATTTTCATACCAGCGTAAGTTGCTTTTTGATTATTTTTTTTCCTGCATCACTGAACAAAATATACTTCTAACTTTCCTTCACCATGGAAACATGATCAAGTAGCACAAAACTATGTTTAAGTGTCTAACAGAGTATTCCTACATAGTTTTCTTTCTTTAATCATGTGAATTGGGAGTTTTATAATTAATCAAGATAATTTAATATTATGTGTTTTCTTTCCTTTAAGGTTTTCCCTGCCTGATTAAGAGTTCATTCACTTACAATAGTAATGCAGGGGTACAATGGACTGAGAGCTTCAATCAGGTGTGGGGTTTGCAAGCTTACAATTACAAGGAGTAAGGGAGAGTTTGGGGTAACCTTTTTCCAGGTGTTTCTTTTACATCTTCATTCCATACATTGATCTTACATATCCATTTACATTCTCCTCCAGGCTTTAGCTGTGGTAAAACACTTTCCATGCTGAAGATGGACCATGCAAACGTGACCCAAGCTATGCTTGATGCTGAATCCCCCAGCACAGAGAAGAGCAACAGCAACGAGTATTTCTACATTCTGATTGTCATGTCTTTCTACGGGATCTTCCTGATAGGAATAATGCTTGGCTACATGAAATCCAAAAGAAAAGACAAGTCATCCAATTTGCTTCTGCTCTACAAAGACGAGGAGAGAGAGTGGGGGGAAGCTGTAAAGCCTCTACCGACCGTAGCAGGGCTGAAATCCGTGCAGCTGCCCATGATGCTGAACATGCTGCAGGAGAGCATGGTGCCATCCCTGTCCTGCGCCATCTGCTCCATGGAAGGCAGCAGTGTCAGCTCCGAGTCCTCCTCCCCAGACGTGCACTTCACCATCCAGGAGGAAGTGCTGGATACTGAACTAGGGGAAGTGTCAGAAACGCCCCTCAATGAGAGCAGTGAGGGTTCTGCAGAAAACATCCATAAGAACTCCTAGCACTTGCAGGGCTCCCTTGATCAGCTGCCAAAGCGTGGGTGGAGCTCCCTCTGAGAACTTGCAGCTCTACTTTTCTGCTCTCCAAAGAACTCTGAACAGGTATCTGTGCTCCTGGGCCCAAGGTGTTCCTGAGAGCTGGCCGAACAAGGAAGCAGTGGTACCCAACTTCAAAGTGTAACTTGCACATAATTGGGTTGCTTAATTTTAATTTTTCCATTATTATTTCTTACTATGAAAGCTAAGAACATGGTGAATATATATGTATTTTCTAATGAGGTAATTATTACTGGCATGTCTCTGCATATTTCAGAATTCTGTAAATGTCTGGGAAATGTTTGGGGAAGTTACCCTCATGCAAGTGCCTGGTTCTTAAAGACAATGGGTAATGATCATTCACACAAAACTGTGATAGATTAGAAATACTCTTCCTGTGTTTTTCTTGTTACAAACCACAGCCAACAGCACATTTGCTCAATGAGGCTTTGAAAGCTGTGCTTGAAGGGAGATTGCAGCATGGCTGGAGGCTGGCTTTAGGTACAGAAAGAATGAAAGGCAAAGCAGGAAAAGACCCTGTGCAGTTCCTGTGCAGTTTGTAAAGCCCAGCTTCAGACCTGTGACACTCATCAATGTCCTTGCTTAAGTTATACCTGTTCTGGCTGGGTTAGCTTCACCACCTTGTGCTGCAGTTCAGCCTGTGACCGAGTTACTAACAGGAAAAGTGGGTTAGTTTTTTGCTTTTGTGTTGCTTAAAGACGTGTACATTTGGTCACTAAAGGCAAAGATCTGTTAGTTAAAGGAGATGCTAAAAGATCTTTGTTACAGGCTGTAAGATGTAGAAAGGCTTGAACAGATGCTGCTCTGTTACGCCCCCTTGAAAAATAGGTGGAAGTCTGAATGGAATTTAACCTAGCAAGGGTGAATTCCTGGCCCCACTGAAATTGTCAGCTGAGTCAGGGACAGGCATAAGTTTTCGTGCTTCTCTGTTGGAGTCAAATTCTCCATTTGAGGTCAGTAAAATTTTACCCATTTACATCATCAGAGAATCCAGACTTTCTGCTCTATTTAAGCCAGTGTAGGTAAACATTGTGTTACATCTTTTTTTTAATCAGCTTGCATGTGACACATGTATTTCTATAAAGCTATTAGTAACTAGTTTTTAAAACCACCACAGACTTCCCCCTCCCCCAGTTTAATGGTACTGTGACATTTTTCAAAGGCTCGTGAAATTTGTTGCTAAATTATTGCACTTTTAAAAGAAGTAAAAACTAATAAAAAGAAGAAAATTAATATTTCAATCATACCTTATATTTTATAATAACTTATTACAGTGTTTTGATTAGTTTTGAAGCATGAGGGCTGAAGAGCCTGAATCTAAAGCATTGCACAGCAAAATATTTGCAAAATGCCTCCACGTATTTCCTGCACTAAAATAGCTCTGTGATTTATCCACTGGCATTAGAGCTTGAGAGACAGCTTGAAAAACATGAATGCTGCAGAGCAGAAATGAACTGAAGCCAGAGTCTGCTGCACTGCTGCCGTTGGAAGGGCTCAGAGGGTTAATGGGATGTCGGGATCAGGGATCGCTGTCTCTCTCTAACCACAGCAGAACAAAGGCTCCATTGTGCTCGGAAAGGGCCTGGTTGGGGCAGGCTGAAGGCAGTGGGAGTTTTTCCATCGACTTCACTGAACTTTGGATCAGACCATATAAAGCTTTTTGGTAGATTTACTCTAAAAGGGGCTGTTTTAAGTTTGAAAGGAGCCAAATTAAGTTTGGCACTTTGCCTGGAATCACTTGAATCCTGAAACTTTCCAAATGAGACTGACATGCGCAAGTTGTCACATTTTCCATTGCTTTCTCCTTCGTCCTTTACTTTTGGTATAAATGTATTTGTATCTGTAAAAAACTGATGTATATAATTCCTAACATCGAGTTGTATATAATTGTCTCATGTATTTAAAGTTTATTGTTTCTACTGGCACTAATTTTATTTAAATAAAGAAACACATTTCCTGGAAAAGTCTCCATGTTTGTTCGCTATGTTAAATAGACTTCCAGTAACGAGACTGGGCACAATTCCTACAGGATCCTTTCCTTAGCCTCTTTTTGCCACGATTCCTCGTGCTTTACAGCACTGCAGCATTGTGGGCTGAGTGCAGGGCTGAGCCAGGTGCTCCAAATCCACCTTTGGTCCCTGTTGGTTGCCGGGGCATTGGAAAGCACACGCAGCATGTGCAAGTGTGTGCAAGCAGGGCCACAGGGATGCCCTTCTGCAGAGACCTGGGGGTGCTGGGGAGGCTGGCAAAACTGCTATGGAAACTTACATTGCTTATTCAGCCTCTGGACATGTTTGCATTTTGAGTTTTGAGGTTAGATTTGCATTGTAGGAAATGGTGTGGCCTTGAGTTGAGGTTATGGACAAGTATCTGACACAGATCTCTGATCCCACTGGGTTTCCACTACTTGGCCATGGCACAGAGCTGGCTTTGTCACCAGCTTTGACCCTGGCTCTCCCTGCTGCCCTGTCATTCCCAGTATTATGCAGAGGGGAGGTTTACAGAATCTGGCTCCCCATGTAGGGGGTAAATATTTTGAGGCAACTTTGCACTTCCCTAAATCTGTTGAGTTATGTGTACAGATTCAGCAGCACTGGTTCAGACCTGCTTGCACAGGGTAATTTGAGGTTGTTTCAGAAATCAGATTGCTATAAACTTATATCTGCTTGCTTTCCCACAAAAGCTGCTCCCCTGTGCTCTGCTCTCTTCGCTTACTCCCTGTTAAATAATTCTGGGGCCTGGCCACAAGCTCCTGTGGCCCTCGAGCTGCCCATCAGCAAGGCTGTGTTTCCCTGCAGCAGCGCAATCCCCCGGGACAGCCGCGGTGTCCTGGAATAGCGGGTCAGGCAGGAACGCTGCATCTCCACATTTACCCACGCCGCTGGCTCGGGGTTTCAGTGTTTCCATTGCCACAAGAATGAATCAAGAAACTTCTGACAGCACTGGTGATAAGGAGGAAAAGCAGAACAAAATGTAAATTGCAGCTCTGCTTCATGGATCAAAAAGGTAGTTTATTCCAGTGGTTTCTTGTGTTAAACTGAGCTGCTATAAAGGGAAACACCGTGTGCTTTGGGGTCTATTTACACTGAAATGAGCTGCTAAACACAAAGTGTGGCCACCTTCTTGCAGACTGTGATGGAACTATCCCTGTGTTGTGGGGTTTGAGAAAGTGGATAGTTTTGAATGTATTTGCCTTTGTCCTGAGGCATTTATCTTTGTCCAAATGAGTATTTTGTTGACACCAGCGGGGGAAAAAAAAAGAAAAATCTGTTTTAGATATAAAAGTTAGATGCATGTGCAAGTGGATGCAATGATGCCTTGAAGACAGCCTAGTGACCTTAGACTGACAGGTAGCTATTATTCCAAAATAAGAGTTGCTAACCTTCAAAAGCTACAGATAGAAGGAAAAAAATTGCTCTCATTAATCTTGTTTCAAAATCCTTTTGACTACTAAGGAGTAAAAGGTAATAATATCTTTGTTTTTCAAAAAATGAATGCCATTTCCAGTGTGCTTCAGTAACTGAGTCAAGTCAGATTCAGAGCTAAAAGATCTTGGCTTGAAGGCCATGATCATTGACTGTAATTTGACTGAATGGAGGTGAATTTTTTTTTTTTTTACAAATGCACTTTTTCTTAGAAGAACATAGCAATTAGGCTCCCATTTCTTGGCAGTGCTATAGCCCACACATTTGCTGCAGTAGTCAACACCGACCGTCTTTGAGGGAAAAGGAGAAGATGGCCCCTTGTGACCTGTGCCCATGGTGTGCCTTCAGCACCGACTGTAAGTACAAATGCCACTCTCAAGGCTGCCACGTTGGGATCTGTGATAGGAACGGTCCTAAATCCTACAAGTGGATCATGTATAGACACAGCTGTAAGGGTACTCATTAACAGACAGCCTGCTGAATAAATTAAGTGGAATGCAGAATTTGTCTCTTCCCCAGGCATGGGATCTGCCAAGCTCTCCCAGCAGAGCTGTGCTCTAGCCCAGGGCAGAGTTGACCAGAGGAGAAAGGTTAATGAGAGAATCCCCTTTCCCAGGAGCAGAGCACAGGTCACAGGTGGTGGCAAGGCCAGGAGCCCCATGTGCTGCAATTCATTGCAAAACTTCCCTCCTTAGCTTGGCCCTCTCTCAGCGGGTTCCCAAGATCTGTCCCTTTCTCAGACAAGTGCCCACACTCACCCAAATAATCAAAGCAATCCTCAGAGAGTTGGAAAAGAAGGAAATGGATAAATTCAAATGGTCATTTCTGTTTCTAGGCCCCCAGTGCATGATGTTGGTCAAAGAAATGTGTACTGCTTTAGGACAAGGGACACACAGGTCCCCAGGGCAGACCACGTTTTTATCAGAGCTGTTTCAACCAAGAGGTTAAACCACCTGCCTTTAATTTTCATCTGAAAACTTCAAAGATGGAGGGAAACACCACCACATGAAAAATGAAAATTTTCAGAGATGCTCAAATTGCAGGCAGCACAGAATAATTGGATATGCCAGGTGCAATTGTGGCAAAGTTGAACCATACTCTCCTGTGGTTGTTGACTTACCATGGTCACAGTATAATCTTTTTGGAACTTGTCCTAGTGGGAAGATGATTTTTTCCTGAGTTAACAGCTGGATCTAGAAGAGGCATAAAAGTTATTAAAATTGTTTAGGCTCCTGGTTTTACTGCACTGATCATATTTGCCTCTGTATATTTGGTTGATTTGCTTTTGTATTTTTTCCATTTTCACACGCCTCTGCAGTTCCTACTGTGTACAGCCAAAAATAGATGCAAGATGAGCCACCTTCTTAATGCATCAACACCTCTGTAACCAGTTCAACTAGGCAAGAAAATGGGAAATAATCCAAAAATCAATGAACAGCAGTTTTTCAAGGTTTAATTTTGTTTTGTTTGGTTTGGGTAGGGTTCTAGTTTGTGTAGACTGAGAATTTTACCACAAATATAAGGGACTAAAAGAAGGATAGTAAAGGTAATTGCATGGTGAATTACAGACTATGTTCCCAGCTCTATCCCTCAGTAATCTGTTCAACTGTCCTCTACCTCTTTTGATGATTATATGATGCTACATATATTGCTGTCTGTGAAAATATGAGGTGTTTCTGATAAATGTGAAATGCTTGTGAATTTTAGATAAAAGATGTGGTATAAATACAAAACCCTTGCCCACTCAGGAATAACAAGCTTTTTTTTTGTCCTCCTTAGTACGACTAGATGCAGCATTAGCCACTGGCAACAAATGCCAATTACTAGCACTTGGAATATTGCAGCTCATCCCTCCCCAGGCCCACAGGAGCCATGTAACAGGATTTTTTTCTTCATTCAGAGCTGGAGAGCAGGGCAGTAGTTCTGGGATGTGGGAGACTAAATTCACTTCCCCCTTCAGCTCCAGGTTCACTGCAGTACTCTGGAAAATTACTTGTTTTGGCTAAGACTCACATTTATAAACTGTAAAGAAGAGCACACCTCCACTGCCTGAGGCTGATGTGAAGATAACTACGCTGAGAATTTCAGAGTGCTGAGCTCTGATGGAAAGTGAGAAAAGGCAGGAGAGTTGTTTGTCCTTGGAGAAGAAACCACAAAATTAAAGAACTTCCTCAGCTGTGAGCCCCAGCTGTTTAGATGGAACTCTCATGTGATGCCTCCAGGCCCTACAGCTTACCTGTGAATGCTGGACCTGGAGCAGCCCAGCCCTCCCTGGGACGGCTGTGTCTCATCCCAGCAATGAAAACATCAGCTAAACAGTGCAGGCAAGAGGATGTGAGACGTGCAAATGGTTTTGAATTCCACCCTAGCCAATACACAAAAGCTCTTTCCTTCTCCTCAGGAGGGAATATAAACCCTGCACACGAAGGATGTGCATCCCCTTTCTCTTTCCTCAAACAGGATAAACTGATCAAACAAGGTTTCCTGTAAGAGAGGAAGAGAAAAACCGATGTTGCTACTATTTTTAACAGCTATGGAGTGATAGAGCAGCAGACAGACTGCCCTTGAACAAAACACAGGAGAGCCCCAGTGGTGCCTCTTTCAAGGCCTTAATGAAAAACCCATTCCATCATTTTCCTCACAAATACCTGATGCTTACAAAATGAGCCGTTGCAATTGCTGCTCCTGTCAGCAGCAGCAGCCACTGAGTGTCAGTAATTGCTTTCCAGCCTGCAAGAACTGTGCTGCTGCTGCACTGGGAAACAAGGAGCACTCTGGACACTGGGAGAAGCACAGAGCAGTGCTGGGACTGCTGAAAGCCTGAGCACCGCTGGGACATTTCTCCAGATCTGACTTTCCTCGCTCGTCACTGTAGGAGAGCACTGTGGAAATTCGGGGGTTGTGCATCAAGTGCATAGGTGTTAATTTTCATCAGCTGCACAGGATTTTACAACAAGGGATGCTGTTGACTTTGGTTAGAAGGATGAATGTTACCTAAGAGATGACACTGAGGCCAGTGGGTGATGTGATGGTAACACCTACCCATGTTTACTGAGAAATTGCTCGTTGTGCCTCCACCGAAGGAAACAGCAGCCAGAGCTCTGTCACCTTCTGTTGCTCGGGGTCTGTCTGCTCAGAGTTAAACATAATTAACTGCAGTCATATCTAATTAGCTGCTCTTTGGCCAGGATGTGTATCTCAGATGGATGCTCACTGCAGAGGTTTTTTTCCCTTATATTCATCAAGAATGCAAGACCAGATTAAAATACTTGTGCAGCTCACTTCTGCAGAGAGGTGCAAATGGCTGCTGAAAGGGCTGACCTTCATCGGGCTGCAGTGGCAAGAAAAATGCTGCCTTAGAGATGCTGCTCAAGGCTTTTATTGCCTCAGGTGATCTATAGGTGCTGTAATTTGTGTAGATATTTACACACTGCACTATGCATTACTTTTGTAATAAAACTCGTAAAGAACATTCAATATATCCCAGGATTTCTTCTGTCAGTAAAAAGAATTTTTTCCACAACTTTTCTTCCTTGACCTTTAGTTTGTCTTGTGAAGTACTATCATTAGGAACAACAAGAATATTATATTAACGTGGAAAGAAGAGTACAAAACATTCATATAGAATAGATGGAGCTTTGGGACTAAAAGTGTCCTGTATAGGAATATTTGTGAGACACATGTGTGCCAGGGAAGTATCAGAAACCCAGGAGTTGAGAGTAACAGTACTAGTTGTATTTATTTATTTATGATGTCTAGACAGACAGTGAATTTTCCCTCATTTTTCTGTGGAGAGCTGTGTCAGTTTGAAATGAGAGAGTCCAATAATTGGAGTTCTATCTGTATATGCATTCTTGATGTGCCTATTTTTCCCTGCTTACTACCATTTTTCTACAGGACCATAGCCCAGGGAAACTATTTTTTCAGGCCTAACCTTTCCTTCTTTTTCTTTACTGCATAAAAGACATAGCTTAAGGCACTTAAGTCAGGCTGAATCTGATTTTTTTCTATTCCTTGGTACTTTTTAATGCTGACTGCTACCATCTCTTTTCAGTAGCGCAGTACGTGCTTCCCTACCAGCTACACAGGCTGACATATGGATACCATCAACTTTATGGGGGCCTGGAAGCACAAGGGATTGTGCTCATTTATCCTGTTCTAAAGTGGGGCACAGAATTTGTCACTTCTGCTGTGGGTCACTGGTTCAAATGCAAACCTGGGACAGGACTAACCGAGCTTGGTGTGGGGACTTGATGGCTTTTGTGCCACTGGCTCTGTGAGACTCAGCACACTGAAGGAAGTCGTTTGAAGATGAAGATGAGATATTTATGCTTCGTTCTGCAAAAGCAGCAGCAGTGTGTGAAGTGGGTGAGGTGAGGTAGCTGCTGGAGTCGCTGGCACGTGGGGAATGGTGGAGCCCTCTCCCCACTGGCCTCCAAAGCAGGAGCAGTGATGATCACTGACATTCCCCAGCTGGCATTGGCTCACCAGAGCACAGTCCCAGCTGACACCACTCACAAAAGGCTCCTGGCCAGCAGGGTTGAAGGTATAGGGGTCGCTAACTCCTTTCTTAAACTGACGCTGATGTGGGAGGGTGGACTTTCTCACAAATGTTACACTCAAAGTGGCATCAAGGTGTGGTGAGGGGAGGGACAGGCTTCAGGTAGGATTTGGGGAAACAACCCTGCATGCCCCCGACCCCCTCCAAGCCAGGAATTTATCTTTCAGAAACAGTGTCTCTCTCTTTCACTTTTGTTTTTTTCCTTTTTGTTCCCTCTGTGCTCTGGAAACATGCATTTTATTGCTACACAGCAACTTCCCTGAACTCTATCTGGAAGATTAATGGCTTATTGAAGAACAGGCAGGATTTAGATTGTCATCAAGAGACCCATAAAAGTAAGCATGTAAAAAGTGTTATGGAAACAGAGCGTGGCCCCTTGGAGTTTTCAAGCGTGGAAGCTGGGCTGTACACATGCCCTGCATCCCGTTCCCTCACCCCGTGCTGGGAGCACACGTGGAAGGGCAGTGGGAGTCATTATTTGTGCTGGAAATGAAGGAGTCCCCTGCAATGAAATTTACTGTTAAGTGCACCTCTGCACACGAGCTGGGCTTTTTTCCAGGCTAGCTTCTGCTTTGTTGATGCGCGTGTGCATCTTGTACGTCACTGGGAACACATTAATGACCACCAGGAACATTTCTTTTGGAATCCTCACAGATATCCCTAGTGATCCAAATTGAAGCACTGCCTGGAAAATGATTAACTCCTCTCTTTGGTCTATGAGGGATTACATGATTCTGCTCAGCCACTTCGGGTCACAGCCAGCTCATTCCTGTAGACATCCTCGTGTCCTCTCCAGGGATCTGTGCTCTTAGGGAGTCCTGCACGTAAGCTATTGTTGCATCTGAAGGCCAAACTGTTCCATTTAAGCATGGGTCCAGGAAAGCAACTGTGCTACCAAGCCCTAGGGACAGATTGGGCTGCAGGATACCCTCTGAGCCGTGACAGAGAGAAAACAGTGCCCTGCTCTAAGGTCAGCTATGGCCCTCAGCCTTTTTTACTCCTAATTTTTTCACAAGACTCATCATTGGTGATATATTCTGTGTGTGGAAATAATGGCTTCACAAGAACGCCAAGTGTTGTGAGGTTGGCAGTGCAGCTAGTGCAGTTACTGTGACCATTCCCCTGATTACTGAAAATTGGCTGATTTTTCCTCTCTCATGCCACCATGGGACCTGCGTGTTAAAGCCCAGACAGAGCTGAACAGGGAATGCTGGAGTTGTAACACCACAGCTGGCTTGGGAATGGGTTTCTTTGGTGAAGGTTTAAAAAAGAAGCTCTGAAGATTTGTTAGGACAGCTCATCTTCACACACACAATCATTTGCTCCATTAGCTTTGATCCAACATCTTCCCCCAATATTTCGGTTTCCATGGGCCCCCCTGCCCTCCTCAGCACCGGGGGTCACTTTCTGTATATCATAGTAGAAGTACAATTAAAGTAGCAAAATAAATCCTGTTTCTTTTGCATTGCATATTTCTTGTCAACCCAGTAAAGTGCAAGTTTGCTCTTGGCTCCTCTCAATGGCAGGGTTCCCCTATAAATGGCCCCAGAAGAGCTCCAGTGGCCCTGGACCCTGTAGATTTTCACATGTGTCAATGGGGTCTCCTCACACTGAACCTGCTGGGTTTTTTGTCCAATTCACACATGATTCCTCACCTTCAGCCACAGATGTCACTGAGGGTTGGCTGACCTGCGGTCTGCTTTTAACTTGCCTTTCACAGATGCTTGGTTTTGCATTTCTCTCCCCGCTGTGCTCTGGATCAGCAGGACAGGGAATGGGCTGCCTTGACACAGAGCTCTGACCCCCGTGGGGCAAACTGGGATCTGGGGTGCCCCAACTGCCCCTTCCACCTGCTGTGGGGGTTGGTTCTGTCCAGGGTGAGGAAAACCATCGCAGAGATGGGGCAGATGAGCTATGGCCACGAAATTGCCCTCACACAGGGTTTCTGTGTAGCCCTCTGGCTGTTTTGTTTATGCACATGGAGCTACTGGAAGTTACTGAAAAAGTCTTAATTACACTGTTAGACTCTCAGAAGAAACTGTCAGGTGATAAAAGTAATGAGGAGGATTCCTGCCTCTCACAAGGGCAGCAAGCAGCGTGTAGCTCGGTATGGGGAATCTGAGAGGGCTCCGTGGGGTGCAGCCCAAGTCAGTGCTTTTTCATTTTCCCCATTACAACCCCACAGGGGATCTCAGAGTGGTTTTTGTGAGGTGCGTCCCCAGCTTGGGCTCCTTGAATCCCACGGAAGCCCCAAGCCTCTGCCTGAGGCCATTTGCCATGGGGAGCCTGGGAACAGTGGTGGCTCAAGGTGATGGCAAAGGGCAGGGGCAGAGGTGACCCCATGGGGCAGGGCGTGGGTGACCCTGCCCTTGTCCACCAGCACCAGGCTAACCCTGTGAGCAACAAACCCTGTGATCTCCTCCTCAGTCACACCTCTCAGGTGCTGCTGCTCACAACTTTATGCTTTTTCATCCCCCAAGGCCCGTGATTAGCCCCCAGTAGCCACATCAGGGCACATTTTATGGTTTAATTACACATCCCAGTCTGAGTAATGTCTCGGATTGCTCAGCCTGTCAGGCCCCATTAGCTGAGAGCATCCACCTCCCAGCGCTGAGCAGCCTGGTGAGAATGTGCCGAGCTTATCCAGTGAGTGCTTTATCTTTGCTGCATCTTTAATACAAACTGCTCTGACATCTCCTCATCCTTCGCAGAGCTCTCTTGTGAAGGTTCCAAATGAGTGTGAAGATTCAGCAAGTGCCTGTTCCTGGGACTGGACCCAGGAGGGGGAAGAGGGACGTGGTCAGTCCTTGGTGGTGGTGGTGGTGACCGCAGCTGTGCTCTCAATCCCAGGGTAATCAGAAAGCATTTCCTCCCCACAGGCTGAGGTCTGCTTTAGCTTTGGCTTGTTGATATTTGTGAAACCTCTAATTAGCTGCCCTTTCATTTTGCTTTGTATCTGAGGTTGATGCCGTGTCATCCGCTTTTCTCAGGAGTTTTAATATTGCCAGTGACTTATGAAAAGGGCAATTCTGTCAGGCATTTTGTGACCTTTAACTTGGGAGAATGTCGTTCTTGAGGATGATCGTGGCCATTTTGTCTGCTGTGTTCCTCACAATGATAATCTTGTGATGATGGTCACTCTAGAAAATCAGACTGCACCTTTCTAAGTGTGGACTAAGGAATTCCATAGTGAGCTCCTTTCTATCCAAGCTGTATACAAAGAAAATCTTGTTTGTTGTTTAATGCCTATAGTGAGTAACTTCAAATGAGCCAACTAGCTTGCAAAGTCAGAAGGAAAAAAATCTGGTGAATAGTAAGTTTGTTGGGAAAATGCTATTTAGGTCATCCCAAAACTATTTATGAATTCAGGTCAGATTTTCTAACTAGTAACTCCTGGGATTTAATTTTTTTTTTCTTCTGGGAGTGGATTAATTTTTCCCTTTTACTAAACTCAGGGGTTAATGCATTTGCCCAGAAACTGGGAATCCCTCATACTGTTTCAGTCTATGCTTGGGTGGAGCTGGAAAATCCATTCCCACTGAATTACCAGCACTTTAGAGTATGTTAGGAAGAAAGGGCTGTACACCCACAGTATGTCCCACTGGACCTGTGTCCCTGCAGTATAAAACTTGCATTTCCTGAGCTAGAGAGAAAGAAATTACAAATACTCCCTACTACAGTGGTTAGCGAATACACAGAGGCAAGAATATATTGGATTTCTGCTATATACTCCATTCTGACTATAACCTGTATAAAATTGTATGAGAACACCAAGACACTGTGAAATTTGGTTATCCTGTAGCCTGGCAGCCATAGTGCTCCTATTAGAAATGTGGATTCTCTCAGGGCAGAGGTAACAATCAGTCTGGACCCACTGCTTCTTGGATTAATTCAGGGAATTAAATATTCTATAATTTTCTTTTGCTGTTTAAGAAGCAAATGTTTTGTTGGAACAACTGTGTTTCAAGTCAAAGCCATGTGGATTCAGTTTTTGGTGAGAAAACATCAACTTAAATTTGTAAATCATCTTTTTGACTAAAAGCAGTTACTCACGTGAATCTGTCAAGGTGAGGCCTTGTTTGCCAGCTGCTAAAGGAGGGGATAAAAGAAGCAATTGAGCTCACAGAATTTGCAGGCTGGGAGAGGAGATGTGGTAAAAAGAGAGTTGAGACAAAGTAATGTGGTGTGTGGTTTGGGTGACATGAGTCAGATAGGCAATGGATTAGGGGTAGGTATTAGTTTTTGGCAACGGTGTTAGTATTTAAAAACAACCTGAAAGTGATAATTGGATCACACTAACTGCTTCAATGTGCTTGTTAAAGGTGCTGCTAGCCACAACAGACTTCTCTAGCGCAAGCATAAGGGAAACGTTCAGTTCATGAGACAGAAAGGACCATTTGACCTCTTTTCTCTTCAGTCTGTCCTGAGCATAGAAGAAAAAGTGGAGCTAGGCTGACATTTATTTTTCTGAGAAGAAACCAGCCTGTCTTTAGATTGTTCTTTGGCTTTTTCCATCTGATTTTATAAATGACATGTTATTTTACTGCACCCTTAACTGGAAACAGACCTTAGATTTTGATGAGAATATATCCTGTCTTTTTCTTAGTAGCTGCTGGTACTGGGGAAGGTGCAGTGGGCAGAATATCAGGGGGAAAATCCTACAAAACAACAACTGTTAAGCACAGGCTTTTGGATCAGCTCTGGACAACTCACAACATCCTCTGCAATTTTGCTTGTTTCCTTATACATCTGTTTTTACTGGGAAAAATAAAATTCCTCTCAGTCATGAAGGATGAAAATACTGAGCATAACCTATAAGAAGGCTTGAATTTCAGCTGCACCTCTGCATTTTTTTCCAGTTAGCTCATGGGAGAGCTAATAGAGGTGTAGTAGCATCTCAGTGTTGGTACCTTGGTCCCCTGTCCCATCTGGTCTGTGCAGCAAACAGCTGAAAGTCACCTCATGGCTGGTTTTGTAGAGACTGAATAGAGGCTTCACACATGTATTTTAGGTTGCACTCCTGTAGGGTCTGACTGTACAACATCACACAGAGAAGAGGAGGCAGAATGGCCCAGAGTGCGGCGGTCAAGCAAACAGGACACTGTAGGATGGGTTGTGTCACCGGTCTGTGCCTGACACAAACAGTTCATTGAGATACTGAGATGGCCCAGAGCCCATCAGTCTGGATATTTGACTGTCTTCGAGGAAAGTAGCACGCAGTTTTAGCCTTAGTGGAAGTGGCAGGTACCTAATCATTCCCTGTGTGCCTGAATTTTGTGTAGTAATTGGTATTTGGTGTTTGCTGCCTCAGATTTGGTGCAGGTTAGTGCCCAGCCATGGAGCTCTAATTCCTGTGTATGTTAGGATGTGCTGATGTTTGAAGGGAAACGTGTAATATTCTGGCTTTTCACCTGTAAATGAATGCACAGCTTTCCTTGGTTGCTAGTTGACAGAGAGTGCAGGAGCCAGCATAATCAGCAGTTCCAGGATTTATCTGTAAACAAATATTGACAAGAGAAAAGCAGCAGTACAGTAGCTTGCACTAGGTATATTCTCAAAAATTCAGTGAGTAAGCACATGGGATTTGCCTTATGAGCTGTCAGACCATGGACAGTCTCCAATACTGCAGAGGAATCAAAGTTCACTACATGCATTTACCTGCCAGCACTGTGAGGCTAATATTCCTGTCTTAATAAAAGTACAAACCCTGTTGGACAACTCATTTACAGCTCCATCACAAAGACTGCACAAAATTTGTTTATTCTTTTTTAATTCAAGAGAAGCCCAGAATAACAAGCTAGTCAAAGGGGAATTTTATTGAGACTCTCCTCAGCAGAAGAGCTTAACTCAAGTACATGGCTCAGAGAGAATATCAACAGGTGACATCCTTTACTTCTTTTCCTCTAGGGTCCAAAGCTCCTTTTCTCCTTCCAGGACCCCGGGATGCCCCAGTGCAGCCCTGAGTGGGACCACCAGTCCCTGCCCAGCTCTGGGGCAGGCTGTGGGTGCTGGGCTCAGCTCTGGGGACAGTGCAGGCCAGCTGGGGCACTTGTCCCTGCAGTGTGCTCCGGGACTGGGGTGCCAAACGGGCTGCAAGGGGACACCTGGGCCATGGAGGGAGGTGTGGCTGAGGCCAATCAGGGTGATCAAACTCATTAGTGCCCTCGGGGCTTTGAGCTCCTCTCCCACAGCTCCCCTGTTTGCTCTCGCAAGATGGAAAGCAGGAAGATGTTACTTTAAGTACTGCTTCTGTGACTGGAAGGTGTGGTTTTGGTTCTTTCCTGTAGCTCACATTTGTTATTTTTTTATAATTTCATTTTACGTGGCCTGGAATATTTTTGCAGCAAGAAAGCAGTCAGGCCCTTCTGGTGGAGGAATTTGTAAGCATGGTGAGCTCTACTGTGGTACCTTAGCATGTAATAACTGAACCCTGAGCATAAAGTGCCTTTCCAATCCATTGCTCTGCTCAGTTTCAGGGAGGTTTGTCTGGAGGTGCCAGGGACACATCAGGAAGATGTGCCTTCCACCTTGTGAGCTGCTCAGAGGGGGTGGAAGGGCAGCTTGTTAAAGGTGGGTCAAGGCTAGGAGACCACGGAACTTCAATTCTGCTGTTTTGTCTGGGGTGGCTGGGAAGTTTCTAGTGTTTTCGTGGCAATGAATTCTTTTTACTGCAAAGCCAGTGTTTGGAAGCTGTGATCTGAGTCACCACATCTGAATGCTGCCTTCAGTCATGAGTCCCACGTACTTGCTGAGTGACCCAGGCGCAGTGTGTGGGTGGGTTCTGTGGTGTGTGTCCCCAGCTGTGCCCAGTTCACAGAGGATGTGTGCACATGGGATGCATTTCACTGAGAGCCTGGTGTTTCTGCAGCGAGAGATCATGCTTTTGAGCTTTGTGGCACATTGCTTCAGTCCATGGGCTGGCTAAAACCCGCTGTGGTGGTACGTTCTCATCTCTGAGCTTTGCTCCAGCTGGGTGGTGAAGTGAGCCGAAGATGGAGCAGGAGGCAGACTTGTAGACACCACAACACAGGCACAACTGCACCAAGCTAGGTCCAGCTTTCAGAAATTGAAGATGAACCTTAATGTGGGGTTTTTTTGTGATTTAGTTGTTTGTATGGTTGTTTTTAATGGGGTTTTTATCCTGCAAAGCTAGAAAATGCACAAACTCATTGACAAGGGTTCCCTTTCACTGACAGTCTCTGCTACCATCACTAAACCTGGACAAAAGGTTTTGGATAAATATTTCAATACTATTTAAAAGGCAATTAAATGTTCTAAGCAGAAGAGTTGGAGAAAGGTATTACAGTTGTGTTTCAGACACACAGATTATATTTCCATTTGTACACATGCATGTGTGTGCACTCCTCTGCATGTGCATGGTCTCTTGGTGCAAGAACAAAACCTGACAGCAGGGAAGGTTACATCAAAAAGCTCAGGGGTGCTCTGAGAACCAGGGTGGCAATTTCAGTATGCCACTTTGTTCTGCTGTGTCATGTGGAGCATCAATACCTGTGAGAAGGCTGGCTTTGTCCCAGAGCACAAGTTTCTTGAGTTCCTATTACATACTGGCTTTGGGAGGTGTTGGAGGCAGAAAACTTCTGGACCACAGTGAGAGAACCCCGAGACATGGCAAACTGAAGGTGGAAAGAATGCATGTTTTCATTTTTAAGTATTTGTTCCTTGGAAGCTATGGAGCATATTAATGGGTGCTTCCTGTTGCCTTTCTTCCCAAGCTTTTTTGTGACTTGCTGTCTCACAGTAGCAGCTGCCACCTAGAACTTGAGAGGAAAATTGCAAAGAATGGTTACCACCAGTGGATTGGGCTTTGGGCACTGCTTTTAGAAAAGGTATGGGAAAAGTTGCCTGGAAAAAACCTGCCAAAGCATAATTATTACCTGGGAATCTGCCTGTGAAAAGTAGTGTGAAAGCAAGGTCAGATCTCAGAATCCAGAGAATTACTGACAGAAGAGGCTCAAGGAAATGCAGAAACTTGCTAAAAAATTCTCAAAGCCTTTTTTTTTTTTTAATCAGAAGTTATAAAAATGGGAAATTCTGCTCAAAGTTCATATTGTCGTGCTTTTTATTTGTTGTCCATGTTGCCATGGCACTGGAGCAGTCTGTGGAGGTAAAAGGAATAGTCTGTACTGCCCTTGCTTCTGAGAGTGAGCATGGTGCCCTCCCCTTGAGTCCCTCAGGCAGGGGAGCTGCTGCTCCATGCACGTGTAAACTGGCATCAAGGTGTGCTAGACATGGTTCTGTAAAATTGTCAGCTGCTCTTGTCGCCTCCTTGTTCCCTGTACCTTCCTGTGTAAGGGCAGCGCACCCCTGGTTGGCTTTTTTTCCCCTCTGAAGCAGAATATGCCATCAGGATTTTGCAGTCTGGGAATTACTGATCCTTGCAGAGACCAGGTACTCTGCAGGTCCTGGTGATCCACCTGGCTTAAATTTGGAGGTTTTCTCTCATTTGCAGGTAGTGCATCACTTTGGGAAACTACAGCCTCCCTTTCCTAGAGGCACATTCCCTGTTTTTATCCTTCCAATCAGAGCTTTATTAAGGTTTAAAATTATCAAACTGACCACTGTGGTCTCTTGCTGAGAAAGGTGCTGAGCAACATATGTTGGGATGCTGAGAAACTATTCTGTGCCAGAATCTTGGAGATACTGTGTTAGATGGCTTTTCTGGTCTATCAGGTATCAGCCATTATTATCATTATTTTAAGCTTTATACACATACCTTACCTAGGGGAAAAATAACTACTTACACAGAAAAAGCTTATTAAAATATTTACAAAAATGTAACAAGATATTGTGCTACTGTTGTAAGCTGCTAAAATTTCTTGGATAATCACAGTGTGATAATCACACTCGGACTTTAAAGGGATTATTCGCTGCTACTGCAGTTTGCATGCTTTTATTCTGCAGAAGTCGAAGGAGACATTTATTCTTCCTGTTGTATGGCTGAACTGAGCAGAACTTGGTAGCTGAAATCCTTGAGCTGATACAGGTGGAAGAAACACAGAATGATAACATTTTGCGTTGCTCTCGGAGAGGCTGCAGGCTCAGCAGACGTGAGGCAGTAAAATTGTATCTCCATGAGAAGTAGCTTACGCAAACACTGCTCTGATCTGCCAGGGGCTTGCAAGCTGTTGCTGGCTTTGCAAATGAATGATTTTGTGAGCAAACCGTGACTTCCAAGCAGTTTGGTCTTTCACAGGTGCACAGAAAGGCAGGTGCAACCAAACACAGGTCATGGGGATAAATCTAGTCACACTTGTAGTGAAAGCAAATAACCTGTGACACTGCTGGAATTGAGCACACTGGTAGGTCTGTGGATAAGGGGTTTTTAGAAAGAGACCTTTGGAGCTGGGAAGAGTATTGTTCAAATTAAGAGCTGTTTCTTAGCTTGCCTATATCATCAAAGCCGCCTGAACAGTTAAGTTCCTTTCTAGACACTTCCAAAAAGAGATGTGGTTCCCTCTTATGTGCCACTTTCAGAAAGGGGTCCATTCCTAGAGATGCAAGGTGTAAGGAGTAGCAGAAGCTTACTGCCCTCAGTGTGACTGAAGCAATTGTTTAAAAATTAAGAAGGATTGTTTGGGTTTACGTGTCACCTGTGCAGGTAAATAGAGGGCTTGGGTGTCTATCTTTGCTATAAAAGATGTTTATATTGTTACAGCCAAAAACTTCAGGCCTACTTAAGGACAGAATTTAAAGAATTTTGACTCCACAAAGGCTCTGAAATTGCTGTTCAGGTTATTTTTAGAAAGTTGTGGCTTTCTCATATTGTCATAGCAATGAGTGCTGCCAAAATCTGCCCTCGGGCACAACTTACATGTGTCTGGGTCTGTTTGCCAAGTGCTTGGTAGGTCCTGGCACCACTGCAAACCATGGCATGCTGAGGCAGGCTCTGTGTGAGCCTCTCAGGTGATCAGTGGGTCTACATTTAGGTGTCCATGGCTTCTCTAAGCTGCTGATAACTCTAACAGTTCATTGTTCTGTGGGTATGAATGGTGTCAAACAAGCAGAATGCACTGACTGTGCCCTGTGTAAGCACAAGGCAGAATTGGGGAAGGGCTACTCAGAGTGGTGTATTTACTAATAGCAACCTAAGGCTTCTGCTATAGGGCCCTGGTGTGCAGGTTTAATACTCCTAAACTCACCCCAAAGCCAGTGTTTGTGAAATTGCTGTGCTCGTGTGCAGCAGTGCTGAAGAATCCCATTTGCTGGGGCTGCTGAGAGTGGCTCCAATGGTTACAGGCTCTGACAGAGACCAGGTCTGCCTGTTCCTGTGGGATGGGGTCACTGCATGAGGAGCAGAGCAGGCACTTCAGACATCCAGGGCTCCCTGGAGCACATCAGGCTTGCTGCACACACAGCAAAAGGACCTTTCTGACCTGCCAGAGATGTGACTGTGGATACCCCACACCCTCTTAAGAAGTCTCTAGTGTTCTCTAGAAATAAGTGGTATTGAGAGACCAGAGATGTTAAATGTAAGGATGAGGCTGAGAGAGTGATTCTTTTCTTGTTTCCTGGTGCTTTGCTTTCTCCAGTGCTAGAGAACATGAACATGCATTTTCTTCAGTCCTATCAGATCTTATAAATGGATTTCTAATCTTAAAACTCTGGTTTAATCCCAAAGCACACTAAATTTGAATTCCAGTCTGTTAAACCTACTTAAGGCTTCTATAATTTCTTCTCTGACTATACAAAATCCTTCAGTTCATTTTATTCTTAATAACAACCTCATGACCTAATCATTCAGTCACAGAGTAGACTATGCATATACAGACCCTACATCCTTCCAACCTGTGTGGTGTGATTTGTGTGTCCTGAGACAAAGCTGCACTCACTGTATTTTATGGCTAGAATTTAAAGATTCTTGTTGTTTACACCTATCTGACTTTCTTAGCTGAGCAAAAATTCGGAGCAAAAATAACTCGAAACACCCAGCAGCTTTATCTTTCAGAGCGGATAAGAGCAGTGTGTTAATGTGTGCAGAGGCAGTGCTATCTTGTTTCATGGGCACAGATGCCGCTTTTAGGATTGATAGTTCCTGCTGCCTTTTACCACTGAAAAGTCTGTGCAAATATGTTTTCCTTTCTTATTCTATTGTGTTATAACTCAGAGGCTTGGTTAAATATCTAAAGAAAACATATAGATAACCTAATTCAATCAAGACTAGATGTAGATATTTAAAGGCCTTATCTCTAAAGGGTTCAACAAGAATCGAGCAGACTTACATATTTGAAGGTCTCAGTGTTGGTGTTAATGAAAAGAGCTGGGTGATGTGGTTTTTTGGGTTTTAGGGATTTTTTTATCTACAGGCTGTAAAGGAAAGGTATTAAGTTTTCCCTCGTTTGCTCATTTCCTGACCTGACCACTGATTTCTCAAGGGAGGGAACCCTTTGATATGTTCATTGGAGTTGGGGCTCCAGATTTTAGAAACTGCGAAAGACAGTGGGAATGTATGAATTAAGGGAAGAATGGTGCCCCTTAAGCAGAAGCAATGTAGACAGAAACTGCATCAGGCTGAGGATGGTGAACATTTTTAGCACATGTCCATGCCTGATAGGATGGGATATTCAGGGATATTCATGTTCAAAAGATCTTATTTCTTCTCATTAACTGTCTGGTTCCCTTTCCCTTGGAGCTCTTGGTGTTCACTGTCTGAATTGATGATGTGGGTAAGATCAAATTCAACCTGACAAAATAAGTCAAAGGATGTGAAATCTTCCCTTTTTCCAGTCTCCCCTGTGAGCACACAAATGTCATTTGACCCAAGTGAAAAGTTGTTCTCAACAGAGTTCAGACTTTAAAACTTAGTGAAATTATGTGGTTTTCTACTTATGTGGGTAGTTCTGGGGGTTGTTTTTATGGGGATTTATGTTTTGCTTTTCTTGTTGGGATCCTTAAGGTGGTATATTACAAAGGATTATTCAGTGCTGGCAACTCATTGTTTCCTGCCCTTCTTGTCACCTTCCTCTAAAACACTTGGGCATCACAGGTGATGGGATTGGGCAGAGGGGCAGCCCTTGAAAGGGGTTTTGCTTTCTGCAGGGATCCTATGATGTTAGAACAAGCATGTAGGTTAAGGGATGAATCCCATTTCTCTTTTTGGCTTCTAGATAATTAACTATGGTCTGTTAGCTAGGTCATCCTTATTGTTTCTGTTGTAGTCTCCTACAAAGTCAGAGCTAGGGGCCATGCCTGTCCAGCAGAGGTGTGATAGCTGCCAGAGTAACTAACTAAAGCATCAGTTTTAATAAGTGTCTAAAACATCAGCTAAATGGCAGCAACAACACCAAGCTGGAGTGTGAAACTGGAGGATCCTTTGGGAAAACAGGAGCTGTAACAGGAACTCTTCATTAATTAAGACTCTGCAATAAGCATAGTAATTGCTCTGTTTGGGCTGGTTCTTTCTAACTAAAACTTAGTCATAAGTTAAAGAAACAATCTTGAGATGTGATTGTAAGCAGAAGGAACTTAAATGTGAAATATGGGGAGGTGGAAAAAATGAGGCCAAGGAAAAGAAGGGTGCCTGTGGGAACAGTTCAATTTACTATATTTTTTCTCTTGTCTCAAATAACCTTCATTATATAACCTCAAGAAACTTTGCTTTCATATTATAAAACTTGCGTACAGAAGCCTAAACATGAAAATGTGTGGTCTTTGGCTTTGCTAGCAACCTTTTACAGAACAAAAAGAGCCCTGAGGATAAAGCAGTTTGTTGTTTGCTTATCTTTGGAAGGTATTAATTCAGTCTTGACGTTCTGTACTCTCCCTAGCCACAAGTAATGTGATCCTAGGAGGTATTGCTAACAGCTAAATGCAATGTTTAGTCTCCAGACTTTTATAGCACACAGAACTAGCAAAAAGTTTTGCCAGCCGGCTTGGAAATTTCCTGTGGCGAGTTATAAATGGTGTCGGCATCAATGTTGGTGTGGGTGAAGGGAAGGATCTCTGACTCTTTCCAAATTTGATGTTATATTTCTAAGGTTAATATTGTCTTCTAATTGCATAATATATCACCATGGCACCCAGCCCTTTCTGAGGATCCTTTTCTGTGGGGCAATCTCCACTTTTTCATGTATGTGCTGGTGTGATGTGGTCTAACTGACTTGAACTATTTCTTGGAGAGTTATTGTGATGTCAGGAGAAGCTTTCGGTGCAAATCCATAAAAATGAGGAGTAACAAATTGTCAAGGCTGAACGGTGTGGCCTGGGTGTTTTGAAGCTATTCAAATATGAAATTACTGAGCTGCTGAGTGTGGTGCTTCATGCATGAGCTAAACTAGCCTTGGTGCCAAAGGAATAACAGATGGCAAATTGATGCTGATTCTTAAGGGAATCTGGGAAGATTAAATTGGGTAAGGATGACTTTCGACAGGAGAAAACTATTAAGCAATTATAATAAACAATAGAATTAGTAGTCATGTAGGTATGCTGAAGAGGAGAGATTCACACAAAGAAGCCAGGCCTTACATGTATGATGTTTTTGTAAGGTCTCAATAATTAAGGAGCTAATTTTCCATCTGGCTTATGTTAGAGTCCTAGAACTTCTTAAAACCCCAAGCCAAAAAAAACATAAAACAAACCCAAAACAAGCAAAAAACTCCAAAATATACACTCAAAATTCCTCACTGAGATTGAGTTAGGAGTAAAGCACAAGCTTTCCACAGTGGTTGGCAATAAGAAAAAAGGCAGAAAAATAAAATTAGGAAAAATACTAGGAAAATAAAAGAGAAAGCATCATCATAGTTTGTTCTTGTCTCACTTAGTCTGTGTGGTTTTGGACTTCTCATAGCATTCAGAAGCTTCTGTGAAGAGAGGTAGGAAGTGGTGACAGGCAAGTCTTAAACTTGGAAGATATGATGTGAGGTAGAGGGTGGGAAAGGCAGACCGTGGCAGTTTATAAACTCAGAGATATGGAAAAGGTGACTAGTGAAGGCATATTCAATATTTCTCATGACACAGGGTCTGTAAGTACATAATGAAATAACCAGCTGACAAGTTTAAGACAAACAAAACCCCCCTTACTTCTTTTTCCATAGAAACATAATTAAATGATGGCATGCCTTGCCACAGGATGTTTTGAAGGCCAAAAGTTTCAAACCATTATTACACAAATCAATGCAAGAAAAAATTCCTCAAAAGGCTCCTGAACAGTAGATACAGTCTCTGGTTGAGGAAGTTCAGAGCTGGGAGGATACACTAGGGAAATATTATTGTATACTTGTGCTACTTTCTCTAGGCATCCCAGCTGCTGTGGGGGAAAAGCAGCAGATTAGAGGGATCTTTGACCTGACCCTGTACGTGTGGTGTTGCTGGGGAATCTCCCTGGTATATTCCAAGGAAGCATCTGTCCTCCTCCAGCTTTCTGCCCTGTGAAAGTCTGGCTCCTGTAGATGTATATAAAATCAAGCCAATAAAAGCCGTTTTCAGTGTTCTCTGCCAGGGTTCCTCACGCATCAGGACAAAAGAAGGCAGCTCGTCTTTCCTCTTGATTTCTTAATACAGTGAATAAACCCACCTTGGTGGGATTTCTGTTCGTCCAGTGGCTGCACAGCCAACCTCTTTCCTTCCCAGCTTGCTTCTGCAGCATGTTTTATGTTGCCAGGTGAATTTTCCATTTACGGATACCCAGACTGTGGATTCTCTGAGACATATATCCGACATGTGAGGCCCAACACAACAAACTTGCCAGAAGTTTGCCATCTGTCTCAATAATAAAAATTAAACTAATAACTGCAGGGTATGTGAGATATTTCAGTCGTTGATGCTGCTGCTGTTTAATTTACTCTAATTTAAAAAGTGGTTGAGGGTGGGTTTGTTTTGTTTTGGTCAGGGTTTTTTAGTTTGTTTGGTGGTTGTTTTTGAGGGTTTTTTTAAAACAGGATTTTAACTCCCACATTTCTGAAACAGTTGAAATAAATGTTCTCAGACCTTTCAGAAAAAAAAATCTACCTCAATATCTAAAAATGGAAAATTTCAGAAAAAATTTGTTTGAACAGACTTAAGTATCAGGGAAGGCAGGGATTTTGCAATCTCCATATGGTAATGGTGTTTTTATATATTTGAAAGCAGCATGCAACACAGAGGGGACTTCTGAGAGTCCATTATTTTTCATGTTTTCTTACACATTAGTGATGATTTACTATGCAGATCCATTGAGGCAAGTGACTATTAGACTGCTTTTTGTCCCGACTTTTGAGGATATTGGGTTTTATTTCCTATGTGCTATTCCTAAAAAGAGCTAAAAATATTCAAATATTCCAGCTTCAAACTAAAAGGATCCAAGCTGCATAATTGGATACCATATGGAAAATGTTTAAGTTGGTAGCTTAACATTCATCTGTGCTCTGGCCACACACTTAATGAGCAGCTGTGGAAGTAAAAAACAGATGAGGTAATTGGATCTCCTATCTTTGGGAATAGAATGGAATACACAGGTTTAGTTTTCTATACATTTTGAATGCTCAGTATGTTGATGGGAACACAGCTAAGGCAATGAGAGGTTTTAATGGGTGTGGTGGTTGTGCTGCCTTTCCAAGCTGGTGGCAGCTCTCCCAGGAGCCCTTTGATATGTTCATTGGAGTTGGGCTGAAGAAATCTGTAGCACTGCTGTTCTTTATGGAGTTCTCTTGGACAAATACCCCACATTCCTGTTCAGTACTGTTCTTTGGAAAAGGAATATCCCTTTGTCTTTGTGAACTAGCTCTGTTTGTGATTGTGCTTTCGGATGGCAGCTTTCAGGCACTGTTGGTCTTCCTGCAAAGGGAGCCTGACTGCACCACCAGCACAGAAATGAACTGACTTAGCAGTGAAAGGCTCTGCTTACCAGGTTCTAACTGAAATTACCAATACCTCAGTTTTCTTTTGGAAGCAAAACAAACTCTAGTAATTTCCTCTTCATATAGTTTTTGCTTATACAACATCTCTAAGAGAGATTTTCCTCACCAATTATTTGACAGGGTTTTGTAAAGTGTGATGCTTATTTAAGACGATATATAAACTTCAGGTTGTTTTCCTTGGCAAGGTGAAACTTAGCAATGCGTGAAACTTCTCCTGTACCCTGAGACGTGGTTTGCATACAAAATGTGCTTTGAGGGGAAAATACACAGCTTCTCCTTCCATGTGTCCATCTTCCCAGCTGAAGGTTGGAAGGTAAAGGGAAAAGATAGTTTTCTCCTTTGTTTGTCAGGCAACTCCATTTTATGTTTGACTTAAATTCAGCCCCTGGTTTGGACAGGAGATAAACACACCTGTGCAAAAGAGCTGGCAAAAGGCTTCTGTTGGTATTTGCGGATTGGCTCAAAATGCAATCGTACAAAAGGATTCACTTGAGCAGCCCTGGTGCATTTTGAGTTGATCTCTTTGTGGTGTGGAAAAGAGATGCTTTACAGAACCTCATCTGAAGAGACTCTCTGTCACTCAGATATTTGCTCGTGCCTGCTTGGACTTGGCTGAGCTGAGGGCTTGCTGAGACACTTGGGAGAAGAAAGGAGTTGGCTGCAAGCACTTGAGGTTTTGCTCAAATTTCTGAGTGCTTCTGGCTCCTCTATGAGAGAGCTCTCAGGATGGGAATGAAGCCGTAATAGTCTCTGAGGACCACAATAATTTTTCTCAGCTAAGTTTGGTGGTGGTCAAATGGCTGCCTTGAGGCTGGGAAGAATTGCATGGATTGGTGCTCCTCTAAGCGGGATTTGGTGAGGCTGGGAGGTAACGTGGCTCAGGGCAGCTGCTTGTGGACAGCTAGAAAGCCTGCTGCCAAGTTATTTGAGTAAAGTACAAGCTCTGCTGTACTGCTGTGTTTTTCCAAAAGTAAGACTCTATTCCCTTTCCCCTACTTAGGATTTTCTTTTTTGTTTCTTGTCCAATGATGCTTATAAATTAGAAATACTGAGCTCATTCAGGAAACTAGAGCTTTTGTGGGCTGTGCTCTTCTGATTTCTACGATTTTCAGTGGGGGTTATGTTTTTTAGTTTTGTTTTGGTTTTGTTTGCTTTTTTGCCTGGTATCATGTACTGCTTTGTTTATTTACACCAAAATGCTCCAGGAACGGGTTTTTTTGACAATGGTGGTAACTGCTGCCGCAGAGATGGTGCTGCTTTTGGCACTGAGCTTTATGAGCTGCAATTGGTGCATAAAAGATGGAAACCTCCCATAGAATGCACTGGTTTTGATATTGCTGAGAACCTCTCAGAAAATCTTCTTGTGTTTATAAAGACACCCATTCCCTTACCTCCCCCATGGAAAAAAAAAAAAGGCAGTGACTCCTGGTGAAGTCAACAGTGCAGCTGCCACAGAGAGATGTTGAGATGTTTTCACAAGGCTACAGATTCTGGCTGTCTGCCAGTCATAAGTAGCTGGTACAAACTTATTATCTGATTTTTTAAAATTTTTTTCTTAAATAATCCAACTTCCAGATTATGTGAAAGAGCAGTAAGTACCTACTTAAATGCAATGCCGTTGGGTCCATTAGTCTCTTAGTAGATGAGACATATTTATTTGCTTGAAAGTGCATTAAACCAGAGAGGCCTTGTCCTGAAAGTCATATTTTAGTTTACTGAGTCACACTTAGCGCCCTTAGTAATCTGATAAATAACAAATTACATTAACAAAATGAAAAAGGAGGAGTTCATTCCTTGACATCCCCCACCTACCAAACCCAGGACTGTGGACCTGGCTATAGCTGTATGCACGGTCTGAAACACTGAAAGCGTGGCTTAAGAACTGCCAGAGCCACTCTCCTTGCCTGATATCCTCTGATAACTGGAAGGAATAAATGTCTGTGAAAGTGAAAAAATCCCTCCAAAACAAGACCAATAGAAAAAATTTTTGAAAAACCAAAGCAACACCCAAACAAAACCACCCCTCCAGTCGTATGTTAGGTGATCCTTTCCCTAAAATGCTCTCCAATTCCTTTTCTCATTCTTCTGTTTTTTAGATAGAGAGCAATAAAAAGGAAATACTGAATTAAACATTGTGTAACATGTGAACAATGGGTTTTGACTAGAACACATTTTCTTACCTCTTCATGTCAAAACAATTCCCATCACTTGACTGGGTATTTTTAGCTACTTTCTGACAATTTATCTGTTATTTTAGTTGTTACCTGCAGCAAAACTTGGATAATAGGTGTGAATACTAATGGCAAAACCAGATAATCACTGCGCAGGAACAGTTAAGGCTGCTTTTCCCCATGTGCATTATTCTCTTTTTATTGACAATAAATTCTATTTTAATTTAATGACCTAATTATCAAACACTGGGAAATTTCTGATCCTTCATAATTAGACTTGTGTTTTAACTGTCCAGCATGGGGATTTCATTTTGGGCTTTTTTCCCCCTATTTTTATGATTGGCAACCTCTCTTCCTCTGTTTCTGTCCCTGTTTGACCTCTTCAGATTCAGAGAATGTTGCGTAGCACGGGTCCCAGTATAGGTTTTTGGAGTACTGCCCTTTTAATGTCTTTCAGTCTCAGAATTAAACCTTTGTTTCTGTCACTTGAGCTTATTATATCTTGAAAGACACTGCTTTATCCTAGAGCAAAGTCAGAGGGCCCAGAGAAGGGTAGTGGCTGTCAAAGCCATTCAGACACCTGGGTCAGTATTTTTGGGAGGGAAATCCTGCTACACTGAGTAACTTTATTAACACACTGATGAATACCTCAAAGCATTCTGACAGCTTTACTAGGTTCCACTGTGCTTGAAAAGCTTGATGACCCTTCCTCATTAAATCATATTTATCCAAGTATCTATTGATTCTGACATATAGTAAATGTTTTGCTGGTTTACACAAGCAGAAGTTGGTCTGTTATTTACAAGAACACCCTTGATCCATTTTGTGAGATCTGGGAGATGCTTGCCCACTACACCCCTTTGCAAGTGAGGAAGATTTACATGACAAGCCTGGCAAAATTTCATATTAGAGCCCCTTAGAACTCCTGGGTGAACACTCCCTGGTCTTGGCAATTTATGGCTGTCGTGTTCCAGAGCTGGGACAAAGCTGCCTCTCTAACACTTGGGTTTGAGGCAGCTCCTCAGGCTCCTTCCTGGGGCAGCCTGGCTTAGTGGTGAACCTGCCTGACCTCCCTGTGCTGCGCACCAATGGAAAGAATTCCGTAGTGTTTCTGAAACGGGCTTATCTGCTCAAGTGTTTATATCTTTATGATCTGTTGGTTACAGAAACTTTCTGGCAGGCTCCTGGCTTCCAGTACTTTTGCAAAAGTTTTTTTTATTAGTAGTCTTCATACCTAGAGCAAGTTGTACTTTATGCCAGCAATGAAAAGATATTTTTTTAAAAATGTGTTTTTACCTTTAACTTGACAGAATTCATTCCTGTTTCTGCGTTCTCCATCTAGCCGTATCTTCCACACTTTCTAATTTATTTATTTTTTTGTAATAGCAGTAATACTCGATGTTAAACCATCCTGTTGTTCTTATTGCTACTTTTAGAGTCCTTTCCTCTCAGATAACTGTGAACTGAGAGTCTTTATGTAATGTTTTGAATTACCTCCCTGCTGCATGCAACTGCCCTGCTCTTGTAGCTGCTGTTTTAAAGGTTTTTAACTAAGATTTCCATTTTTCTGTAATTTCTTTTACAAAACTTGATATTCTTGTGGAGGAATTCTGAAGTGTTTTCTCTCTTGTAATGTTATTAGAATTGATTATAATGTGGTCATCAAAGAGGAGCTTTTCAGCAATCCAGCTTGAGCCACACCTTGTGCTTGAGAATCACATTTCACCTGTTTTCTGAGGTTATTTCTAAGCTTATTTAAAGTTCTGTACTATGGCACCATGGGTTTTATCCAGTCAGTATAGAAGTAGCCAAAGTTTCTTGATCTTGTCAGTGCTTGTGTTCTCTCTAATCCTCAGCACCATTCTTTGGTCACTTTTTTCATCATGGCTGGGCTTGATCTCTACTTTAGGTGGGTGCTGTAGGCAAAGCCTATAAAGGAATAGAGACACCCTATAGCGTGGATGGAAACACGATTCTCTGTGATTTCTGTAACATTTAAAATATACTGTGGCCTCCACCACCAGAAAGATTTGTTTCCATCTTTAGAAAACATGCTGCTTAACATTCTAGTACCTCAAAATGCCTCAGAAATATAATGCTCAGCTTGAAACGTGATAAATATTGCATACCAAGCTTGAAGTTTGGAAGCCAACTTCAATGTCTGCAAAGGTAAAAGCTAAAATCTCATATTGGAAGCCACCTGAGCTTTTGAGAAAACTCTGATCACTGCACTGAAGCTCAGCCCACCTCCCCAGGGACAGTTCCGCTGGTGTTTGTCAGCTGAATAAAGCAGAAATACCGCTTCTGCAGTGGAGAATATGAAAGGCATTTTAGAAAGCCGCAATTAGCTGCTCATCTTATGATCTCTGGCAAATGGTTCCTGCTGGAGAGGCTGTTGCGAGCAAGGCAAATTTGCTCCCTGACTTTCTAGTGTAGAATAACTAATTTACATTACTCAACAGAGCTGGAAGCAGCCGATGTTATTAGGAAGAAGAAATGAACAATTGTTGTTGGGAAATGAATCGAACAGTGTATTTTGCCAGCTATAACTAGACCGAGCTTCGATGCTTCTCAAGCAGAATTACAGTGATAGTAATGAAAATTGCATAATGAACTAAAGTACTGTGCAGAACAACACGTTTAGCTGTTATGGTAGATGTTGTGCAGCTGAATTGCTCATTATTAGGTGGCTGCATTTTCTGCAGGCTTGGAAAGGTGCATGAATAATTTTGTATTGTGCAGACTGTTGGAAGTAGAGCGTGGGCTTGGGTGTGTGAAGGAGAATTTAACTGTGGGGAATGGTTGCATGGGGTAGCACTACAGAATTTGTTATTTACTGACATTATCAGCTTTCAGGCTTAAGAAAAATTATTATTAAATGCAGTTGAGACAAGAACAGAAGACAGAAGTGCTGGCCTTCTCTGAATCAATAACAGGGCTTGACTTCTGTTTCTTTATCAAGTACACATATATATACGCACATATATATGCACACATATATATACATACATATATACACATGTTTTCACGATTTTCTATTGGTTTTTTAAAGGCAGGACTTAAGATTTTCACAAAAGGTCTCCTGATATCTGATTGTCAGCAACTTTCTTCAAATCCCTGCCTGAATTACCCAAGAGAGAAATGTTCCTTCTTAAGGAGAAAGTCAAAAAGAAGTGCTTGAAGAAACAACAGACAGTTGTTCTAAGTAGCTGGCAGGAAAAAAGAAATCAATAAAAATAACAAATGATGCTGGGCTATCCTAGAAATTCTATTTATATCTTATTTATCTTAGGCTACACTTCTTATTTAGCATGCTAACATATTTTAAAGTAGAATTATATAAGTAGCTAGTGCCTTTGTTTTCAGTAAAAATGTGTAAAATTGACAAGGCTGTCAGCATGATTTAGCACTTGTTTTCCTGGATGCAGGTTTTTTATTTTGGTTAGCTCTTGCATAAAATGTTTTCACTGAGCAAGAGAATGAAAAATTCTATTATTCACTATGCTAAAATTTTGAAACCTTTCTCTCTGTTTAGGACAATCTTTGAATTGTAATTCATTACATGCAACGCTTTAACAAAAGGTAAAGAGTAGGTTGCTTTGATAAACTTATCTATCTCAGTCAGGAAAATGTTTTCTGCTGTCCATCAGTGCTTTATTCCACCTGTGTGGAAGCCAAGGGAACCATTTAGTGCAAGCAGGCTGCAGCACCGCTCTGCTGAAGGGTGTCATGCCAAAACTTGAGAGGTTTATGACATTTTAGAGAAAACAAGAGTCTTGAACCTACTCAGCCTCCAGCACTGAAGCTGTATGCATCTCCAATTTTTATTTTTTTTTTTTTTCCCAGTAATGTACCAAGTTTCACATTGCATCAGACATTATTTCTGGACTTAAAAATTCTCCACCTTCAGCACCAAAACTCAACTCAAATTACTGGTACAGAGACAGCATCAGCCTCTCAGGTGGTTTGAACAGCCTGACTCCACTCACTGTTACACATTTGCCCACTTGCAAGAGCCCGGACTGCTCAAATCCTGCTTAAACAATATGACTGACCATGCTAAGAGAGGAACAAATCTAGGTTTCTTGTAAAGCTAGAGGAAAGGCTGCTTTACTTGTGTTGAAAAACTTCTTAGCCCTCAGCAGTTACTTTTTTTTTTTTAACATGCGCTAGCAGCAGGACAATCTCCAGCAGGTAAAGGGCATCATTGCTTGTGCTAACAGCCTTTGAAGTTTGACAGCTGGAAAGATTTCTTATACAGAGTAAAATAGATCAAAAATATACTGATTTTTATTTGCCAAAAAGAGAATTAAAATATTTCCTTTTTAATCAAAGGTTTCAAATGAAAATATTTCTGAAATAAGGACTAAATTAAGATAATTGTTTCCCCATGGTGGTTGTGGAGATGTTAAAAGGAGTTGCTATTCCCTTTTGTATCCAACCCACTTAAGCTCAGTTCACAGATCTTCTGAAAGAGTTGAGCTCAAACCATTCATTGCACCTCCTCAACCACCCAGCTCTTTGCTTTTCTAAGTAAGTTATATAAAATAACATGTCTCCAAGGGGAAGGGCTGAGGGAGCTGTGGAATACTTTAAAATGTTTGGGAAAGCTTCTTTGGATTTCAGATCCCCTCTGTCTGCTGAAGAAGTTCAATGTGGTCCCTTATAAGGTGGTGGAATGATCTGGTTAATCCTTGGAACTCCAGCCACCACCAATATGGAAAAAGCAAGTTTAGCATCTCACTTTCTCCGAATATTTTTCTAGTCAAATCCGTTCTGCAAGTAAGTGACCAGCATATAAAACAGCATTTTCTATCTGATAAAAGTGATTCTACAGCAACCGTTGTACCTTGTTACTGCAATTATACCTGGAAAAAAGGTCTGCTTTTGAGGGTTTAGTTTGTCAGGAATGGAGATACTGTTTGACTGTTTCCAGATGCCTACATCTATGCAATAAAGGTAGAAAGTTTATTTCCCAGATCAGTGGTCTGTACTTCAAAAAAAAAAGAAGTTTAACACCAAAGAAAGAAGTATGTGTGTCCAGAACTTTGTGTTTCAGTCATAAAATAAGAGAAATTTTTATTCCCTGGGAGTATAAAAAATGCATATTGCAACTTTAATGAGTAATTTAATCTCCTTCCTTACAAGCTGTTCTCCTCTAAGATCAAGTAGTATTGACTGTACAGTAAACACATCCCTTCCGTTGGTAAACAATTTGGTTGAATTACTTCTAAATACATGTTTAGTATTAGAAATGCTCCTCTTATCCACAAGTCCCTCATCCCTGACCAGAGAAGGTCAAATTGCTTGAAACAATAATCTGTGGAATTTAAAGCCGCGGGTGGTTTTTAACCTTATTTTGAGGTGTTGGTAAAATAATGGGGAAAATGTCTATTGTCAGTGAGTTGGTGAGTGAGCTGTAGCTTTGTGGTCTGTGTCCAGCACGTGGGCAGTGCTTAGGGCTGCTGCCATCAGGCAGTCTCTGCACTGTGTGGAGTTCAGGAGCCTCAGACCATGCTTGAGTAGCTGGGGAAGATCCACACCAGGCAAAAAACAGCCCCGGGGAATTTGCCAATTCAGTGGGCAAGAAGTCTGAGCTGTCACTCCCTTAAAGTCAGTTCTCCAGGACTGATGTGTTCAGGTTTGTGAGCTGAAAAGAGCACAAGGGACTGCACCAGATCTGGGGAGGGAAAAATGAAAGGTCTTGCAGGAAGTAATGGTGCCTTTCATTTCTCATGGTAGCAATTCTTCCCTTCATAGCTTTTCCTGCCATATACAGGAATATCTCAGTGTCTTCCAATGGAATGTTCAATAATATAACTACCTTCTGCCACATGCCAGTGTGCCTGTCATCCTCCTCCTGAAGGAAAATGTCTATGATGCAAAGTGTCTCTGTTGTGTTCGTGCTTGTTAAATACACATTGCTACGCTACTGTGTTAAAACAGGAATAATGAGAAAAGTGGTCAAAATAAGAAAGAAGGAGCCTTGTGATGATCCTGCATTCCTGGGGGAATTTTCTAGATGGTCTCTGACTGTTTCTGGCAGATGCCTGGCTCCAGAGAAGACAAACTCTAGCCTTTACTGTAGAGAGCTCCACCATACCCAAGGAATGAATATGTTGACCACAGTTATCATTACACAAGAAAAAGAGCCTTTTAAATATTTTGGGTATACACTGTGGACAGTCTGAAGGCAAGGATGGAGGATCTAAGGCCATCAGTGGACGTTTCTCAGTCAAACACCATGGCTTTACATAACGTGCATGCACGTGCAGAAATGGTAGCGTGTTATTGAGATACCAAGCGTTTTTGAACTGTCATTGCTCACTAATTGCCAGTGTACCTCAGTGGCTCATAATTTGTGAACAACAAACTACATTCTGTTGTCATAAAAAAATTATTTAGCTGTTTAGAAATGGATGGAATTACTGTTGAAGTTGGGAGGACCAAATTTGCTCAAAAAACAACAGCAGCCATTGAGGGAAGGAGAAAAAAAAAAGTAGTGAAGTCTAGTATCGTGTGCAGTATTTGTATGATCAGGTAGTATATTTATAGGTTCTCTTATTCATCACCAAAAGCACTGGCATGATAGAACATGTAATTAAAACTGGGTTCCTAAAAGTTCTTCAGTGAACTGAGGTTGCCATGGTGTGAAGTAGTAAGTTTGGAGTTGAAAGCCACTTGTTCTAAGTGCAGCTGCAGAATTCATTTCTTAAATACAATATACCCTGTTGGGATACTTTTCCCCAAACATTTAAAATCATGTTTCTATGCCCAATTTTGTTCCTTGTATAAACTGGTGGGTTTTGGGGGTATCTTGGTTTTTATTTTTTTTTTGTAATGAGAAACAGTATTGATGTGAGGTAGCAGTTTTAAGAGACAGCTGTAACCAGGCAGTCCAAGTAAGAAATACCACTTAACAAGTTCCTTTATGCTGCAGGAGGTTTACAGAGTGCAGAAGGTGCAGGAGCCCTGCTTTCATGTCCCCAGGTTGAACTCTGAGACACTTTCCTATATGATGCAATAAGAGAACTTTTCCTGACACTGTACTAGTAACGCAGCATTCTCCCTCTTTCAACATACTGTACTTCTCACCATTCATGCTTTTATCAAGTTGCTCAATCTCTTTTCCCTGTAAATAAAAATGAGGATTTTTAAAAATGAGAGTACCACGTGAGAATTTGTATGTGGTCCTTTGATGTGAACAAAAGCTGCTTTCCCATGCCTAGTCATCTGCCTCCTATGTAAATAGCTCTGATTGCCAAAATGTTACTGTTGAATTTTATAAGCCATTTGTGAGCAGAGGGAGAATGCATGCTTATTGCAGAATGTTTTCCCATCGTATTCATTTGACATGACTTTTAAAGGCAATATTAAGAAGTTTGCTTGAAAGCAATTAACACAGAAATAGTAACAATGCAATTAAAATATATCATACGGCTTTTGATTTTAGTTGACAGTATATTGCATATTAAACTGGGAGGGGAAAGTCTTGCTATAACCAAAACTTCTCTCTTTCTTTGGCTCAGTGTATGGCCATTAATTTGGTTGGATCCTAGTGCAGATTTCAGAGAATATTGGGTTAGATGAACTGAATTATTTGGTATGTTTCCAGCTCTGTTCATGATTCTTTATGTGAGTAACATTTCCTTGGATGATGGCTGGGCTTCTGCAGACTTTCCAAATGGAACATCTCCCTGCCAGTCACCAGAGCTTTACTGTAATTCTCTCTATTCACAAACAGGCCTGTGTTACACTGCTGAGGAGTCTGTACTCCTGACAAAGAAAATGGGGCTGAAATATAAATATGTTTTATATTTAGATATACAGAATACAGTTTCATAAATTAAAATCCAGGGGTTAAAATCTCCATCAGATGATGGACTGTTGGTATATTTTGATGTGTTCAGAATCCTTCCTGTATCAAACAGGGATTTGCATGAATTTCTTCTCCTTGATTTTGATTCTGGAATTTGTGTTTGGAGTGACAGCTCCACACCTTTCAGTTGTTTTCAATGCAAAACCCTTTAAACTTTCAGAATATTTTGAGATATGGATCCAGACTTGAAGTTTTCAATATGTAAGCCACTTTATGGGTAGTCAGGGTTGTTTGCTTCGTTTGTTTGCTTTAAAATCAGTTATCTAACTCTCCACCCTGAGGAGAGTTCGCCTCTCTTTCATGATTGTGCATGTTCAGAGCTGAAACAGATTACGAGCTTCTAGAAAGCCCCGAGTGTGGTAAAGCCAGACCTCTAATACTGTGATTCCAACTACAGTAAGAAAATCATGGGCTTTCGAACTGGCAGAAGCGTAGAAAGAGATCCACTTTGCTCAGCTGTGAGTGCCCTTGGGTACGTGTGGGTATCTGACCTGTAGGACTATTCTGGCCACATCCATACATCATCAAGAGAGCAATGCATTTACTTACAGCTTGGGTATTCTCTACTTCTTTCTCACAAGTGGATACTGCAAACTGCAGATCAAATGACTCCAAATGAGCACCCTCATCTCAGCACTGACAAAGCCAATCTGATGGGTCAGGTATCAGCTTTTTAATGAATGGATGACAAGATGCCACTGAGACTTCCCAGACTTTTTCCCTATCCAAAAACCACCCTCTGTAGACACTGTGAGCATTATAGAGTTTGCTTTACTGTTTGTATATGTTTCTTCTATATTTGAAAATGCCACTTCTCTTTGTGCCTGGTTTTGTTGCTTGTTAAGGAACCAGACAGTTTCTGGGTCACCTTTCTTCTCTGATATTCCCTTCCATAATGAATTATGTCAAAAGGACTTATTTATTCTGCATAGATAAGGTCTGACTGCAATAACAGGAAATTTTAGCTTTGTTCTGCTTTCTATCCAGTTTTATATCTAAATTGACTAAGGCATACAGAAATCAGATTAAGTGACTTCCTTCAAGTCACGCAGTGAGCGGCTCATTTTGGACAGAATCCCAAGAGGATACTTGTGGTTCCCAGCCCTCCTCTGTAACCTCCAGACCACATTGTCTCCCCAATGCACAGTGCAATGAATTCAGTCTGAACATTAAATTACAGCTTTGGCAATGAAGTAAGAGCTCCCGGGGCTCCCGTATTTGCTGTAACTTGAAATTTCCAGAAGGGTTCCTCATTGTGGTTTCCACAGCCTTCCTTACTGCCCGTGCCCATGGCAGTGGGGCCCCATGTGTTGAGAGGGTTTTCAAGGGCCACTGCAACTCTGCTGCCAGTTCTCATGTTAGCTACACAACAAAGCAAAATCTGTGGTTCTTTGTTACTAAAAGAGGATCAAGTCATCACAGTGATTTATTCCATTATTCCTGGCTTTTTCAGTCAGCAAAGTCAGTCAGTATAGGCAAGCTGATGGTGGATTCCCATCCTCAGAACAAATGTTTACTAGTGGGGAGCTCTGTGATCTTGCTGTGGAGAAGGAGATAATGAGAGGGGAACTTGAGATCAGATAAATGTCTGTCTTGAGGGAGGCTTTGCAAATAAATGCAAAATGCCTTTGGTTGTTTTGTAGCCACACAATCCTTCCCATTAGTTATAACAAACATTACATGGGAAGATGTCTCTCTAGATTACCTGGAGTCAATATCCCATTATATCCCTACAGGCCTCTGAGAAAGGCTTTCTTTGATACATCGCACTCTTGTGATATGGTGAGGCTGAGAAAACCAGCCACTTGAATGTTCTCTTTACTGCCAAGTTTTAAAAACTCACTTTCAGAACCAGAAAAGAAAGGCTTCAGATTTTCAACTGTTCTTTGAGTTTTTGTAGCTCACAAACCACTGAAAGTGGTCTCCTAGTTCATATGCAACAAGAAATATGTTCAAAACATATGTGAAAAGTTGAGCTTCTCCTTACAAAGCAGAATGATGTACCAATGATACTTTGACTGTGTGAAAGTCTGAAAGGTTATTAGTCACTTCTGAAACAGAATCAGTATAAAGCTAACGACCCAAATAGCAAAACCCATCAAGACTGCTTCTACTCTCCACTGTGCTGGAGAAAACCTCTTGCAGTTTCACTGATCCTTTACAGAAATCTGTGGAGTAGAATAGAAAGAGAGGTCCACTCTTTGCAGAAAGCTCCCCTTTCCTCAGTAAAAATGTCAAGCTGGTTCAATTTTGCCTTAGAAGAATAATAGATTTGTCTATGTGTTATTTTACATGGTGATTTATTGATCCTATGCAGCAAACTGTAAATTTTTAGTGAATTTAATTTTCTAACATTTTCGAGCCTGAATAAAATACAATTGCCTTTTTCTCTTTTTTTGTGCCCAAAAATTATGTTAATCTGCCCCAGAATAGTCACCTAAAATGTAGTTCATATCTTTTATGCAGAACAGAGAGAAAATTAGCTTCAAGTTAAATGGCAGGATCTTATTCCACTAGATAAAGAAGAATAATTTTCCCGATATAGCACAATTTTGTACTCTTAGTCTAATATGTATCTAGTTCTGCTTTCCCTTCATATCACCGAATAGAAATTGTAAAGATACACCACAGTTTTTTTTAAAACAAAGAAACCAACCCCCTGCAGATAATAGTGCACCCAAAATGCTCCTAATGAGTAAGCTGGGAGTCAGGGCTAATCTTTTATGTGAAGTCAAGACCTTCCCACACTGAGCGTTAAGTGTCCTTTCAGCACCCCTGATGTCACACCACAAATATCTCTTCTTTTTGTGCACCCTATATAATTAACACATTCCTTTAGTCACTGTCATCTTCCTCCTCCTCCCCCTGCCGCCCCAGCCATTAGCTCAGGGTTGGCAGAACAATGGTCTTTACCAGCTCTCAGGATTTTAGGAGTCTCCAATATTATCAAACTTCTAAAATCAGGCAAGGTTTAGGGAATCCTGACAGCTCATCTTGGATGAGCCCATCCATAGCTTAACAAACACAAACTTATCTTTCTTCAGTTTAGACCATAATAAACCGTAGCTTACACTGTTATGGCTGTGTAGAGAGCTATCAATAGTAATTTTAAAAATCAGAACGCTTCTATATAATGTTGCAGTTTATTGAAATGACTGTTTATCAAAATCAACATGCTTTACCAAGAGCAAGGCATTTTGGTATAAACATCATAGTTTCTTGAAGCTCATTTTTTGTTCCACTCAAGATTATTAGTGTTGCTAGGAAGGAGACAGAAACCACACCTTTTAGTCACAACAAGGACAGTGTGAGCTTGTTTGTTCACTAGCTGCCAGAATGGGGGGGGGAGTCACCTCTGCTTTTCTCCTTTTTCATTTATCTTAAATAGTTTAACTTTTTTGAATGTTAGAATCCACATTTATTGGTTGATAAACTTGACAGTGAAACAGGGGATGAAAGACTCTTCTGCCTCCACAGATCCCACCCTTCCTCACCAACCACAGGACAGATAAAATTTCTACTAATGGAAAAGTTCTTGTTTTCAAGGCTGAGCAGCCTAAACCATGGCACAGAAATGCATTCTGCCAAGCTGGGAGCAGACAGCTTTGGAGGCAGAAAAAAAACATTACAGTAACCCTGGCAAGTGTTTATGTACATAGTAAGGGACATGATCTTCAGAGAGAACACAGGCATCTGACCACTGTTTGAGCTCGGTCCCATCTCTAGCTTGAGATGCCCTGGGGAGCAGCACCATAAGTGGAACCATGGTTTCCTGGAGGGTGCAGGTGTCACACACTGTCCTGCTGTGGCCAGGAATGGGGAGGTTTGCGTCACCGTGGAGATCACGCTGTTATATAAGGGATATCCTAAGGAAAGGCCATGGCAACAGCACATCCCTCCCGGGGAAAATGTCTGTGAAAGCCTGACTGTGACCTAGAAAAGATGGTGAGAGGAGGAGTTGTTTATAGCAAGTCTTCATTGAATTAGGAATCTGAACACTGGTGAAGTTTTACAAGAGAACTAAGTCCAAAAGAATCCAGCAGAGGTGGGACCCTTGGCCAGCAGCAATGGTACAAACAAGTCTTAAATAAACAAAAACCCTCCAGCCCTTATGCCGAGGAAAAGGCTTCATCTGTGTGTTTGAGGGTTCACACAAAATCAAATGAGACACAGCTCTGCCTGGAAGATCAATGTAAGTTATTGTTATTCAGCAACTGGATAAAATATTGTAGCAGAGCACAACTGTAACAAAACTAGTCTGAGAAAGAGTAGGAAAAATATGTGCACAATTTATAAAATTCTTCTACTTAATTAATAAGTTTCTCCTTAAATTTTGAAACATGGGCAAAGTTTAGGCTACTCTAATAAGCCTGAATCAAGGCTTCGTTTTGGAATTCAATTGTGCTCCAGGCCCCTTTAAAAGAAAATTAATTGTTCCGTAAGTTAGGAAACCCTGCTGCATCAAGCTTTCAATAAGTATGCAGTGACATAGTGCAGTACAGAGGGTTTTTTTAAAATGTGGATTTTCACTGCATAGTGACAGGGTGGTGTCAGGGGTGGAGGATTTCATTTATTCAGTACCTGTATTGCTTTCCCTGACCCTCCCAGTGCCCTGCTCATTAGGAGTTTTCCTGCCTTGTATTTTTTAACTGGGATAGAATTGGTAAAAAAAAATCAAGCTCATGTGAACAAGAACATTATTATCTGCTTCTGTCCGTTCAAAGGCAAGTTGAAAATTACCTTAGAGTGGCTCACAATTTCTCCAGCTATCCCATCCTTTTGACTGGGAATATCACTGGCTTCTTGTGGTATTTCTCTGTGAAGATGAAGCCATTAATTCTGTTGCCTTGTGTGTAATAACAATAATGGTTTATTTTTTTTTACAACCCATTCTATGATTATAACATAAACAGACGTTTTGTCTTAATCTACTTTGTACGTTCACAACTCCATCCCTGCAGGTCATCCCATCACTTAACTTTTTCAAGTCTCAAATGTGTCTTGTTAATGTCCTGTGATGATAATGTGCTATGAGGCCCAGGAGATAAGAAACCATTTTTCCAAACTTTGAGTTAAAACTTTCTGCAGGTTTAGCAACTGCTGAGTATCCTACGTGTCATTCCAGTCCTGCATAGATAAATATGTGTCTCTACACACATAGATTTGAGACGTAGAACACAGATATATTCTAATGCAAAAAAAACCAAACAGATAGCTTTCTTGTTTTTTCTTTCTGTTGTTTGAAATTCCTTTTTGGCACACTGTATACATACTTCTTCTGGCCACATAGCAATGCAGCTGAAAAAATTGTCACAAAGTTCAACAAAGGGAAAGTGAGAGCCAGGGCTGAGTCATTGCATGTGTGAGAGCTGGGAGGAGAGAGCATTGGACTGTACTGACAGAGATTCAGAAAATGCTGAGGAATAATCTATCCCAGAGAATGCTGGCAAACTATCAAGAAACAAAACAAGAAACAAAACAAACCATGGCTCCGCAAAGGGATGGAAACCACCCCCCACAAAGTCAGCCAAAAAACTTTCCATGACAATGTGAACATCAGTCCAGCTCTCCTTAATTTTCCCAAGATGAAGGAACTGCAGCATAGATAGTTTCAGCAGTTAATTTAAAATATTGATCTAACAGATACTCAGTGCTGGGCTGTTCACATGAGCTGGTACACAGGTACTGCTCAGCAGGTGCTTGGAATACCTGTGGGGAAATGCCACCAAAATGTCACTGAAATATATGTCAGGGAGCTGGGGGTGACAGTGTGGCAGGCAGACAGCAGCCTCTTTGACAAGGCTGCCATCCCTCAACACCTGAACGAGGGCACAGCAGGTCCAGTGAGATTAGCCAGGTCCAGGGATCACCAGACAAGTCTGGTGAGAAGACAGGTCCAAGGTCAAATGAAGAAGTCAAGGCAAAGTGAATCTTAAATAGTTTAACAAGCCAGGTGCAGTGAACTTATCACATATTTCAGAGAAAAATCAAACACATCTCCTAGTCCAATGGGCAGAGGGCGTCCAAGTGGAAGGCCCAGATGGGACAGCACAAGCCCTGCTTCTCACACCTTCCCTGTCCTTGAAAATTGGATTCAAGGTTATACAGCTGCGTGCTATTAGAGCAGCCTTTGGATATAGGCAAATTAACCTTTAAAGAAGGGAAGATGCAAATGAAAAATATTACAGAGGAAGGTGTTATGAAGATATCTCAAGACATCAATGTATCTTGTACTCAACAGACACATCAGGAGCCCTGAGAAACCTGGAGCTGTGTCCCATGAGATTCTGCATGGATTTGCAAGACAGTGTGGCTTTTTGCCTTCTGCTGTGCTTGTAGGTACTCGTGCTAGGTGCACATCTGTGCACAGGTAGCTGTCACATCTACTCAGCTCCCTGCCTCAAAGGATAGGACCATCTCAGTGTCTCCAAAGGAAGATACAAGAATTCCTCTAGCAGATAACTGTAATGCAGCTTTGTTTACTGAGAAATTTCCTTTCTCGTCCTTTACTTTTTCCACAAAATTTCACTGTCTAGAAATCAAATTGTTTTCTTATAGGCTACCCTTTGTATTTTCAAATTGTACACCTGAGAGTATGCTTCATAAACTTATTGATAACCATTTTATTTTTATATTCTTTTTAAGTTCATGTGTGCCTGAAAGTACCTTCTAGACCATTCTTTTCTGTATCACTCTCTAACTGGTAAAACCAAGCTCCACTGTCCCACATCCTAGACAACCTAGCTGAACAAGCAGAGGAAATATCAGCACTTGTGACTTTATGGAAATAGAGGGAACTTAATTTTATTCTTTAATTTTATCATAGTCACATCCTTCCAATCACTGACTGTGAGTCATGTGGAATTCTTTGGCCTTCATTTCAGTCAATTTGTTTCTTGTTCTTAAGGTTACTGAGGGGCTGGGGCTGGATTTCTCTTTTCTCAGGATAGGTTTTTGGTTCAAACAAATCAAGAGCAATATCGTTGCTAAGTACATGAATTTGTGTATTTTCTTTTCAGGGCGCCTTTAACAAAATTGCGTTTTGGAAAAAATTCCTCTTTCTAGATCTTAGTGCCACTCTCCTAGATTAAACATTCCTTTGATATATTGACCCCTCCTCAGCAATTTCTTTCTCGAGGACATTGCATGGATTCTGTGGTGGTAACTGTCACTAGCAGCCCCACTAGATCTGCTTCTTGAGCTGCGCCAAGCCAGGCTCGAGTGTTTTCAGGACAAGGGTCAGAACATCCTCTCCCCTGTGTGCTCCAGAACAGCTTGTTCCAAGAAACAATTCTCCAAAGGTCAAACTTTCTGATATAAGACCAGCTTAGAAAAGAGCAGTGGATATCCTACATTATGATTTTATTAGACTCTTGTCCCTTTCATCTCCCAGAATTTTGTGCTCAGCAGTGTTCTTAGTAGAGATCAGTAGCGAGTAATTCTTATGAAAGGTCCTATGGTTTTCTGAAAATGGAGACCTGTAGTTGACACTGCCCAGCTTCAGCTACAAAAAATTGTGTTAAGATTTCCTGAATCATTGAACTATTCCTTTTCTTGATAATCCTCATTATCCTTTGGCTTCCATCGAGGAGTTTCGCAAAGAATAACTGCAGCTGAGCAACTATAAGGGTTCTCTTATTCCCTAGACTCCATGGTGAAGATGGGAGAGGAGGAGGCTTTCCTGGAGGAATCCCTTGTGGCCATAAAGGGATTCTACTTTAATTTGAAGGGATTCATGCCATTGCAGTGGTAGTTTTTTTGGTTACAGTAAGCCTGTCATTCTTCATATAATGGTCATCCCGTGGGTCTGAAGTTTCAGTGTCTTAAAAGCTACAAAGTACTTTGCTCTAGCCCTACTGAGGTAGTCATAAGAGAATGTCTTTGAGGTCTGGGAGGAAAGGCAAGGATCCAGAATATTGGAAAAGGACAAGCCAGAAAGCCTGCCTCAGGAAAGAGATGTAAAGGAAAAGGAGAACCATCAATTAAGCCAATGTATTTGAATGCCACATTAGAAGTTGTAGGTCCTGGAGTAAGTTTGATATTGCATATGGTAACTCTCAGATATATAATGAAGTTGTGGGTGTTTTCTAGCCAACATCTCAGCTGTATGCTGTGTTGTGTGTTTGTGGGATACTTTCCCAAATACAGATTAGTGAATTATTAACTATATGCAACTCCATTACAGTAATTCCCATTGTTACCTCTTTTAGGGCATCGAAATGATGAAACATGATCTAATTGCAAAACAAAGGCATAAACAGCAATTTTTGTAGTAAATGTCAGTTATTTAAGTCAATAATGTACCTTCCTTCATTGGTATTTGAATTTAAGTTTCATTTTGAAAGCTTAAACTTTTCCTACACCCCCCAGGGCTAGTAGGCAGCTGGTTTGAACTCTGGGGAGCCAAAGTCCCACGCTCCCTGCAAGATGACTTGCTTAGCAAGCAGTCAACTCCACTTCCCAAAAACTGCAGTGAATGCCTGTCTTACAGAGATGTCTAAAGTCATCACTGATTTGAGAACACCAATGCCCATAACAGCAGCCCTGCTCCTGAAGGAGTTTACATTCTCTGGCTTGTTTAGGTTGAGACATCAGCCGCTTGGCACTCCTGTAGTCAGTCCCTTGTTGCTGCTGGCTCTGGCTCTGAATAGAATTGTCCAAATTAAATAAAGGGGGAAGATAGAACTGGATTTCTTGGCATGCTGAGAAATGTTCAGCCTGTCCCTGTGGAGCAGGGAGCAATGACCACGGGGCAGTCTGTGGTGGCCTAGCGCCCTGGGAAGCCCTTTAGCATGGGCAGAGCTGGTGAAGCAAAAGGAAGGCTGCTGGTGACAATCTCTGCTGAGCAGGTGTGCTCTCACCTGGCTGCTGGCCGGCAGAGCTCACCACCAGCACGGGCACTGCTCCTGTCTTCATCAGCAAGGTGAGCTCATCCTTCAGTGCAAGCCCTTTGCCATGGGTCTGTGTCTGCAGTAACAGAGCCAGCTGGGATCTGGGAGCTGTGTCATCATGAGCCTCCCTGTAAATTTTATCCCACAAGTCACCCAGGCTGGCAGCTCCAAGCAGGAGCTTTGCGTGGAGTCTCATTCTTGCTTCTGTGGGTGTGAGTGAGGGCACCAACATTGCCAGAAGCAGTGAGGTGGATAAACATCCTTTTGGGCATGAGGGGATCTGTGGGTGGCAAGTTTGTGGCCCATTTCAGGGTGTCCTAGCACCTGCAGCTCCCAGATGTACAAGTTAGGGCATTTTGGGGTAGGTTAACCTATGCTTATAGTTCAGTGTATTTTAATAACTCTTTAATTTGATATTTGATACAATTTCCTTGCTTGACAAAAATACCAAATACTCTTCAGCTTGGGGAGAAGATGCCTCTCGAGCTCTTTTAAGCATTTAATAATAAAGAGAATAGCTCTGAATATTTCTATAGGAGTATTGTAGAAGCAAAATTTCCATGTGAGGCTTTACAGAGCTGGAAGTGATTTACATGACAAAAGAAAGTTTAGAAATTTTTTTTTTTTTTTTTTAATTCGGAAGTAGTGGAAATTATATGTTTTGTACATCACGTGAGCTTTGTGGATTTTGCAGTGTTCTCATAAAACAAAGCTCTCTCATCCTGGCTGGCAAGTGGGGGAAGAGCAGGGAGGAGCAGTGGGACATCCTGGCCCTGGAGATCATAGGCATCGAACCTCTCAGGACCCCAAAACCTCCTCTGCCAGCCCAGCAATCCTCCAGGTGAACTGTGTTAGAATGAGAAGCCTTGGAAATGTAGGATACCGGCAACAGGAGCTAATGAGCCTTCCATGATCTTATCTCCAGGTCAAACATCTTATTTTTAGTTTCGGGATGCTTTGGTTTCCCATCTGTGCAGCCCAGTGCCTCAGGGAAACTGGCAGAAGCCTGGGCATATTTCCACTAGGAGATAGATTTCCACTGTAGTTGGCCTTTTCTACTGCTAGATGCTTTGGTTTTGATGAATCAGCATTTTCCTATGGAAAAACATTCCTTTGGAGAATTTCCAGTCAGAATGAAAGCAGGATTCAACACATTGCAAAATCCCTCCAGAACAGTATTTATTCTCTATAGCTGTACTTATAAGCAATTTTGCTCTCCCTTGGTTTCTCTGTATTAAAATAAAATAATAAACAGATGTAAATATCACTGGTAAATATATTTATAATGAGGAAATCTATTTTGCCACTGGAAAGATTGTTAAGTGTATACACATTTAAATATAGGACCTGGAAAGGAGGTAAAAATCTTTCAGATTACTGTGTGGTGAAATAGTGAATTTTAAGACCTTACTTCACTGTGCAGCAGTATTAGAGGTCATGGAAAATAAAAATAGTTTAGACAATACAGTATTTGCTTTGCACTCTCCACATAAAACAGACTTAAATCTAGGCACGTATTACTGAAAATCGTAAATTTGATCAGACACTTGTGAACATATGTTTGTATTCGGCTTTGGTTGATTTTGACTTCATGTTTCTTCTGGCTATCTATGCTGGACCAAAACACAGCTCAAGCTGTTGGAAAAGTATGGCCATAAATTGGTGTGGGTGTGAGCAGCAATAAATACAGCCCTTCTCTCCCGTCCTCTATAACACAGTGGGTGTGAAACAAGCCATTAGCTCAGACTTATAAGTGTGGGAAAGCCATTGTACATTTGTCACGCAGATCCACATCCTTCCTTTCACAAACTAGTCATTCCCTTAAAATTAGTGTAATTGAATTGTTTGATTGCACGTGTAACTGATGTAGTCCCTTCCTTTTTATTGGGTTAAGAGTTTAATTCTTTCAAACCCCCCATTCCTACAGGATTTGCACAGGATCTTTCCCAGTCCATGTCAGATTCCTACCTAGAGTTCAGCTGAGCTGTAGATAATCCTTTTGCCTCAAGGTGAGGTAGCAAGTTAAGGGTGATTCAGTGACTTTTGGCATCACTTTTTAAGCAGCTGAAGGATGAGCTCTGTGCACACCCTCCTCTGTGAAGATTCTCTCTCTGGTTAAAACTGAGGAAGGAAAATCTCACTTAAGCTGCAATTTAGAGTGACTTTTGCTTCTGGCATTCTGTTTGCAGGCAAAGAAGGCAATGTTACTTGATAGTTGAGTCATCCTGTGAAAAGAGATCTCCCTGTGGAAAAATATCCTCAAGTTGCCACTACAATGGAGATGTCCGTGCTGGAGGCCCGGTTTGTGCCGGGAGAAGATGGAATTGCAGGTGGGCTGGAACTGGGCTGAGTGGATCAATGATTGCACAAGCTCTGCCACGCTCAAATCGTGTGTTTTAGTGCCAGTGCAGTTAATGGCTGGCTGAGTCTGCTGAGGCCACTTCTAGAGGTGCAGGATTTCACCCCCCTCTAACCAGCACTTCCCTTGAAATGAGACTTTTGCAGCAAGTATGACCTTAACCCTTCACACACTTAAGACAGATTGTTGTTTAATGCTGTTTTATTCCTCTGTATCCCTCCTGTTGGATCTGCCCTGTTGTTTATGCTGTGTGGAGGCAGAGGAACACTCTAGTTAATTGTGATGGGATCAGGGATGAAGCTGAAAAATGAGCAATAGCAACAGCAAGATAAAATCTCTTTGTGTGACATGTGCCAAAAAAGAGAGAAAAACAAAGAAAACTGGAAAGAGGAAAAAATTGTGCATTATACCTTTTATGGTTCTGAGCTGCAGACGGCAGCAGCAAATCACAAATGCAGCAGAGTTACTTGGAAATCTTTAAGTAGCTGTTTGCTGACTGTATGTAGATCTGGAAAGAATGAACATAGTCAATTGTGGAATTTAGTTAGCCTACTTTAACTAGAAATAAATCTGAGGCATTAATTTCCAATCAGTGTGATCCAAAGCCCAAGCATGTTTAGATTCAGAATGAGTTATTTGTATCTTTCTCTAATTAGAGACTCACCTACTTAGAAGATTGTACGCTAAGAGAGCTAAACCTTTTTCCCTATGGAGAAGTCACACAGAACACAATTTAAAGAACTTACTTTCAGCACCAAAACCAACATTCCATTTCCTAAGAGACTTGGCATCTGTAGCATGGAGTTCATCGAAGAAGCTGACTCAGATTTATTTGAGTTGAACATCTGACTGTTGGGTGTCTTCTTCACACCTTGGTTAGGAGGACAACTTGCTATGAGCCACAGGGACAATAAAACCTAAAAACCTTCTCTAAAGAAGGGTTTCACTGTATTAAGCCATGGGAGTGACAGAAGGACATGGGGTCGCAAGAGGATGGAGTTTCTTTTTGGCTAGATCAGTACATATTTAGTGTGAAAGTGCACCTGCCTCAAGAGGCTGCTCAAAAATTCTGTGCTCTGCATTCTTTAATTACAGAAGGCGAAGTCCTTTTGCCTTTTAGGGAGCAGAAGGAGCCCAGTATCACTGGAAAAATTTCCCGGGGTAAGACTGGGTTTACTTTTCTCCTACTTAGACTGAAAAGGAACGTTTCCTCTGTTGAAAGCAAAATTTGAGCTGATCTATGGGGTACAAAGTTCTCTCAAAACCTCTGATGTGGGTAAGATCAACTTGTTACAGGACTAAGTGTTTCCTGTGAAGACTTTGCTGGTTTGTAAAGTACTGATTCAGCACATCCATTGTGGGCTGCTTAATTTGCAGAACATACTTTATTAGCCTATAGTGGCTTGAAGCATAACGCAGCCAGAAGTTCACTGCTGATTTTTCCCAAAAACCTAAAAACATTTCAGATTTCTTAAGCAGCCAATTATATATATATGTATTGATATAGGCATTCTTAAAATTAATCTGAGATGCCTAAATTTTAATCCACACGAGGTTCTTTTTTTTATTCCAGGCTGCAAATACTGCAGGTATTCCTAGCTCAGGGTGGTTACCTTGAGTCTGAAAGGAGCCACATTCACTGTTCCTAAGCAATGATTCAAATTGCTTTCCTACAGTAACTTCCATTGAACTTACATTTTGGGTTTTTTCCAGTTTAATGGAACCTTTGGCTCAGGTTTTGAATGCAGAGGGGTGTACTTAAATTTTTAATGAATATGTTGAATGGGTCACTTGAACTGCTTTCAGATGATTTAGTGCTGACTTCTGCTGTTATCAAGATCCCAACTTGTGACCAAGCACCAGTATTTTCCTTTCTTGCAGAAAAATGATACCACTCAGGAAGGGAACATATTACTCAGGGAGGGAAATTTAGCTTATGATTGGATAGTAAGTAGCTAAGCATGGACAAATATTTTTCCCTCTTTCATATATACTTATGGTTGTTAAATACTTTGGAAGAGTATCTTGTTTTCTGAAACTAATGAAAGTTTGTTAATAGTAGAAATAATTTGAAGCAATTCAGCTATTCTAGCAATGCATGCAGAAGTTTCGGAAAATTTTCTACAATTTACTCTTTCTGTGGAGAAAAATGCTTTGTTAGTAAGCCAGCCTCTGCTTCCAGCACCATTTTAGGCCAAATGACCTTGAATTGGTCCCAGAACCAGCTGTCTTTTTTGGTTCAATCAGAATGGACACAGACTGAGCTTTGAATAGTAGCTTGGGCTTTTCAGTGGTTTGCTACTGCTTCAATTTTGTATTTAAATTACTAATGATCAGTTGATGATTAATTTCTATGAGTGTTTAAAGTCCCAGTGTCCCATTTGCAAAATGAACAGGTGTAGAGACCAGCAGAAAAGTAATCGTAGCCTTAATCCTCTGTTCTGTCCCTGGCACAATGAAAAAATTAAGGAGAAGGTGAACATCCTCATTCCACATTTTGGCTGGGTTTATTAATAGATTTGCATTTATTAAATCAGTTTTTACTAGGCTTTCATTGTGTCATAGGTCAATATTCCAGCTGGGTACTCAAAGGGTGTTCTGGAACTGGAAAGCAAATTCTTTTTACAGCCATGATTTATCCTCTTCTTAAATACTGTATCATATTAGCAAAACATTTATAGTGTGAGAGATGTATGAGTTGAAGTATTACATTAATAGTTTAAACTGAAGATGGGCCAGAATTTTTCTGTGGTGTCCTCTGATGTGTGTATATAGTGGAGTGAACAACCAAAAATGAAATTTGAATGTGGTAAATCAAATTGCTGCTCAACCCATCATCAGAAACCAGGAGAAAGTTTACACAGCTGCCTCTCAGCAGCTGCAAATAATAAAGTATATTTCTACCATCCTGTAGACACAAGTAATATTTTTATCTGGGTGAACAACAGCACTTGGCTGGAAACAAGGGGAAGAAAATATAATTTTTGTTTTTTTTTTTTTTTTTTTTTTAAATCAGTATTTGCTTACTTGGGGTGTGTTGTGTTGGAGATCTTCAGCACAGGATTGCCCTGCAGCTCCCAAGGAGCTGCATTCAGGGGGCAGTGGGAATCCTGCAGGGTGGCTGCTGGCGGCAGTGGGTCTGGCACTGACAAAGAGCTGGGATTCGCTGGCCAAGCACTAACACCCAGAGACTCGGGGCATTACTGGGGTGCCCTGTCTAGATCTCATGTCCAAAGGGCCAGGTTGGATTTAGAGTGATGTCCAGCTCTGCCATGGATTTTTTGGATTATTACAGGCAATCCTTTTATTGCTTTGTTTCCCAGTTTCCCCACAATAAAATGAAATAATGCTATTTACCTTCTCTGAAGAGTGTGCTGAGTTTGCAAGTAGGAAGTAGGATGAAAGGCAAAAATTTTATTTTTAAATATTGGCACTTAATTCTTGAATACTAACAATGATTTCTGAATACTTTCATTTCTTATAGCCAGGTCCATACAACCTCAGTTCACCTCCCTGTGGTGACGCCTTTAGATGTTCTTCTCCACAGCTGCCACGGAGATTTTTGTAGGGCTCTGGTATCGTTCTGGGCAGACGATAGCCAGGCTTTGAGATAAGCAGGCTCTCTGTGGATGCCTCTCTGGCTTTTTGCATGCACTGGAAAGAGCATCAGAAAGAAGTGGGAAGGCGGGAAGAGAAAGCACAGGCATTTCAGAGAAACAGGACAGTGTCTGTGTTGTAAAGCTCTGATATTATGCCCATCTGATCCCTTACAACAAAATATTGGCATGTTATAATCCATTCAGTTATTTTCTCAGTGTGAAGCAGTGATTTACAAAGACTTGATCACAAGCTGCAGCTTTCTCTTCCCCTCCTCAGTGCTCCATCTTCATTATCCTCCTGTGTTAGTGCAGAGAGCACTGCTCGGTACCACCAGCAGTCTTGCAGAAGGACACCTGCCAGGTGACAAACACTCTTTTTCACACTGCCATGGGGGACTCTGCATCTTGCTTGCCTTTAAACTGGTCAGTCTCCCTGGCTAGAAAAATGCTGTGCTGAGAATCAGTTGCTGCACATGTGTGTGTGACAGTACTCCCTGGGGTATATCTTGCAGCTGGCTTAGAAATTCAGTCGCTTTCTCTTAAAACAGATGATTTAATATATTTAGAGAGGGGTCTTATCCAGGTTAATAAAGCTATCAGTACCCTCTGCACCCACATCTATAATTTCCTTTCATCATGAAGTAGATCAGGATCGCTGCCCTGCACTCCCTGCTGTAGGTGTTGTGTTCTACAGGGCTCTGCCCCCCTGACCTGTGCTCAGGGCAAGGGATCTGTGTTCATGGTAGCTATGTTGGTTCTGTTTGTCAGTACTGCTCTGTGCAGAGTTGGGCATTTCTATGTGCTTGTTCCGGGGCAGAAAAATTGAAAGTGCTAAAAATCTCATATTTGGTTTTCTTGGATGTTTTTGGGATCTGCATAATGCCAAGTGAATCAGGCAGGACAGAGCTCTGCAGTGAAGCTGCCTCTGAGCAAGTCCATTTCAGGGTCCTCATATGAGGAAGGAGAACTCCCTCAGCTGGGGTCAAGGAGGTGCTGAAGCTTGGAGCAAGAACTGCCAGGTCCCAGACACAGTTAATGCAGAGAGCAGGCAGCTCTAGGGTGTGACCCAGCCTGCACCTCCCTGCCCAGCTCCTCTCTCCCCACTGACCAAGGAGAGTCAGGATCTGACAGAGGCACTCGGTGGGAATCTGTCATCCTGCAGCATGGCCAGGGGACAGAGCTTTTTTGTAACATTTCGATTTCTTATGACTGCTCAGACCCCAGCACTCCTTTTGTTTGTTTTGGCCAGGTATGGACTTTCTTAAGCATTTTTGATTAAATTATTAACACAAGATTATTGAAGAGTATTGCATCTCCTCAGTGCCACGCTGGGTTAAAGCACCAGCAAGCAGTGTCTTTAAGCTTTGCACATCCTCCCTGCGTGGCACTGTGGTTAATGCTGCAATGAGAGACCAGTCCCTTGCTATGCAATATTAAGCAGGAAAGGATGTAATTCAATACTACTACTCTGATAGTTAAGCATGTCATGTTTCCATACTGTAGTACTGATGTGAAGGGAAGAAAAGCCCAGACCCAGACTGTCAGCTTCTGAAGTGGTTTAGCTTCATGGAATTCACTTGAATAAACTACAGATCTGACCCACAATGATACAGCCTGGATCAGCTAAAGTATAGCAGTGACAGGAAATCTAGGGCCAAGCCTGTCCCTGGATCATGGAGATGTTAAGTTGGATAAAGAACTTACTTTGTGCAAAGAAAAGACATTTTTATTGCTTTTAGTAGACGTATGATACTCATATATAGTATAAGTAGCAACAGTAGAGAAGGTTTAATAATTTTTACTCATGTGCACTGTTTAGTTCAAAGGGCTTTGAATGTAATTTCAACCAGACAATGTGAGGAACAGTATGGTATTAAAAGACTGCCAGGGGAAAAGCCATACAAGCACACAAGATGGAATAAGTCTGTAAAGAAAAGTGTATTTTATTCAATATTTTGTTTTTTTTCCCTCTCCTGCCTTCATTCAAACTCAAATCACATCCAATAATATTTTAAAGAACCACCAGCCATTCTGCATTGACTTGGGGGTGGTTTTGGCAGGAATTTTATATTTTTTCCCTCAGCTCAGAAAAAAGAGGGTGATATTTCTCCTGTGTTTCTGCTGTTATTGATAAATAATAGGCTGCAGATCTGTATGTTGGGGAGCTTAGTAATCAGGGAATTTGTGAAAAGTAATGACTCACCTGAACCTTCAAGCTAAAGATCAGCTGTGATTCACCTGGACTCTCCTAATTGTCTCAATTTAGGCTTAAGACTTCCATCTGTTCTAAATCTAGTTACCATGAAAAACCAATAAAAAAGCCTTGCATATACATATATTTTGTTCAGAGATACCTGACTCTCCCTTCTATGGGAATAGGTTCATAATTCTGATATATTTTTATCAAAATAAGCAACCTAAAAAAAATTTTGAAATTTGTAGCCTTGCAGGAGACTTATTATATTTGCCTTATGTTATATTACCTCATATTATATTTGACTTATTACATTCAACTTAGAGAAGCCTTTTTATAAGCAGAGAAAAAAAAATCCAGATATGGAAAACTACTTATCCTGTCAAAGAGATTGCAGTTATTGAACAATTATCTAAATATTCCACACCATTGTAAAAAATTACCACTTAATCGTTTCTAGTTTAAAAAAAAATCATAAAGAGAAGTTCATGAGATATAGCAAGTCAAAATAAGGGCACCTTTGCAAAACAAATAAGATTTTCACATGGGAATCACTGTTTCCAACTCAGCCCAAATCCTCTTAAGCTTTTAAAGAATCATTGTCATTTCTATGCATTCTCTTCTGCTTGTTGTTTAATCTTGTGTAACTTGCAAGTCAATTACTTCCCTGCAAGTTTGGGTTTATGCACCTAAAGTTAGGCTGCTTTATTTGCTGAGGGTTATTATAATTCACTCAGCTACTGGCAAGAAATCAGATCCCTTTTAACTATTTACAGTGTGCCCATACATTGGAAAATAGAAAGAAAACTGAATGATCAGGGTGAAAACTGTTTAGGGGTTAATATTCCGCAGGGAAGAGCACTTAGAGCATAGTGCAAAGTTCTTTATTGTTACAATCATAGAAATCTTGTCCAAACAATGTTTAATGCTGCATCACTTTTCACTGACCTGTAGAAATTTGTTCCTGTTTTGAAGAAATGGAAAAAAACAGGGTGCTGGTGGAGAAATCTAAAATCCCCAACTGCTTGTGTTAGAGAACAAATACGGGTGGTCATCCAGTCCCTGCTTCCATGTCAAAAGATTTTGAGGTATCCCTTGTGTGCCTGGAATTTTTTAGCAGTAGTAGCTTTGGCTGGTGAGAGTAACGCAGCAAACACAGAATCTGTAACTTGGATATCTCATCTCACACCTTCTCTTGTTGCTTAACTTTATGCCATTTCCCTTATGCCTTTTTTCTCTTTCTGCCAAGGAATTCAGGGCTGCCATTATCTCCTAAAAGTTTTGTGTCATCTGAGATTCTTCTATACCTTGGTAACTGTACTGTTTATTTGTCTTGTACACCATTTTCCTTCCTCTGCTTCTGCCCTTTAACTTCACAGTGTCATTCGAGGACTCTGATCTCTTCCAAACCCCTGCAGGAGTGTCTGGAGTTTGGTAGCGCTTTCTTCTTTTAAATTCTTAAAATGAAGGTTTAATTACAACGCAGGTTCCCTTTTGAAGTCTTTCTTTAATAGGGGTATTCTTGCTTTATTTTCTTTCTACGCTTGAAACTCAGGCTTCCTCCTGACTCGGAAGGGATTTGAAATTGTGTGCAAGTTGTCTGTACATGAGGGAAAGGAAGTGGATTTGTTTTGATGCCCATTCCTGAGGCAAAGGGGCAAGTTTATACTGTTTGCAAGATTTGCTATACAGCTTTAATACCCATTAATTGAAAGAGGATAAGAAATTATATTAGAAGTGTTTTGGATGGAGCTTTAACAATGCCTGGATTACAGGTTTTTCTGTGGGCAAAATATACAGCAGAAATTAATTCATATAAGCTGGAGTATTCATGGAACTTGAACAAATTCTCCAGGGGTCAGTCCTTTTAAGTGCTGTCTTAACTGTGTCAGGTTTAAAAGTCCCCAAAACGGTGAAGTCTCAAGTTCACATTCCATTGGATCCCATGCACTTACTGGTGTTACTGTTCATCCATGGAAGGCCAATGGAACAGGGTTTTGACCTGGCCTGTGGGACCAACAAGACATTAATTTCTTGTCTGACAGAGAAATCCCACTCCTTTTGTGGACAAGTCTGTGTGAAAGCAATGCCACAAGAGTTACAAAGAGATCACAGAAGAGAGACCCCTTCCCATCTGTGAGAAGATGAGATACTGGGCTTTAGAAGACAAACCAGGAGAAAATTATTATCAGCATTATGTTCAGACTTAAACTTTACAGCATTAGGTCCAGCTCCATCACCTTGCTTGCATGGGATCCAGGAGTCTTCAGCTCCCCTGTGATACAACACCTTCTTTGGCCAGCCAGTTTTTGCTAAGGTGTACGGAAAGTTTCGGTATAAGCTGCAGCGTGTACAATGAGCAGAACTTCACATTGTGCATCACAGAAGTATCCATTGAGAATTCAATTTTTCTGTGGGTCCAAACCCAGCCTTGTTCATTTTCCTTTGGGGATTTCACTAGCAAAGTTTTCTTAAGAGCCTAATGAGAAACACTAGGAGTCTCCACAATTGCTTTTGGGATCTTCCCAACCTCCTATGAGAGACACCACGGCAAGAGGGCACAGCATCATTTTATGAGCAGACACATTTGTGCTCCTTTTTCTGAGAGGCCTTTCATTGAAAAAAGAAACATTTTTAATTTTGTTCAAGATTTTATTTCCATTTCCCCTTTCCTCTGAGTTGCATCAAGAACTTTTAAGCCCCTTTGCTGTACTCTGTTCTCCCTTTTTGCCTGGGAACCCTTCTCCAGAACCTGCTTAGGTTCACAGATTACCAGTGTTACCAGGACTGTTTTACTTAAACCGCGTCTTTTTTTCTCCATTTCAGATGTGTGATGACTTCTAGCATGGGATTTAGAGTGAGTACAAGCACACTTCACTGGTTAGATTTGAGCAAAATAGGCTCTAAGGAAACCATGGCAGACTGACTTACCTTTGTATCCAGACTGTGTGTGGCAAGAGACACATTTGATAAGCTTTTAAATCTCTTAAAAATTACACCCTGATTGAGGACAGAGGAGATGGTCAAATCTGACTGGTTTGTGCCTTTTATTGTGGTATAACAAAAAAGGTTATAACAAATATGTTTAACTAAAAAAGGCTAAAATGTCAATGTAATTAGTCTTTTTAGTTGCTTTTATTTGTTAGTTTACATGTGACTTCATAATTGCAACTAAACCTGATGTCAGAAGATTCCAGATATCAATAATTCTTCTAAAAGAAAAAATAGTTTTATTTCTGATAAATTCAAACAGATTCAGAAGAACAACATCTCATTCAACAATCCTGCAACATTTTACACTAATTTTTTTGTTTCTTTTGCCTTCAGTGCACAAGCATTCACTGCAGTAATAATGACATCCCACAGCCATGACAATGGCAAAGTTCCTGTCAATGTTTCTGCTGCTCTGCCACTTTGGTGAATACTGTATCTCTCCTGTGCAGAACAGCACAAGTTTCTTCTCTTTGCTTTTAACAGACAGCCAACAGACAGCAGTTTCTGCTGTTTTTCCTCTCAGCAGAAAATCTGCTTCAGCAGCTGTGTGTTCTGCTAAGCTTGTCTCAGGAAGTTCCTGGAAATTTCTTCCCTGTCAGAGCTTTCTGCTTTGCTCTTTGACACAATAATCTTTAAAGCGTAATAGTCTCCCAGGAGTATTTCACGAATTTAAGCCCCAAATGATATGAGATTGGCATGCGGAGCTTCTAAACCTGTGTGAGTGAGAAATGCCTTTTTGGCCTATTTGGAATCAGGTCAACTGGCTTCATCTTCTCTGCTTAGCTTCGTAGATGTGATAAGTATGCCTCGAATTTTGTGTGTATAACTGCACAGATTGGACCTTTTTTTTTTTTTTTTTTTTTTTTAATCCAGTGGCATGTAAATGATTTACCATGACTTGCACTTGTGGCTTGGTGGTCTTGGAGAAGCCTTTTGTGGTGATGTAGTAACTTCTCCAGACACTGGTGAACCTTATGCACAAACCTGTCTGACTCAGGTTTTGGGGCGTCAGGTGAAACCAGGCTTAGGGACTAAAACTGGGTTTCAGGGGCAGGTGCAGATGGCAGGAACCTTTCTGAAGACAGCAGATGATGCACATTTTACAAATCCTCCCAGTAAAGACTCCTTGCTTGTTTGCTTTCATCTTGTAGCTAAATTCAGTTATAATAATTACAAGCTGCCCACCTAAATCCCTTTTGCTGTTCAATTAGTTGCTGTATTTACCTCACACTTATTCTTAAGCCATAACTCTGTGCTTTCTTCAACAACTGTCATACTTCAGAGCAGACTAACCTCTTTAGCTTAGCAAGCAGTATGAGTGGGACTGTTTCATATGTGCTTTTATGATCACAGTCACTTGCAAACTGCTCTAAGTTCTATGGGGATAAAAGACTACATAAATCTCTGATTATGGTTATTATGACTATGCTAACAAGAGCTGGCTGAGGAACAAGAAATTCTGTCTTGCAACAGCCTCTAAGGTTTTGAAATTCCTCATTGGAACAAGATCAAACCTTTACTGTCTGTGAAGTAGAGTTGTTGAAACACCTATTTTAAGATTCCCAAATCAGACTTTTTTGTTTGAATTTGGGATCTTTGTGACTTCACTTGAGATCCCAGATACCTACCCGAACTAAACCCTAAATGTCATTAAATAACATTTTATTTAATGAAAAATATTTTGTCAAAAACATTTTGAAAGGCTCTAACATTCATTTCTAGGGTTTCCACATGAAGGAGAAAACACCATACATTCTTATGCTCTACTTGAGGAAATGGGAACTTACTGTATTTCTTTAATTTTCGAGCTTTGGAAACAGATCATAGTGGAGGTGAGATTAGTAAACAATTGATCAGGGTGTGCATTTTGGGGTGTCTACCTTAAAAGAGAGTACACACCCAGTCTGAATGTCATTCTCCCTTGGCTTTGTGTACTGCTTGCTTTCTTCAGTCACTCATGTGACACTTGCCAATTTTCAGTAACCACAGGAAACAGGTCTTTAAAACACCCAGGGAGAAATATCAGATAACATCAGCATGCAAAATGCATTGTGTTGAAATGGAATTATTAGGTGACCTCTGGGAGAGTGGCCAGGGGGAAGGTGGGTAACTATGTGTCTTGAAAATAAATTGTCCTTCCACTCCCTCAAAAAAGGAATGTGTGAAAGACGTTAAAGGTCTTTTACCAGCTGGAGCTTTCAAACGTGTTAAGAAAGTAGAGCAGCTGCACGAGGTGTGCGAGGCTGCCCGCACATAAATGCAGTTCACAGCGCAGGGCAGCTCAAGCAATGCTCAGGTGAGGAATGGACATCCCTCCGTAAATAATTTGGCCACTGTTAAACAGGCTTGGATCCAGATTTCATTCTGTGCGTCATTAAACTTTGCAGGAACAACTTTTTCGAATATTAGTGTGTTTCAAATGGACTTTTTTTTGTTCTTTTACACAAAAGTGATAACTCTATACACCTCAAATGTGGTGGGGAAATGAAATCAGGCTGTGTGCTGTGTGCTTGGAGCCTCTCCGTACTTCAGAATGGAAAGTTCTCGTCAGTGTCATGTGGGACTTGCCCATTATGATTTTCCTTACCCTCCTAAGAACCATTTTGAAAAATGGATGTGTTCCTTCTGTCTGGTAGAGACTGGGCAATATTGCAGAAAAAAATCTGTTCACAGAATTAAAACAGAGACTTTTACCTGTATCCAGGTCATGATTCTCTTGGTTCTGCTTATATGGGATCTATTTCTCCCCTATTCTTCAACCTTCTCACATAAAGAATTCATTGTATTGATTAATTTCCAAATATCTCTTGAGTTTTTGCCATCTGAAATTTCAGCTACTTGCCAGCTTGTAAGAAGCAAAAATATGAAGTAGGGATTGTCTGAGTTCAAGCTCGCTTCTGTATTTTCTGGATGAGGAATATTTTCAGCACAGCTAATTTTTCCACCAACCCTTTTTTGGAAACATGGAGGGCAGAGATAATGGTCTAAGTGAGGAGGGGCAATAAACTTTTCTGAGTTTTTGTAATATAGTGATGTGGTAATAGCTGGGATGTGTCCATGTGGTCTGGTTGTTTGATGTTGAGCACTCCTGTGTGTTTCAAAGCTGCAGCTAAAAATTCCCAGGAGCAAGAGCACAAAGAAAGTGACTGGAAAGGACAGATTGAATAATCAGAAATACCTTTCTGAATTTTTTCTCCCATCTCTTCCTTGTGTTTCCATCTTCCAGCTGTTTCTTTTCTCCTGTTGGGACACCAAGTCCCACAGAACAGGTGGAGTAGCCGCAATACTCACATACACAAAAATAACAAGGAAGGCAGACATGAACGTTTGGGTGGGGCTTTTTTACTATTGCTCTTTGTTTGTTTTATTGGATTTTGGGGTTTTTTTTGTTTGCTTCTATTTGTTTGCTTTTCTTTTTGTAACAACTAGTTTAAGCATTTCTTGTTACTAGGCTTATCTACTGCTCCTCCAGCAGACAGGAGTGTTTTGTTTATTTGAGCTTGATGCTTAAATCCTTTAAGCCTCCCAGAAACTTACTCCTGCATTTCAAAGAGCTCTGTGAATACAAAGTGAAGACAAATATAAATATGCAGAGTGAACTGTCACCCCAACATTACTTACTTATTACTTACTTACTGTGCATTTGCCTGTGATAATTTGAGTGCCTTTGTCTCAGCTCATTTCTGTAGTCTTGGTGCTGCTGTTCTTGGTCTGCAGTTCTTATTGGCATTTCCAAGTGCCCTATAGTAGATTTTTCAGGATTTCTTCACTTCCAAACCTTGTAAACCTTGCTCTTCTGCTTGATGTTGATCCCAGCCTCTGTAGCAAATCTAAAGGATTTGGTCTGAAAATGTGTAGTTCCCATTTAAGGATTAAAATAAAGCCTTTCCTGAGAGACTTAGAGCAGGGTGATATCATGGGTGGATGTCCATTGGAGCCCAAGAGAAGGCTGTGCTGCTCTCAGGGCACTAGTGTAGCTCTCCATCCCTCACCAGTTACCCAGCTCCACAAACCATGATGATTTAATCCCCTTGGGCTCTCCTCTGCTCTCAGGTGTAGGTGTTGCTGATCAGACAGGCAGGCACCCGTGACCAGACTAGAGAAACACAACCTGCAGTGTCATACAGTCCCTCCATGTCCCTCTGCTCCTTTACTTCTCTCCCTTTGCTGCATTCTCTCAGTTCAGATCCAGGACATGGCTCCACTCAGGTTCTTTTGTGTTTCTTCTGTCGCTGACTGATAGAGGGAAACATTAGGAAGACATCAGACCCTCGTGGGTTGTGTAGATGGCAAAATGTAATGGCTTTCTGTAAAATGTAAAGCAGTTGCATGGTTAAGCCATAAATCCAATAAATGAACAGGGTCATGTTAGTTAAAGGACTCCAGAGATTGCCTCTGCTGCCACTGAAAGCTGTTAACATGTCACTGCAGGAAGTGACAATGTGCCCATGCAAAATGAATGTTATTTAAGGTATCTTCATTACATAGGAAGCTAATTCCAGAGCTGTTGTTTAAATGACTTCAGCATTCACAAATTAACCCCTAAGCTCTTCCCTCGCTAGTGAAGCGTACAGAAATAGACGCATGTTGACACCACTTTGAGACATTTTCTTAAATTTTCCTGAAGTTCTTTTTCCTAAATCCCTTTGCATTCAGTCCCCCTGGAATCGATGAAGATGCCTGAGCTACTCTGGTAAGCCAGAAAGCAGGTGATTGTTTTGCAGCATCCTTGAGGCCTTTTCCCCAAATGGATGATGATGCTTCTAGGGTTTGAGCAGCAGCCCACAGGCAGCCTTCCCGCATTTCCCACAGCCCAGGTTTTGGGATCTTCTGGAAAGCTGGGTTGTCTGTCCTTCACTGGCGGGATGAAGATGACACAGATTCACAGGAACATGTGGGGCTTTAACCACGCCCAGGACAGCTGTGACCTGTCCTCTGTTCTCTGTCAATGTGGTGCCTTAACCGGGCTTCCCTGAAACAGAGGCCAGACAGGGTTAGGAGAATAAAAAGAGGACAAATTTATTAAAGGCCTTTAGGTACATTCAGGGCAAACAAAGGTCACTTGTGAGGCTACACCCAAAATGGACAAGGAGTCATGAAGTCTTCACATTTTATAAGTTCCATCTTATTAGCATTTTGGGCCTTAATTCTCCAATTACACCTTCAGGTAATGGTGTCAACCACCTCAAGCCTGCTCCCCTCAATTCACTCTGGTTTACATATTTTGGGGCACTCTGAAAGTGCCCTTGGATTTCCACTCAGAGGAATTGTTTTGGCTAAAGGTGCTGGGAACCGAGGTTTTTAGCACTTTATATGAAGCCTAGAACTACACCAATGCTGCAGACACACGAAGAATATAAACCAAAAATTCTTAAGGCATCCAGTGCAGCCCTGGGCCAGCGCACAGAGGCACACAAACCTGAAACCATCTCCCTCTGCCCTGGAGCTCCCAGCTGCACAGCTGCAGCCCACCCTGGCAGCAGGGTAAAAACACAGCCCGTGGAGCTGGAAGCACGAGGGAATGTAACCCGGCTGGCTCGTGGGGTTTGCAGATGGACTCCCCCCGGGTTAATCACTCAGCAGCTAGAAATCAAGTGGAGCTGCTCCCTGAAATGCACTGTGAAAACAGGAGTAAAAAAAGAAAAATACATTAAGCCAATCATTATAACAAGGAAAACAAACATGCAGATAAATCATAACAGATCGAAAAGCAGTAAGTTACAAGGACATGTTTTCGTTGGTTTTTTATAGTTCCCACTGAGCTAAGAGAAGAAATTAAAAAGAAAAACTAAACTGATGTTGAAATCAAATTGCAGCATTCAAAAGAATGTGATTAGAATATTTGTTTATCCACCCACCTCAAACACTCTTCTTCTCTTGGGGACACAAATATTGCAATTATAAGAACAATTTTAATTTACGTGGGAAATACATCTTCATTTTACCCTACTTATAATTTGCTGAAGGGAGATGAGACCCAGTGCTATAAAGTACTTTTGTGGGAAGCTTCACTTGATAGATTTGAGGGAGAAAACACTGTGAGATCAGTAGGAAACTGCACTTCTGCTGCCAGCAGTGATGTCGTAGGTGTGTGGTAAAAGCCTTATGGCAGTTTTCATGTGTATGATTGAAGTGTTTGGAGTTGCTCGTGCAAATGAAATGAGTGGGATTCTGCCAGTGCTCAACAGTTGTGATGAAGTGGAAGGTATCACTCATAACCATATCCATTGTCTTAATTTTTCATGTGCTTCCATTAAAGAACTCTAAGATAAAACAAAACTTTTAAGTCAGATGGAGAAAATAAACTCAGCTGACATGTCATCCTTCTATTTTACTCAATAGTCTTTAGAACTAGCTTGAATAAAAATACTGCTGTGCTCTTTTTTGCAACTTTTTTCATTACAAAAAGTGCATTTGTCAAAACCATTTTTAATGAAAAATGAACCAAACAATGGAATGACAGCTAGAATAAGTGAGTGAGGGAATACAAGTACATAAATGAAGAATCAGAATTAATTTTTCTCAAGGTTATTTTTTAAGTTTTAGTTTGTGACATTTTCTTTGTATTGGCATGGAAGTTAATATAAAAAATCTGTTTTAAAATGTCAATATGGGAAAAAGTATTCCTGCTCAGAAATAAATCAACACAGAACAAGTACTTCAGATCTTATTGGGAAGTTGTCTTGAGCTCTTCTGAGAACACACTATGTGAATTCAGGACTTTACCTTTCTCTGTGTGTTTACCACAGCATTAGCTATAATTCTGCACTGGAAGATGTCTGCTGAGATGGACACAGCCTTCATTGTTCCCATTTTCTCAGAGTAAAGGTTTTGATCAACCCCAGTGTTTCCATGCATCTTACCAAAGGTTGGTTTCTGTGTTTCACTTGTTCTCCAAAATCTACCCTACTTCAGGATAACAAAAGGCAGTGATTAAATTTCTCCAGTAGAAGGTCAGGTTCATGAAAAGCTGACATTTGTTAATGTGATCCACTTCAATGAACACAGGTGTACTCTTTTGTCTTACTTTAGATTGGGACAAAAAACAGATTTTACTCTAGATCTTGAATTTATATGTAGGGCAGTACAGTCATGTTTGCAGAGTTCTTGTTTTGTATCCCACCATTTCACAGGTACTCAACTTGCCTTTTGTTATTTACAGCTGAAGGCTTTTTCCTTGAAATACAGCTGCAGAAAAATGTATGTACATCCTGATCCAGTTGATACAGAAATAGAGGAAGTTTCCTCTTTCTCAATGCTTTTTGCTTTAACTGCTAAAGAGTATGAGAGAAAACTTTAAGAACTTGTGTTTGAGTGCAAAGACTGTTCTCTGAATGACCCATAGCAGAAAATTTACACCACATTGGTTTACTTCCATTAGGCCCAAATATGTATTTCCCATTCGTGCCTGAGAGTAATGCAGTCACATTAGCAAATATTATATCCTAGTGCTCTTGCAAGGGCGTGTGAGCACTAGGCTTAAACCAGAGACATCTAAATTGAGGTTTCTGAGGTATTGGAAATAGCACGTCTCATCTTGAGGTTTAGGCTCACAGAATACAGAGGTGTAAGCTTTGGTGGAGGGTCTGCTTAGTGTATGAGTCTGCATTTTGATTGTAAAGACAGGGAATATTGGCCTGAGCCAAGATCTGGTCTTTGTCACTTAGTTTAAAGAAATGTAGGGTTCTCTAGCAATGATGCCCAATTCTCTTCTCATACTTTGCTCCAGTTAATTATTTTGAGACTTCTGGATTTATCAAGCTTTGACAAAATTTTACCAGGTGTCAGAGACCACAAGTTTAAGGAAGCAAAGATTATCATTTTACTTTATCCAGCCTTCTCATGTCAGCAGTGTTCCGCTTAACATCATAATTTTGCCGGTAAAAGAAATGTCAGGTTGAAATCTTAATGTTTACTTTTATAAAAAACTCTTTTAAAATATCTTTTTTCATTGGTTGTGGTGGTTCTCTGGTTAAATCCTCCTGCTCTTTAGTGACCTTTTGTGCCACAGACTTTCTGCGTGGAGGGAGATGGATTTCCTGGTGTTACTGAGTGACATTGAAGAGCCTCTCTCTTGGTTGAGAGCTAGCAGCGACGTCATGGGAACAGGCAGTATCAGGAGGATGGAAATTTTCCAGATGTCTTGGGCTTCCTTTAGGCAGCTGGGGTCTGGTGAGTTTAGCAGCCAAATCTGCAAGTTCTCAAGCTGAAATGTGGATTCTCTCTGTACTGGGTAGGAAACCATCTTCCCTGCTCACACCGCATCGTGAGACGCGCTTGGTTTGTCCTGGTTTCGAGGTGGCAGCAGGCAGATAAAGAAAGAGTTTTCCAAACAGTGGAAGCCTGCTGAAAAATGAGATGAATAAATAGTGGGCAGAGTGAGAGATGGTGGGCTTCAACTGCCGCAGGAAGGTGGTGATTTAACTTTGGTGCTGGGAAACCTTTTGGGTGGCGGGAATAGCAAAATATTGGATCCTTACCCTGGATCCTCTCCACACCTGACCTTGTGCCGTTTGTGACAAATGGCATTTGCAGCTCTCTGTGATATGACCTCTAAAGGTGATTTTAGACCCTGTTTTGAATTATCCAAGCCTCTCAACCTGCATATCTATGGATTGTCACTGGGTATTACTCTGTACATTAGAGCATCATGCCATTCACTGCTCGAGAACAAGCTTGTGTTTTCTCTCTGAACTTCATGAATTTAATTCTGTTCTTTCCTGTTGATATTGGCAAGTATCTATCAGAGAGAGTACCCTGTGTGTTTTCACTGTGGCCATCTGTCCTGGTATTAACAAAATGATTGCATAATCTAAACAACAGAATCCTTTGAGAGAGGAAGAAAAAGAAAGATACACACGAGTCATGTGGCTGACATGCACCGCAGTGATCCAAATAATTGTGGAATCAGAAATAATAATAATGTATTCGATTTCTCAGTGGAAAAATGCTTGATCTTCTAAGGAACAATTAAAAAAACAATATGCAATAAAAGCACTCTACTGTAATACAACTGTGTGCCTCAGGCTCCATAGCTTTTATAAAACAAAGTCATCTTGGTGCATTTTAAAACTGAAAAACATAATTAAAATGCCTTCTTGACAAGGAGAAAAGACATTCTTTTCCCGTTTGACAGACTTTCCTATCTGCCCTCTCACTGCTGAGCACACAGGGAGAGCAGGGGCCAGTTCTGCTCTGCACCAAGGGGTCAGGGTGGTTGGGGTTCCTCATTCCCCCAGCTTCTGCAGCATGTTCAAAGCAGCATCTGTAGGCACTGATATTAAGTGGTGTCTACCTAGAGTGAGACAGATGGCAAATTTGGTTTATTATTGTAATTATTGAGCTGATGAGTCATATATGTTGTTTGAAAGAAGGTAAGGTTTTAACATGATGGAGAGTCTCAGCTGTCACTGACTCTAATTAATCTTCTGGGAAAAGATTGAGACCTGCAAGTAAAAGTACAGCTGTTCAGGAAACACTATTAAAACCTGCAGGCATTCTCTGTTCCGTTATGAAAATCAGTCCATACAAGTTAATTGGTGAAGTAATTTCAGGTTGCTTTGCTTTCTTACCTGAGCCTGAGTTGTACAAGACAGCAGCACCATTTCTGAGACCATCCTAGAACTCTAGGTGCGGTCCAACTGTGAGCAGCTTTGTGATACCCCTGGATTTAAAATAGATTTGTGAGTTTGAATGGGACAAGTGCATGTGGTGGTGATGTTTGTGACATTTTTCTTATTAAGAAAGAGACAAATTCTTAAGTTTTTTGGTAGTGAAGAATGCAAAAAATGGGTTTGCTCTAGAATCCCTAGAGAAAAACTTTGTGACTTGCTGGGTCTTTTTTCAGAGTAAGAGCTAGGCTCACCTCTCCGACAATAGACTGGCCAAAAAGAATTGTGTTAAAGTAGGATAATTTCACATTTGCTAATGTTTTCACATGAAAAAGGATTATCTTCCCCCGCTTAAAAATGTAATTTTGATGATAGTAATGATTCTTTTCAACAACTGCAGAAGTGATAACATTGTAAAACACTTGAATGTTGAAAAAAATTATAAAGAACATCTTATTCTTTCACCTCTTTTTTTTGGGTGTTAGTTTATTTGTCCTATAATTAATTATTTGAGTGCCAGCTATTTGGTTATGGTGATATATATAGCACAGATAATTTATTATATTTGGTAAGAATTGTTTTTTCTAGTGGTTTGTCTAATTCTGTTTCTTTTAGCTTGGTAATGGCTGGGAGAAGCTCAGCCCATTGTCAAAGGCAGAAGCAGAGAAAGAGCAGTTTCTGATAACTGCTGCCTTTGATGTTCATATCCCATGTTCCAAGAGGAGCACATGAAGACTATACCTTTGTGCTCTCAGTAATTTGCAATAACCAACATAAGGTTCAGTATGCTGGCAAGCAAAATGTAATTTATTTTACTCTCTCAGAGAAAGACTTTCAATGTATGATGTGTTATGGTTACTGGATAAGAGGATCAGGGGTTGGTGTGATTTATATATACTCTCACTAACGTTTTGCCATTTTTTTCCCGTATATGGGAACTGTGAGGATAAAGAGGGAAGATTTGAAAACTAAAGAATATACTTTTGATCTCCAGGGAAACGTGCTTTCAGATTAAAGACTCTGTTACCCCTTTTTACCAACAAAAGTAAGACTGGCAAAAATTACTGCCCAGAGAAGATGGATGGATCTGCTGGTTGCAAACATTTCATCTTGAGATGATATGCTGTGCTAACTTTGGTTCCCTGTGAAACAGCAGGGTGATGTGCTCTTTACTTTCCTTTTTAGTTAGAGCTGGTGCTTGAGGCAAAAGCCAGCTCTTGCTGCGAGCAGGGCAGTGGTGTGAGGGGCCTGACAAGAGCCAGCAGCTCCCGTGTTGCTCCGAGGTTGGTGAGGGAGACGGTGAGCAGGATGGTGGCCAGTCTGGCCTTTTCTCCCTTCTCTTCAAGGCATGCAAAGGTTTGGCAGGAGAAATTCTCAGTGCCAGTCAGGACAGGGACAGGAAGCCAGTGGTGGCAGCTCTCTGCACCAGTCTTCTCCACTCCTGGTTAGTCTAAAATTACTTTTTGTAAGCCTCAAAGGCCTTTCCTACACTGCTGCTGTTGTTGTAATGATGAGCATAGTCCCAGTGGTAAAAAGCCTTTGTGGAAAAATAGGTTCCTTCATCTTTTTGGCCATAAAATCAAGGCAAAATTGCAACAGGCTGTTGAATCCCAGCTAAAATTTTTCCACTGGGATCTGTTCCAATGGAGATCACACAGTGGTTTGCGACCAGATAGATTGTCTCTCGTCTGTCCAGCTTGAATTTGGATAACTCAGGAGAGGAAAAAGAGACCCAGGATGTTACAAATGCTATAACAAGTTTTGGTTTTGAGAAGTTCTTGTGCAAAGAAAATTTAAGTACAGTGGAACTGAATTCAATAAAGACAATCTGCAGTAGAGGCTGTGCCTGGAGCAGGACTCCGCAGCTCCACACAGCTTTATTAACAACCAAGAGAGCACAGCCAAGACGTTTTTAATGAATGTCTGATGCCACAGAAGGGTAGTGAGGAACATTGCTCAGAGCATTGCTTGTAAGAAGGCTTGCACTTCTGCCTCTCCCTTCCCTAAACTCCATAGTAACTAGGGACAGAGACATATATTGTTTTATTGTGAAGGAAATTAAAACAGGCTCTGACTTGGAGGAAATCTTGCAGAGGAACCAAAAGGATTGCCTTGCCGTTGCTCATGTTTACAGATTCAAGAATCTCTCTAAGGCAAAAGGCACTTTGGGATAGAACTGTGGGAAACTTGTACTATTCTGTTCCTTGTCCTGAGCAATGCAGTGGCTTGTGCTGGACACAGATCTAGAGCTTGCTTAGAGCAAAGGAAGATTGCACAATGTCGAGCTTCAGAAATGGAACCCACCCTGTTCTCTCATCTCCCCACGCCCATCACAGGATCAAAGCTTGTCCTTAAAAGCAGGCCTATAATATGGTTCTGGTTGCTGACATTTCTGTTTTGGCTATTTATTTCTGGCATTCATTCCCTTGGGCTGAAAGGCTGAGAGGTACAATCTGTGTTTCGACAGACTTGGTTTTTATTTCTCATTGAAGTAATCTTGGAAATGGACTTCTTCCCTGTGAATTCTTACAGAATAGTGGGATGCTTCTCTTTAGTGTTGTGGTGATTGTATTTCTTCCTACATTGATTATAGGACTGCATTTTGGCTTTATTCACACCACACAGATTTGCCATTGGTTTGCAGCAACATAAATATGTGGTAAGAAGAATGAGGTCCTTCATTGTGAAGAAGGGGATGACTTAAAATAATGATTTCATCTTTAGCAGCCTGGGCTAAAGGGGTGAGTTTTTACCAGAGTAAGTGAATAAACGTGATGTATAAGCAGAGCACTTCTGCAATCAAAACATGCTCACCTTTCTTCAGCCAGATTCAACCTTTCAGGGCCATTTTAGCATATGCTGAAGTGATGCTGATCTGTCAGAATCTGCTGTCCTCAGCACCAGAAAAGAGATACTGGTTACCTGTGGCTGCTGACCTTGGCAGCTCTCTCACAGGTTAAATGGGAGCTTAAGAATGATACATTTCTCTCTGCCCTTAAAAGCCAAATGGCTTCATGGTGATTTTAGTATTTTTTTCTTACATTTCTGAATGTGGATAAAAGCCTGAAACTTTGGCCTCAGTGTACACAAGAGATCTGAAATTACAAAGGCATAAAACAATACCCACAAGTATTTAATTTCAACTCTTTTACCTGGTCCTTTGTCTTTTTGGGGAAGGGGAATTGATGTGGGAGAGTTTTCAGTATTTGAGGTTGACAACACTGTATTTTACAGATCCCTGGAGTAATGACCGCGTTCCTTTTACCAGTCTTTGCTGAACACTGAAATAGCTGGTGGGGATAATTATTATAGAAGCAGATCTGGACAGTTAATGTGTTATTGCTTTGAGCTCTTTGCAACTCGAGTAGGCATTACTGCATGGGTTATATTTGACTCACATTTTGAAGGTTACCCTCATGTCCTGTGAGCACCAGAGACCTTTCCTCTCCTGCTTTTGTTTTATAAAAGGCTTTAGGAAACCCCCAAAACACTCAGGAACTTCAAATTTGAAGTAAGGGTCTTGGGTTTGGTTCTTTTTTTCACGAAGGGATCTTTCTCTTATAAAGAAACTGATCCCAATATATGACAAACCTGGTATAGTACTAAACAAAAGCAGGTAGCGTGCCAAAAGAGCCTGGTTTCTTCAGTCAAGCTGTCAGTAGCTAAAAAGTTATGGACTAACGACCTTGCATCCCCTTCTTGACATGCCATGCAATAACAGAAACAAATGTAAAAATAGCCTTTCAACCTGCAGGCTACACACTTCAAACCCTGTGTGCTGGCTCTCTGTTCTGGTGCTCACCTCTCAAGGGGATAAGTGCTTTTTTCAACATCAGTAGAGGGCAAGATGAAGGGAGGGGTGTGTGTTTGAGCAGCAGGGTATGCTGAAAGTTAAGTTCCATGGTCTTTGGGGTGTTCTGGTGAGCAAGATCAGCTTTGCTGATGGATTGCGCTGGCTGTTACCTGTGTGAGTCTTGGGCAAGCCACTTGGAAAGTGCTGCTGTGCAGAAAAGCCTGCAATTGAATCTTTGCATCCAGGTGACAGGTGGTTAAAAATGCTGTTTGGGTTTGGTACTGCTGTTGTGCTTACTCCATTAGAGTGAGATCAGCCCCAAGGACTCGCCCATGGTACTGCTGCTTGTTTGTTCTGCGGCAAAAAGAGCCACCAGAAAAACTCTTTTGCCAACACAACTCAGTCTGTACTCTGGGGTTTTTACTGACAAAGTTCTACATCAGGGTAAAACAGTGTCTGTAAGGGGCACCAGTAGTGTAGGGAAAGCATCACAACCTGTAGAAGAGAAATGCATGAATTTAGAGCTGTAAAGAAGTATCCCCCACATGCCAAAGAGGCTCAGTCATGTACAGAGGTGCTGGTGATTGGCTGCTTTAATTTGAAATCAGAAGTTGTCTGTTATGGATGTCAACACTAGAACTGGTTGAGCATTCCCACAAACATATTTCTGAGAGGAAATGACGTGGGTGATGTGTATTGGAAACAAAACTCAGAGCATCTTTTGAAATGTTTGCAGGTTTATTTATCTAAAGGCAAACAAAATAGATCAGGAAATATCTTAGCTCTTCTCTTTCTAGTTGTTAAAGGATAGGAATAACAGTAACAGTAATGCCAGGAAAATCTGAAATGCAGATATTAAAAATAATAAGCACTGTTTAAAATGTCTGAAGGGTTTTTCAGAGTGTTCTCCTGGCTGGGTTGCTTTTTCCTTTCCTGAACTGGCTGGAACACAGCCCCTGTTGTGCAGTCTCTGTCCCTTTCTGGCACCCATGCTGCGAACACTTTGGATTTGTCACCCCTGAGTCCCCTGCAGTGACAATTCAGTCCTGAGTGCCTCCCTGTGTGCTGCAGGGCACCGGCTCCCTGCAAAGCAGCCCCCAAGGGCCTCCCAAGCACACGTGCAGCTCAGGCTGAGCAGGGAAAGCTGGGTTGTGCCCATCCTTCTTCCTCAGCATTCACACAAGAGCAAACAGCCTCGGGCGCCGGGGGAGCTTGGGCTCCACTTCCACCTGTGGATCCACATCCTCTCAATTGCTCTTCACATCTGGACCCAGCCAGGGCTTGCACACAGCTGTGGGGTCATACCTGCACCATAAAGGGCAGAAGGTGCTCCTGCTACAGATGTGATGTTGGCAAGAGCCAGGACAGAATTAAAGATGTTTGGTTTATTTTGTTTCCACTAAAGTTAAGGAGCTGTGGCTCTGAACTCTGAAATAATTGGTGCTGTTGTATGAAAAGGCCTTTTGCACAGAGTGATTCTGTGGAATAGGAATTTGTTTCCAACATCACATACTGTGTTTTCTTTGACCATTGTTACTGCCTGTCCTAATCACTGCTCCTAAGAGCAGCCAGCCAAAGCCTTGCCCAGGATTTTTCCAAGAGTTTCCATAGGTGAAGAGCCCAAAGGGAAGCAGTTGTGTGGTTAAAAATGGCATCAATGTGGAGGAGAGAATCAACCCTGTCTCCTGAATTCAGTTCTTCACCAGCTGGGGGAATGAACAGTATGTTTTATGCTGAATGTTGAGGGATCAAGTGTGGCTGAAAGCCGTGACCTCTCCAGCTTTCTTTTTTTTTCAAAGGCTCATTCTTTTCCCTGATGTCATTAGTGTTGCTATGGAGTTTCACAGTGCTCCACTTGGAGGCTGTTCATGCAGTTACTTAAACACACACTTAAATGACTTAATGAAATGTATACAAACTTGTATTGAGATGATCTCTGCTTTATTGATTGTCTACAGTCTGCTTGGCAAGATATAAACATTGGGGAAGACTTGGTCTCCATCATTTGAGAGTTGCAATCAGATCTGGCAGAACAAATCAGATCAAAATGCAGGCCACAAGAGCTTTGACTTAAAACCCCCAACAAAATAAAAAATTAAACTCTCTTGGTCTGAAGATTTAGTGAGTGATGGAAACTGCAGTGATGGAAAATGGAACATGTACTTCAGTCAGTGTCAGTACATGCTAGTGTTGAGTTTTTTTTGTTTCTGTGTCAGGTTTGAGGAGAGGGAAGATCAGTATTCTCTTCCCCTGACTGCTCCACAGGTGCTCGGCTCACTTTGCTTTGGTTCAACAAGTCACAATGCAGTAGCTTACCTGTGAACATTTACTTAGTTCACAGAAATACGAACCATTTTAAGCCCCAGTAAAAGATGTTAAAACTATTGTCTCAGGTCAAAACCATGCTCAGAGGCAGCTACTAAGTCTCAGCTGGTACCCAGTGTTTGCCAGTTTATGAATCTGAACTTTGGCCTTCATCTACAGCTCTGCTGTGATCAGTCTCTGCTCAAGAGATTTGCCAGCACAGCTCTTCCAATAAAACAGTCCTTGTGTAGACCTGTCTTTTACTGAAGGAAAAGTGCATTTGCTATTAAAGTTTACTGGTTCTGTTGAGTGAAATAAGCCAGACCAGCAAAAGGACTTTGAAATTCTGTACTCTTGGGATTTATCTGCCAAAGAAATGTCAGTTATACCTAATTAGCTTACTTATACCGGCAAGGGCTCATACTGAAGGGTTGGCCTTCTTTTCCTTTCAATTCTTGTAATTGTTCCACTTGATATTGAACCTGCAAATGGAAAACAGGGAAGATGGGGACATTCAGAGTGTGTGCCACAGTCCTACCATCTTCAGTGTTTCAGCAAACTGAGCATCCTTCTGTGCTCAATTAAGTAACTCCTCTTACTGAGTTAAGAGGATTTTTCACTTGAAGAAATTTTCATCAGATTCGAAGCTAAAACAGCACTACCACAGAGAGAAATCAGAGCTCAGGTTCAGGCTTGGCTACATTGAAGGCAAATACCATTCATGTGTAGGAATGCTGTGGTATAATGGGATTTTGCCCATCGTATATGCTGATGACTAATTTGAGTGCTTAATCAAAACCCTGTATGAAATCATTCATAATGATATAGATCTCTAAGCTTATTGATCTTTCAGCCATCAAATATCACACACAATTTACTGGGGAGATCAGAGCTGTGATCTTTAACTTCAGTGCTTTCTGTAACACGTATTACAGCTTCTTAAGCCTAGAACAAACCTTAACTGGGGATCTCAGATTTATCATTGCTCTGATCTCAATGCCCCTCATTATGAGTCTGAGTGCTGCAGAATCCCTCAAAGATGTCACAAATGCAAGGGAGCTCTGACACTGGTGACTTGCCTGTAATGGAGCATATAATGGATTGTAAGGAAAGGCTGTCAGCCTAGGTATGACTCCAGTCACGTTGCCATGAGGATGGAACAGCATAACAAAGGCTTTTCAGAAATCTTTCTTATGATCTTGCGCTACAGAGGCTAAACATCTTACCCAGTGAGGCAAAGTCTGCTGCTACTCACACCCAGGTGGCTTGGCCACCTTCACAAGAAGCTGGACTGTAAAGCCAGCATGTGTTCAGAGAAGTGAGAGCTGAGCACGCCCAAAGAAGTACCAGCTTTGCAGCCTGGGGAGCCCCAAACCTTCTGAAAGCACCCTTGAAGGGTTCTAGTGTCATTGATAAGCACAGGTAATGTTATGAACCCCCTCTGTTGCCTACCTGCTGTGCTGCTGTGCTGTATTTACCCTGGGCTCATGTTTTGCCCCTATTCTCAGATCTCTCCAGTGAGATGCTGTTGGCATATTTACTGCTCAGAAGTTTAGAAAAGCTTGTCACAAACTCTGGCTCTACACGCTGCAGTGCAGGTTTGGTGGAAGGGAAGGCTAAAGCCTGGCATCACACCCTGCTCTGCCTTTCATGATGATGATGAATATTAAGTCACTCCTGCCACGATGAATTATACTGCATGTGTTTAAAATAGAAATATGTATATTTATAACTAAGCAATAATGTTAAGTGTAGATTTATTAATTTAATAGACCAAGATGTGTGCTTGTAATAGTACTGGTTTATTTATTTGCTAGCCTTAACTTGAAGTTTAAAGCTACTTCAAAAGATGTGGCAGCCAGAGACTGAAAAGGAAGAATATATTTCCATACACTCTGCTTTTCTGTGAATTAACAAACGTCCGTGTACTCTGACAGTAGTTTCAGGCCAGGAAAACAGAACTGGAGAAGGGAAATTAATTTCCTAGCATGGACTCCCAATGGTACCATGGGGCAGGGAGATGCCTGTCAGCTCACCACAGACAGGGAGGACTTGTACCAACTCCTTTCATCAGCATTATCGCGTATTCCGCACTGTGTGTCTGAAATGTGAGGAGCAATACGAACTTGTGGGACTGCTGAGATCTCCTGGGAACAGATTTTTCATGATGTTTCTGACCTGTCCCAATTCTAGCTGGTCTGGCACTTGTGTGAGGACAGTCTTTTCCTCTTTGGTGGTTTCAAAGTCTGCCTGAACTGCACTGCTAGAAGGTTGGGTAGTGGGAGAGGAACAGATGAAACATGAGTGACTTGTGTGGATTTCTGCTGTTTGTTTGAGAAATATCCTTTCAAAAGTAACCCAAGATGAATCCACATCCTTAAATCTGATCTCCATCCTGAGCTGCAGAAAATCTTCAGTTGGTGTGGGCTCCTGCAAATCTCAGCTAATTGCAATGGTAGCAGTACTCTGAATATTGCCTCCTATCACCTGCTGTCTTGGCCCACAGAGGCAGTGAAGGCTGTATTTCTCTCATTCACTTTCTTTACTCTCTTTTCTTTCCATTTGTGTTTTAAATTAAGTAGTGGTCTGGCTTTTGGGTAGCTGAAACAAAGGATTCCCCATGCTTGTTAAATAAAAAAATTCTTTCATAGTCACAGTATGGAAGAGCTGAGAAAAAATGAGACACAGCTAGGGATGCACAACCCCTGGAACTCCCAGCCCTCAGGAAGACTCACTCCAAGTTTCCCAGCTGAGCCCTGAAATGTGTGGAGCTCTGCTTGCCCTTTTGTTTGATGTCCTCTTCATTTCCTGTTTGTTAAGTGATCTGAAAGTAAAACAACCAGCCGAGCAACCAAGGAAAAAAACCCTTTCATAATTATAAACGGGGCCCAGCTGTGTAAGCTGGGCTGCACAGAGCTACCCAAGATTGCCAGAAGGGCCCGTGTTCCTCGCATCCTTCGCTCTGTGGGTGCTCAGCCCTTGCAGGGGAATTGCTCCCTCCTTCCTCTGAATGTCTACCCTCTTTGGAAAGCATTGCTAGCAAGGCACTCAGATTCATTAACTCCTGAGCACGGTCCCTTTTCATGTCGGTGTCTGTCAGAGCTGCTGCTGCTGGGGATGAGACAGGGTAAGCGAGGGTGCTGGGAGCACAGAAGGGAGTGCCCCATCAGTCATCTGGGCAAGTGTCATAGCAGCAGTCAGAGGAAAATACCTTTGATATTAGCACTGAGGGTAAATGACCTGCCTGCAGTCACAGCATGACTGTGTTACAGCCAAAATAAATTGCACAGAGTATGTCAGTAGTGACCTGTGAATGATGCAAAAAAAAAGAAACCCAAAACTTCCTCACCTTGCCTGATGCTACAGGAATACAGGCTGTACAAGGGGTTGTCTTGAAAGTATTTGACTTGCTTTGGAGAAGCAAACTCAAACAAGAGGAATCTAAATGTACCGCTGCAACAAGTATAAAAGTTAGACTGCATAAAACTAGGTCTCTGCAGACAAGAGGTAGGTAAATACCCCTCAAGCACCTCAAGCTCAAGTGAAAATGATAGTGCTTAATTCCAAATAAAATCTATTACCGTCTGAACTCCGAGTGTATTGACAAAGGCTTCAGTCTTTTCAATAGACTCAATAGTACTGAGTGAAGAGGGGGAAAAATCCCAAACATTTCTGTGCATTCAAGACCTTTTCAAATAAAGCAGCAGGAGAAATTCAGTGAATTGATCTTTCTCAGCATAACTTTATGAAGGGCAGCATGGGTAAGGAAAAATATGTTTTTCTTTCTTAAAGAAAAACGTCACCTTCTCACCTACTGTTCATAATCTCCTAAGTACTTGATTGCTGTGTCTATAGATAGAGGGTTTGAACACAGACTCATTTTCAGACTGATCCTCTTCAGTGACTTCTACAAAGCCACTTCATTTTTTGCTTCACCTTTGCCATCTGCAGAAGGTTTTCTGGCAGAAAACACTATTTAAGAGCTATTTTGTGCGTTTCCTTGCGGAGGCTGCTCCAGGCAGCAGACGGGATTGTCTGTTCCGGACCCTCAGCTCGGCAGGGGCAGGGCACAGGCTGGAGCTCAGGTACACAGTGAGCCCCAAGGTGGTCAGGGGGTTCTTCTTGCTGAATACTTGCTGCCCAGCATGTCCCACCAAGGGAAGCCTTCCCACGCTGAGGAGTGTGAAGAAGGCACTGACCAAACGGGCCAGCATCTCTCCTGGGCCAGCTTCCCTCAGCCCCAGTGAGACTGGTCAGGCAGTGCTGGCCAGGCGTGGCACTGCTGGGGTGGCCAGGTCACAGAGCTGCCCCACAGCCCTGGCCCTGCGCCTGGCAGCCCCTGCAGGGGAGCTGATGCCACTGGTGGGGTGAGAGGACCGAGACACCCCCAGCTCCATCCCAGTGTGGGCTCACCACCTCCTCACGGGGAGCCTGGGGGGTGGTGGGGCCCTGGGTGTAGCTGGGGGCTCTGGCTGGGCAGCTGTGGGCAGCTGTGCAGGGGGGCTGTGCAGCTGGGGTTCAGCCCTGCTCGCTGGGTGTCTGCTCCACCCCACTGTCCACGCTGGAGGGCACATCAGGAGCCGTGCAGGGAGCTGGCCCTGGCAGCAGCACCTGCAGTACAAGGAGAATCATGGAGGAATATCTCTGCTTCGCTTCTCCAGGCTCCCACCATTCGTGACTCAGGGACTTGTGGCATTTCTGCTGTTCCCTCTGTGTGCTGTGAGCTAGGACTAGGAATGAGCATCCAGAGAATCCCGACACTGGTTGAAATACAGACTTGATCTTCTGACTCTGTCCCTGGGTTGCACCTTCTCTTTCCTTAATTCCCATAGGAAACCAACATAATGGCAGTGGAAGGTTACTTGTACTTGATGCCTCCCAAAGCTTCCTTTCTGCTTAAAAATATGTAATTAACTCCTTCATTTTGTTCATGCATTCTCACTCTTAGAAGGGTCCATGAGCTTGGGCAAGGTATATTTTTTCTAGTAAACCCTGTATCTGTCTGCACTTTGAACTTCCACATGTCTTTCTCAGAATCCTTCCAAACAGTCCAGCTCTAGCATTGTATGCTTGGGGTCTTCCTTACCATCCTCCCTCTCCTCATATTACATTTAAAAGTCTTAATTCCAGGAAATCCAGATGAGATGAAAGCTTTCAGCTCTAATATTCTAGATGCAAATCTTATTAAATTCTAAACCCCAAACAAAGCAACACTGTAAACTGGGAATAAAACTGAAATGAAGACAATCAATCACTCTCAAGTCAGTTCAGCAGCTCATACAGACACATTCTCTGTGGGCTCATCACATTCATATTAATGGACAAATTTGCTTCTTGCATTATATTCCATACATTACTCTCTGTAATTAGAAGCTAATTGGAAGCAGTAGGCAGCATGCCAATATTTGTAGCATTCAGAAATCATTCAGAGCTTTAGTATCTGAGGAAAAAACTGATTATTTCTCAGAGACATTTCCAACTACGTCTACAAAGAAAACATGTTTTTGGAGTCTCCTTCCTCTAGACTTCTAGGTTCTGGGAAGCTGAACTGCTTACACGTGCAATGCTAAATGATTACATTGGTAATTAAAAGAAATCCTTATGAGTCACAGATCTATCCAACAAAGGTGATTGTTAGGCCTGCCAGCTGGCCCCAGGCTGGATCTCAGCATTAAGAAACCGCAGAAGCGTGGTTATCCTAGCCTGGAGGAAAGGCTTAAGGGTGGTACTTGGAAAGGACAGCAGGGAAGAAAGCACAGCCCTGCATATTCTCCAAGCCAAGGCTGCCTGTGCCTGGTTGCAGGCACAGGAAGGGTGCCCTGTTCACAGGTTGTTTTAAAGACTGGGAGTTTGACTGGGGAAGACAAATGCGACATTTTGCAAAAGTAAGAAGCTCATCCCTTCAGAGGAGTAGGTATTCACAAGAGCAGCTGATCCATAATGTTTGCCCCACATTAAACACCCCCAGGGAGCTGTTCCCAGCTCACTGTGCCCTCAGTTATGTTTGTTACACAGAGTGCTTTGGAATAGCAAGGATTCTCCATGTAAAGGGAAACCTTACCCTAAAATAGAAATGTGTTCTCTCCAGGCACGACCTGTTTTATATTCTTGGCTACAGCTGTGAGGCAGAGACACTGTCTGCAGAACAAAACTGGGAGCCCTTCAGTGGGGTAGAACATCGGGAAATTTGGTCACCTGTCTGCAAATATCTGCCTGTGCAGTGGCACTTTGTCCAGGAGCAGGTGGAGCTTGTTCAGTCATTGGTTATGAACTCAGGGTCTTTTAGCTCTGTTCCCATTATCACACTTTTCCTGCTCTCATCCCCTTGTTTGCTGGGTGTGTCTGTACTTTTGCTGTCCAGAGGCTTTGTGGCTGTGTATTCCCGCTTTGATTGAGAAGGAACTGGCAATTACCCGTGATGGTCCCTCACTTCTTGTTCCCTGAGTTATTCTTTCCACTTGATCAAAGCTCTGTACAGAGGGCAATAAATTACAATGACTTCTAGCTGCAAATTTTCTCTCAAATAATTTCCCAGGTTACAATGTATGAACATTTTTGAATCTGTAGAGGTTTCTGTAAAAAGAAGCTGTGTGAATATTTGTGACTGGCAGCTGTTACCATGCCAGAAATTACCACATTCACGCTTCTTGTCTGTGAATAGGGATGATCATCTTTAGCCAGGTGCCAAATAGGTTCATGGCAATGGAGGAAAAGATAGAGAAAAATACATATTCCAGCCTGTAAGCCTGTGGATGTACTGTCCTGAGAACCTTCTCTTTCTCATGAATTCTGTGAGAAACATAAAGATAAGTTGAATTCTTCTCACTCTTTCTAATCTATGTTTTGGAACTGAGTGCTACAGGTTCTAACCAATCACCTTGGGGGGTGGGTAAATACTATCCAATCACAATTAGTCATTAGCATGTAGAAAAGAAGTTGTCGTAACAATAAACCCCTTCTCTTTGCTCTCTGTCTGTCTCCGTGTACTCCGCGCTGTCTCTACTCCCGCCACAACGACATAAGCCAACCTCCCCTTTCCAAAATTCTAAAGTGGGAGATAGAAAGGAAAAGAACATACTTAGAATTCTGCCAGAAGCTGTCAAGGCTTGTCCTTTTTTCTTTTTACCCATTGGATTACATTTATTGTCTCAATAAACTTTAAGCATTGGAGACAATAAAAATCTAGATTTCTTGTCATAAGGTCAGTAGTTCAAGTAGCCTGATTTTTCTCCTGACATCTAATTCTTAATTTTCTCCCTGCTTATGGCCAACTAAGGAAAGTTGCCAAAGTTTATCGGCCAGATTGGCTCATTTAACCAGAAACCCACACACTAAACCACTGGGATTTCCTCTAATGCAGTAGATGTCAGCTATAACAAGTCCCTATTAATAATTAATGGAGTTCCTATTGGACTGCCTGAACAATTTTCTTTGTTTCTTGTCAAACACCGGCACTGTGCAGTAGCCTAATTTAGTCTAACTGACTGTGTCGTGAGCAAGTACATCCATCCTGTGTGATGTCACCACCCTTTCCCCATTTTCTCTGTGACACAGCTTGAAACATTTAAAGAAGGGCCCATAAGTGCAGATTTGTCAGGTTGTCTGGAAATTTTGAGGGCTTAAAACCACTGGGGTGGCAAAGCAGGCATGTATGTTCTAATATAAGGTGTTTTAATATCTCTGGTGACCTTGCTCTGGTAACACGCCTTCTTCCAGCTGAGGGTGCCACAGCCCTTGGATTTTCTCTGGGAATTAGGACTTCAGGTTCTGGATTGTTCCAGGGTTTAGGGTTTAGTCAAGGGTTTAGGGTGCATGGTGTCTCCTCTGGCCTTGTTCCTTGAGTGCTCAGGCCAGGATAAGTGGTGTCACTGACCCGTGCTGTTCGCCCAGGGCACTGTGCTCCCCTCTCAGCCCTGCTCCATGGGTAACGGTGTGGGCAGTCCCACATGTCCTTGTCACCCACCCCAGCTGGCTGGGGAGCACTTTTGGGGCAGGTTGTGGTGAAAGACAGTGGGACCAGATGCCTCTGTTACATCCATGGGTCTGGAAGCTTTGTGGTTTCCCGTGTAGATTGAGATGAGCTTGATGTGGTGCACTTAGACCAAGCCGAGCCCTGCTCCCTGGCTGCCTCCTGACACTCCAGATTGCTCCAGGATCCTGTTCCTGGCTGCCTCCTGACACTCCAGATTGCTCCAGGATCCTGTTTATGGCTGCTGTCTGAGCCAGGGACTGGGTAAACTTGGGCTGACAGTGCTACTGGCAAGAACCAAGAAATTCCAAGTTTTAAACTTAGCTTGAGGGGTTTTGTCAACATAAACATGGCAAATCCTAGCAGAGTCCAGCACTTGTCCCTGTCGGCCCTGTTAAAAATAATAATGTGTTAAGCTGGTTGAGAAAGTGGACTACTCACAGTCAATCAGTATGGGAATTTTGACATGACTCATTTCTTACAGTTGCTCTTAGTTACAGCTGCACTAAGTCTCAGCTGTATAAAAGTGACCTAAATCAGTTTCAAAAGGAGCAGAGGAGGAAAGTGTTTCATTCTCTGATCGGCCCTCAATTTCAAACCACTGTTTTCTTTTGTTCAGAGGTATGCCGGAAATAATATTCAGGAAAAAAAATTACAAAGAATTACAGAGGGTCATTATTATTCTTTAGTTTATTTGTTATATGTCACTAATGTGGAGCAAGATTTATTTTTTTGTTTGGGTTCCAAAGGACAAAGGTCGTTTTTTTTGCCTGAAGGCTTTAGTCATTGCTGAAGTTATTTTCCTGGTTCCAGCCCTGTTCTTTTCAGGACATGTGTCTTGCCATTTGAACTATCCCTTGAGTTGAATAGGCTTAGCTAAGCTGGAATTCGTGTCCTGACCTGCACCCAAAGTTGCATGAGATTGTGTTTTAAAAAACAAAGCCTTGAGGATTCAAGCAGCTTTAGTCTCCCTGAAGAGATAAGGAATACATAGAATCTCTGAATCTACATCCTTTGTTCCTCGACCTGAATAGCTTTTGCCTTTTCATCCTACTGGGATAGAAAACTTGTAGTCTCTCAGGATTTCCCGGCTCATGAGGAATCCCAGCTACTGCAAAGCCCATAAGTAGATGCACAACAGCTCTCTGAAATCCTGCAGAACAAGATTTTGCTTGGTCTAGAAGTGCTGGAGCACTGAGGATGGGAGGATGGGGCTGACAGGGCTCACACAGACCTGCTTTGCTGAGAAGAACTGCTAATTTTCCTGAGGTACCCTTGAGGTACCCTAAGGTAATCTCCCTTCAGGTGAGAGCATCCACCAAACTTATCCCCTTTGCCTAGACTGGACCATAAACCTCTCCTTTATACAATCGCAGAACTACAGAATAGGTTGGATTGAAAGAGACCTTAAAAATAATCTAGTTCCACACCCCCTGCCACAGGCAGGGATGCCATTCCCTAGATCAGGTTCATCAGAGCCCCATCCAACCTGCCTTTGAACACTTCCAGGGATGGGGCATCAACAGCTTCTCTGGGAAACCTGTGCCAGGGCCTCACCACTCGCACAGTAATGAATTTCCTCCTAGCATCTAATCTAAACCTGCCCTCTTTCACTTTAAAACCATTGTTCCTTGTCCCATCACAATCTGCTCATATCAAGAGTCCCTCTCCCTCCTTTTTGTAAGCCCCTTTTACATGGTGCATTAAAAAACCTGCAGTGTCCTTTTTTTTTTTTTGCCATCCTATGTGTCTTTACAACATGTAAGTGATTTTAGGAATCACTTTTTTCAAATTCTCAAACTTTGCTGTGTAGCTGCAGAGTGCTAAGGCTTTATCACAGTTTGTTTTCCCTGTGTGAATGAGTTGTGTATTTGAATCCAGCCTTGGACTTCAGAGCTCTGTTGTGCTGTTACTGTGATGCCTTTGTAGTTTCAGGCTTAGCTGGAAATTGCTTCTCAGATTTTTGAAATCCCCACTCAAATTTTGAGAGGAAGAGGGTCTTGCATGGAGGTACAGGTTTTGAACATAGGGTTGAATTCTAGTTCTCACCCTGACTTCCAAGGTGAGCAGTGTTTTTTCACTGCTGCTCTGTGCAAGGCTGAGGAATTCCAGCGAAAGGCACTACAAAAGTTGACTCTCACCTCTAGTGGGAATGACTACTGGAGGACCAGCTAAGCTGCTTCCTTTTCCTGAGTGAGAATCACTCACTTCAAGCATTAATGATTCAAAGCTGATATTTCTGCACTATTTAGGAAGAATCTGGTGGCCCAAATGGCTCCAAGAATAGCTTCCCTTTGTTATTTTTTAATGTGAACATTTTCGTTTGCTTCATCATCCAGGGATGTTTTTGCTGAAACTATGTACATCACCCTACTGAAAGCCCATGAAGCATTAAACAGCCCAACGTTTTTTTCCCTGAATGTCCAGGGCTTGACAGACAGCAATTTCTAAGCTCATAGTACATGTATCTGTGTGTGTCTTCAGAAATACAGGTACTAGATTTTAAGACTTTGATGCTGTTTTTGTAAATAAGGGATCTGCACGCTGCCTAATCCATGGGTTTCATGTGGAATGCAAGTCTTCCTGCCAGGTAGGAGAGGCTGCCACTGCTGCAAGCTCTCACATGTTACAGAGATCCACCACCAGCAGCCTGATCTGCTTCCCTGAGCACTTCCTTGGGGTTCATTGCAACAGTGCTATCAATCAAGAAGCAAACCTCTGCAGTGACATCACCTGTGTGGCTTGTTTAACTTTTTGAAACTTGGCTGGGAGAAAGGCTGCCAGTGTAAGAATGAAAAATGGAAGCACTGGTTGTTTCATCCTTACTACCCCTAAATGACCATGTGCCCAAAGTCACCCTTTTTCAACATGTTTCATTTTTACAATGGACTGCAATCTCAGAGTAAGTAGCTGCACACTTTCCTCTGAATAGTTGCTATTGTTATTAAATGTTTTTATCACATTGATGGCCCAGCCTGAGCCGTACAAACAAATGCATGGTGGAAAATGGTGGTGGCTCCAAATGCACTTTCCAAAGGCTGTAGGAAACAGCAGGTGGCCAGGATGAGCTGAGCACGAGGTGAGAGAACTGTGGTTGTGTAAAAAGCATTTGTCACAGCAGAGCAGCTCCCAAGCCATTTTGTGCCATTTGTAAGAGAGGCTGTGAGAAGTTTTAGTTTTACTTTCAGTGGAAGTCTGTTAGCCTTTCACACAACCAGATTGGTTGGTGGACTCGCAGGCAGACACATATTGACTGAAACAGCATGAAGACATTTCCTGCTTTCATCCTGTCCTTGAAGGCCTAAAATTTGGGCCTAAACCTAAACTAATAGGCGAAGTATTTGGGAATATTATAATGAAGCCACAAGCAGCTTCTAAACGCTTCAGTTTCCAGTCCTGTGTCTTTTCTGTCCTCCCACCCCTCTCAGCTGTGACCAAACACCGCTGGCAGCGAAACTTCTAGCACAGTCTGAGTAGAAAGGCTGATCCAGGACAGAGCCTTGGATTCTGGAGGGTTTGGTGGTGATGGAATGCAAGACATCTAAATCCTACACTTCAAAAAGATAACAAATGCAACATGCTACCACAAATCAACCTCCAGTGTCTAGGGTCATTTATTTCTCTGTAGATGAATTAAAAGTGCAAGGTAGTCCCTTCAAGATGTTTTTTGGATTTGATAATGATCTATCAAGTGTTGTCTGGTTACAGTTCCACACATCAGAAGTTGTATTTACATTTTAGAAGAGAGGAAAACATTTCCCTGTGTAATATTTGATGTATTAGAATGTACACAATACTAATTTCTTTGGCTTTCCTGCGTAAATAATTGGGCTGGCTGATTTTGTATGCCCACAACTGTGGGCCAGGATAGTTGCATTTAGATTATGCATATGGATTTATTTTATGTTATGTGAATACAGGAGTGTTGGAATGTATTTATTGATTTAGGAGAGTGTCCGCCCTGCTCCAAGTTTACATGTGAACCTGAAAAGTTCTGCATAAGATCTCTTGTTTTGTGTGAAGCTATAAAATGTGAAGCTCTGTCAAAATTATGCTCAAACAAAAGCCACACATATAATTAATATTTCTGAGTATCACAACAAAAGTTCTATTTCTGAGGGGATGAAATTTGCTCACCTATGTGCTTTCCTTTCCAGTGATGTGAGACATCAGCCTTTATCTAAGCAGCAGTCTTTGTGGCGTCAGAGGGAATTTTGTCTGGTTTAGAGGATCTTTGCAAAAGCTCTTCAACCCATTTTTGAATGTTATGGCTTACCAGGACTGTGTTAGGATTCTGATACACACTGACTGCTGTCTTTCACAGCCACAACTCTCTGAAATGTCTTTCTCCAAGTCTCCGATATCTGTCTGCAGACAGAAATGAACAGACAGTGGGGAGGAGGAAAAAGAAAAAAAGAGAAAGAACTTAACCATTGTGGGGTTTTGGTTGTTCTTTTCACTTTTTATTCAAATATGATATAATGTGCTCTGGTTTCTCCTCCCTGCAGGACCTAATGGCTGAAAACCCAGAACAGGGAGAAAGCTGGAGAGGTTTGTGAGGACCCTGTTTTCTTTTTATAAAGTACTAAAATCTTACTGGCAAAAGAATGAATTTAACCTTATAGGAACTCAGCAGTGTTTTGGCACTGTCTTCCCCGAGGTCTTTTGGTTAGCAAATAAATCAGTGCACACAACAGCCAAAGAGCAAAGTGAAACAATCTTTACCTGCATGTTCAAGCAGCCGGAGGCTCTGCGGGTTTGTTTGAGCCCCACAGTCACGTCCGCCAGGGCTGAGAGCAGAAAACACATGTTTATTTGATAGCCGAACCTTTAGTGTTCTCATTAGCTCTCATTAGCTGAGAATAATTCATGAGCTCTGAGAAGACTTTTCCAACACTATATAGCAGCTAAGCCCATGCCTGAAGTCCATGTGAATCCTGGGCTCATCTTAAAAACAACCTTCCTTGTTCCACACCCTGTGACTCCTCTTGTTACATTCATTATTTTAGCTGTCTTTCCCAGCGCTGCAAGTGGGGACTGTCCCAGCAAGGAGAAGCCATGGGAAGGCCTTTAGGGGCTGTGGGTGCCAGCGCTTCCCTGGGAAGACACCATTCTGCCCAGCACAGGACTGGACAGCACAACAGGAGGATGCTGGGTGGATAGGAACACGCTCCTAGGGAACCACCCCCTCCAAATTCCCTAGCCCTTCACCAAGCTGACAGCCCAGGATTCCTTTCTAGATCCTGCTTTCTAGAAAGTGCCAAGGAGTGCAGTGATGAGCCAGGGGGCCCAATACTCCTCCTGCTGAGGTGCCCACCATCCTGCTGCCCTAGGAGCCTTGTAAAATAGTGAAACAGAGTCAAAAGAATTATGTTTTACAGATCAGTTGAATAATTTAATATTTATAATGGAAATTAGGTACAGAATATCAAGGCTCCTTAGGAAATTTCTAATAATTAACTGTCCTACATTTCCTGACTTAAAAATTGTATATGGATTCTGATTTTCCAAGGCATTGTGAGTTGCAAGTTACTAAAGCTATAAAGCAGTTTTCAGTGTTTAATAGATACATGTAATTACTCCAGGAAAATGGAATACTGTAATAAAAAGACCTTGAAAAACTGTTAGTGTAACCATAGGTCCCAATTTGCATTCTACAATAAGCCATAATTCAGATGGCAGTTCATCTACAACGTTGGCATGTCAATAAGGAGAAAACATTAAAAGGCTTATATAGGTATTTTTCCTTTCATATGGAAGCTTTCAAAAGTCAGCAACAACCAGAACTTTAAAACCAGCTTATTTGAGAAAAACCTGTTGAAGAATTGTTCTTTTCTGGAGGTGGATAGAATATAAATGTGTGGGTAAACTTTGTAATATTTGTCTTTTGCTAAAACATACCAAATGTTTTGTTCCCTCCCCTGATACAGTGATAGACTGAGGGCATTCCTCTCACAGAGCCAGCAAACTGAGGAAGGTAAAATGAGGCTGAACATTGCCAAGGACTATATTAGAAGATGACAATTAACTGGGATGGGGGAATTCGGTGTAGATGTAAATACCGTTGGGCAGAAAGGAAGATGTCACCAATGTTGCTGTGTTGGAAAAACACACTGGTAAAAATGCGGACTTCAGTGACACATTATGAAAAGCAAACATGGAGTTAGGAAAGAAATTATCAAGCTGCAGCAGTAAAATCGGGAAAATTAAAAACGTAATTTCGTAACAATGAACAATTGTGTTGGGCTTTGTCGGGGAGGGAAATGGTAATTCGGAGGTTGTTGAATGGTTGGAGAGCTGTTTTCTGCTGAACATCTATGACTTTTCTGCCCACTGATTTCTCAGAATCCAAAATGCTGGACAGTCATACCTATCCAGGTAGGTAAAACCTGGATATGGAGGTGCCTGCGGCTTTCCCCTCGGAGCCTCAGCGCTCCCGGAGCTCAGCAGGACCCTCGCCCATCCCGGACCCGGCCACCCCAGCAGTTCGCTGCCCTGCCCGGCGGAGCCAGGGCTGTGTCCGGCTGGCCTGGGGCGCTCCCAAGCGTGGGATGGTGTTGACCTCTAGTGGCAGTAGCGGGGACCTTGGGGCGGGTGTGGCCAGCGGGCTCTGGACCGGTCACCCCGCGCCGGGTGCGAACCGCTCCCAATGCATCGCTCCTTGCGTTCTGTAGGGAAATACCTGGGCACAAACTCACGTTCTGCATTTAATCCATTGATGGCTTATGGGGACTTCTTCCCAGAGAGTGGATTTTTTCCATACGAAATGTTGCAGCTGTCTGCTCTAGGGCAATACGCTATAAAAGCCTTAATAAAAAGCCCTAATTAATGTCTTCATGTTCTCCTTGCCCTCTGTGAGCTTCCTTTCATGACAGCCTATGATGTGCTCGGGCCCTTTCCCATCACGAGGAACAATCCTCTACCCTCAGAAGCATCTTGGAAGGATGCTCAGGAAAGAGAACAGGACGTGCCTGAGCTGAGTTCTCCCCAACCCTTGCACTAGAAATCGGAACGTGACAATTTGCGATGCATATTTTAGATCTGCACTTCTCTTTCAGCCAAGGCATTAAAATTTTTATTGAGGTAGCACAAATTTCTGACCATGTCACATGCTCCTGTGAAACAGCTCTTTCTGGAGCTCTTTCAGGAGAGCCCCCGTAGTGCTTACTGGTATTTCTGACAGCACAGACAGAACCAAAGGATCTCTTGTGATCCTGTGTGGCAGTGACAGCTATTCTGCACAGTTGGTGGCCCCAAGGGAGCCCTCATCATGGCAGTGCCAGGCTGAAGCTGGAGGCTGGCTCTGTTCCTGTGTCACAAAGCAGACACTCAGCCTCACTAGAGTCTGTGAAGGCTGTCAGAGGGTGGCAACATTTATCCCAAACCTTATCTCATAATTTAGCTGTAATTGAATCCAGCCCTGAGAGCCTCAGTTTGGAAAATGAGAAATGGGTTCTTACATCTCTAACCAAAAGTGGGCATAAATAATTGATAATAGATCAAATTTGCTAAAATGTATAAAGGATGTCATCTGTCTTCTTGCCAGCTGTTATGCTGAATAACCGAGAGGTTTTAGTGGAGACAGATGACAATGTTTAACATCAGTCGCTTCATGCACATTGTTCTTATCATTGTTTGTAATTCGAAAATTATGCTGGGGGCTAAGGGAGATTAACAATAGGAAAGTGAGTACCAAGGAAACCAATATAGCTCTCTGAAATTGAAGAAAATGGAATAATGTGTCTAGCACATGTCACAACAGTCCTGAGGAAGCTTCAAAGCTTGTCCTCCAGCTGGGAGCCTGCCACTGCTTTTGCAGGGTTTAGCAGAGCCTGCAAGGCTGCTGAGCTCTGGTGCATTCCTCAGCCATGCCCAAGCTCCTCTTGTAGAGAAACTGCAGTGCCACCATCATTGCTCTTTTTAAAGGAATGCAGCTCTTCACTGGGCTCCGAATGCTTAAAGCTGCAAAATAGCTGAACTAGAGATGATATGCCTGATAACTTGTATTTTTTTCAGTTATACCACTTGGCTTAAATAAAAGATTACCTCTTCTCACACTTAAAAAAAAAAAGAGTGAGGTGTGGAAGATCGTGACTGCTTGGATAGGGGAATGAGTGTGACACAATTTAATGTCGATGAAGTGAGGAGGCAATTTCCTCCCTTCTTGTCAGCCTTTTCCTGCAATTAGAAGCTACTTTGTAACTTGATTTCCATGTGTAGTTTAGGGGCTCATGATCTTGAGATGACAGGAATCAAATATTTTCCATGAGCATTGTTTGGTTATATTTGATCTCATTTGCAAATTAATAGCCTACATTCAAATTTCTGATCTGAATCTCACCTACGACATTCTTGAGCAAAGAGTTGCTAGTTTGGGGCTTTTGTTTGTGGTGGTCAGTATCACAGCAGTGTCTTCTGCTTTCACTTTTTGATTCAAGACATCAGCTCAGCAGGTGAAATCCCAACCCTTGAAAACAATGGTAAGAGTCTTATGAGCTGATTGGATTTCAGCTTTTGGCTTGAACAGCTGCTGTAAAATGTTTTATGATACATTTAACCTTTCCAGCTTCTGCCATTAGACCTCTGAATGGAAGCCTCAAGTATGTTTGCTAATTGATAAGCAGACTGTTAAAAGTGCTTGATTGTTTAAAGTGAATTTAAAAAACAAATATGAAAAGGTGATGGCAAATTCATCCAGCTGAAAAGCACACCTTAAGGATGGGGCTAGTTTTGTTTAAACATGAGGCTTGCAACTTGTGTTGTTCCATCATCAGTGATGTGATGATCTTGTTGCCTTCTGCTGTAAAGGGTTTTGTTCTAATAAACATCAGAGTTTGTTTTACATTTAAGAAGAAGAAAAAGTGTGATTTTTATTTCTGTGGTCTGATTTTGGCAGGATGCCTTCTAGTATGTGATCTGGGTTGACGCCAGAAACCTTGAACATTGTAACACATTTGTTGACTTCTGCTTCCAGGGCTTTTATTGCCTTTAACAGGTGTGCATTCGAATGAAAACAATGTTCTTTCAAAGCCACAGCTGCTATTTTCAAAAGAAAGCTAAAAGATATTTGTAGAGAAACCTGTGTTTTGCGTTTATTAGTAACAAAATCACAGTTCTGGAAAGCTTTGTGAAACTTGTGCTGAATTTAATGTTGCTCCTGAAGCTGTCTTCCTAGAATATATAATTATGTAAACCCAGGAAACCAAAAAGAGGGGGGAATGGGACATAATCAGATTAATTTGTATATATTGTTGGAGTTATATTGCTGGAGATGCTCTGATCAGAGACATAGACTAGAGAAATGGCAAGAAATTTGAACATCAGAGGTGTTCAGGTACTGCTGCTGCCCCTTATCTCCCCACTGCTGTGTTCCATGACTGGTATTGCAAAGCAGAGATTTAACCAGGAGGAAGCTGCATTCATCCCTTTGCAAACACTAAGACGATTATCAACCCTCCATGCAGTATTATTATGTGTTTGAAACTTGCACGAGGAATATTTTTGTGCGAAAAATAATTATTTCCTAAATTAGATCCCAATCACTTTTGGTCTTTCTAGCTGTGGGATATCTCATGGATGAACTGGAATCTCCCAAAACTGTGGAAATAATCCCTGTGTAAGTTTGAGCCACACTCCTTTTTAATGTCACTATTTAGGCTGGCTTTAGAGTGGTTTAAAATGTTGCGCAAAAATTTGCATTCTCTTTTCATTTTGAAGTAACAATCTTGGCAGCCTAATCGATGGCTATTAGTATGTTTTGTGTGTAACAGTCCTTTGTGCATGGTTATATTCAAGTAGAGCTTCCCTAGCCTGTAAAACTTTTTGTATATATTCAGAGCAGCAAAACCCTCATACAGCTCTTGAATATCACTGAACACATCTCTATCATCCTCAGTTTGACTTAGTCTATTTTCCTTCTTAAAAACCAATAAAAAGTTATTATACAACAGTCTTTTTCTATCCCAGGCTGTTAATAATGGTCTAATGAGGAAAAAAGTTGTGCCAAGTGATTATTTAATTTGTAAAACTACTCCAAACAAACAAACAAACAAACAAACATGTGTTGATTCCTTGCTTGGCCTGTTATGTTACATTACAGTGGAGCATTTGTTTCTGCGCTTCATTCTATTTTCTTTATTTCATGAGTGAGGGCGGGAAGGAGTCGTATCTCTGAGCACAGTGCAATACACAGCCAAAGCAATATTCCCACCACTTAATGGAAACAGCCAGATGCTTAAATGTCTGCTTCACTGAGGTGGGAACACTGAAGTTCACTTCTTGTCCTTGGAGGGGAAACATTTGGGGGGTAATCCAGACTAGATGAATTAAATAACAAATCCCCTGTGGAGAGGTTGTTGGTGTTTAAAGAGAGAATTCTGTTGGCAGTAACAAAACAATGTATTTTTTTGGGTTTTTCTCTTTTTGAACAAAGACGTTTACACATTTAATTGGTTCTTTTGTCAGATAGAGTTCAATTGCAGTGAGACATTTTGTTAATTCAGATGTTGTTGAGTGTTTTGTATATCCATGTCCTTGAAGTGTGGTTGTTATAGCAACAGGCTTAACTATTAAACAGGTTTTAGTTTTATATCTGCTTCACAGAAATAAGTTAATTAGGTTTTTGCTGCATCTTTAAATATCATGCTAGCTAGTAAAAGGGATGAGTATCACTTATCTCCCTTAGTAAATTAGCTATAGGGTATTTTTTTTTCCTCAAAGGCATAATCTCTAAAATATGTATGTTATTAGTCTGCCTAATTTCTTTCTGCATGAGAGAGAATGTGGGAAAATAATATTTAATCTACATATGCAGTGTTAAAATGTGCAAAAATGGTTACATTTCAAAGAGATCACAACCTGGATAATTCCAAAACCCAAATTCCAACTGTAGCCTTTTAGCATTGAAAACCTTAGCCAAACTTTGCACCTGCCCTTCGTAATTCCCTGCTCAGTGCTAGCTATCACTGCCATCACAGAGCTCCAAGCTTGCTCTGCAGTCCGTTCTCAGTGAGGACAGAGTTAGACAAACAGTCTGGTGAAATAGGTACTTGTTAGGCTCTCTTTTGGATCTGCTTTTCCCTTAAAAATTATCTTGAAATTAAACTCTGCTGTGTGAGCTTTCAGATCAAAATTTACCTATTAACAGAATTACCTGTGTTAGGATCTGGTTGTGGGAGTGATCTCTGAATTCTGTTTTCCCCATCAACCACTGGGATACAGGAAGGGGAAGGTTGGGGGAGTGAAGGAAGAAACTTTCAATTTCTGTTTGCATTAAGAGATGCTCCCCAGACAGGAATAATGCAGCTGTGGAAAGCTGTTTCCACGGGGTTCCTTGGTGCCTACAGTGCTGCAGAATTCCCATGGCTGCCTCTGTGCAGGAGCTCAGGTGGGGCTGTGCACACTGTGGGGCTGGGGCACGCCTGGGGAAGGACAAGCCCTGTCCCTCTGTATCCCTCTGTCCTGGGCTGGTCCAATGTGCAGGGGATGGGGCCCCAGGCACAGGGATGGGGAGCAGAGCCGTGGTGAAATGGAAGGTTCAGCCATCAGAAAACGGGCACTGTGAGGTGCTGAGGTCCTTTCTGCACGAAGCAGAACCCACTCTTGGGTACTGCAGCTCACAGGGCTTCCATCTGACATCACCTCTCAGAGGCCTGGGCTGTCTTCTGGGTTACAGGGGTTTGTTATGTTTGGGGTTTTTTCTATTTCTTCTTCCATTGAGACTTCTGAAACAGGAAAATCCTGTTCAATGTGAAATAATTACTTGCAGGAGGAAGTGAGCTGTACTGCAGTGTGTATAACAGCTTCTGTTGTCAGGCCTTTTGAGACAGCTTTGCTGTTATTCTGTCTCTGGGAGTGAAGCATTTAACTTTCCCAGCTATGGGATATTGCAGCATCTTGATACCAAGCCTTGTGACTAAGGGCTTGTGTTGGATCCAACATCTGAAAAATGCAATGAGGGAAGCCCTTCACAGATCTGGGGAGGGCTGGAGAGATGGGAGGTAGCAGACAGGAAGGGAGAGGGGGGCAGAATTTGGGGGTATCATTTTTTAAATTAAGAAACCTGAAGTTTAATTATTGCAATCACTGTTGTCATGATCAGATCAACAAGTTAGGAAAAGCAATTTTGCATTACAATGAGATAACTGCCAGTTCAAAAAGAGCAGTAAGAGTTGTAGCTGTGTGTGCATTTTAGCATCTTATTTGCCCATGGCACTGTGGTAATTGAGCGTACACAAATGATCTGAAATTAAATTTGCATATTTTTGCACAAGTTAAATGTGTGGATTTTTCTGGTACATATGGCCCAGAGCTGCACCAGATATTGACAGTCTCATTATTAGGTCATATTGATCTATTAGGTAGTATTGATCTACAAGAAATGTGAATGATATTGATGAATTTTAATTAATTCTTTTTAAAAAATGATCTTTACTTCAGTAAACTTCTGTGCTAAGAAGTAGTAACAGGGGATCTATGTAATGCTTGCAGGACTATATATTTACTCTCGTGGCACAGTGCCTGAGATGTATCTCAGTAATTGTGTTCCAAAATTAGCAATTTTGCAGGGTTTGAATGGCTATAACTCATTGATTGTCATGGGCACCACCCAAATCTGTCTAGGGTTAAGTTACTGAATCTTCAGTCCAGCTTTTAATGGTAAGAGGACGATCAGTCTTCTGAGACTATGTGTTTGGTTTGAGGGGAACATGAATCTAGGGTGAAAGAAGCAGCTTTATTTATTTTTTCTATTTTACTTGTGTTAAAAATAGAAATAGAAATCTCAGTCATGCCTGTAATGACTCTCTGCAAATTGATACCATAATTTTGTCAATAGTGTCAATAGTGTTCTGCCAGCTTAAAAAGCAGGCATTGCCAGAACTCATATGATACACTTGCACAATATGACCTTTTATTTTAAAAAAGGTACTTTTCAGCTCAGCCTCCAAACCCTGGCGCTTCTAGGTTTCAGAACTGTGTGAGATTTGTTTTGCAAATCTCTCTGCTGCTCTCTCAGCCCATTACTTCCCTGTAGCCCATTTCACAGACAGGTGTGGTAGCTGGATGTCTCTTTTTCTCCTCATTAAGCAGCCCCTAGGAATCAGGCCACCCTCCCAAGCTCTCCTGCCTGCTGGGGTGAGCAGCACCGTGGTTTTCCTGCACCACCTCCACCCTTCACTGGCCATGTGCTGCACATCTCTGCTGGAGTAGCCTGGAAATTCCATATTGCAGGGGCAGCTCACGGCGTTTGAAGGGCGTCCTGCCCTAAGGCTGCCCCGGGAAGCAGCACAGCCGTTCTGGTACCCAAGGCATCCCTTGCCATCCCAAGCCGGAGATGGAGGATCCCACCAGCGGGAGCAGCAATCCTGCCCAGCTCCCGCATGCCTTCAGGCAGCGAAATCCATCTCCCACCAGTTGTGACGGTGATTCAGCAGAAGCTCGGCTGACTCATTTAGCTACAGAGGAGATTAAAATCAATTCCTGCTTCGGAGAACGACCAACTGCCCTTTTGTGCCGCATTAATCTACAGCCGGCGCTGGGCTGATAAAAAACAGCCCAGAATTGTTAACGCGGCCACGAGAGGGAGCCCACAAATCCCGGGAATGCCACAGGGATTTATGGAATGGACCAATATAATAAGGGTTTAAATTCAGATATTAGAAAGAGCTGATTGTTTATTAATTCAAATCAGTTCATTTTGTCCTTTATTAAGTTTAATTTTTTTCTGAAGTTTTCTGAAGCTGTTAGCAGATTTAACTTACAAATTGAGGCAACCATATTCAGGCTTCATTCACGATCATTCTATTTATTGCATTTTGGTTAAAATTTAACCAAAGTCTGCTCTTAGAGAAAAAATATGTCCTGTAAAATACTGAAAGGCCAAACATGGCCAATAATTGTGCTTTGTCTCACTTAGCATTTGCATCGTAACTTTCTTATTATAAGACCCATAATGGGACTGTACACATATATAGGGGAATATGAGCAAGGCTACTTCCATTCCTTTTAAGCTCATATAGAGGTCCAGAGGAAAGACAAAACTCAAAAGGCACAGTCTTTGTCTTTTGTAATGTGTTACAAAACAACTCTCTGGAGAGCACGAGGAAAAGGCTCTCAGCAGCAAAACCAGCCACTAATTGGTGGACAATGGAGGGATTTTCATCCCCAGTGACATTGGAAGCATCAATGCAGCTTGTATCCCATATTACACCACTCAAAGGAACTGTAGACCAACATATATTCCGTAAATTATAGCCAACATTTAATCACATAATAAGAAATTGGAAAAAAACCCAACCAACCAAAACCAAGCATGAAACTTTCCAAACAGCAGAGAGAGACTGTGCAGCTGGTAGGCTGAAGGGAATAATTTCTCGTAGTTACAATTTAAAACTTGCGAGGACTTTTTGTTGTTTGTGGGAATATTTTTCCTCCCTTCTTTATTTTTCACGTGCAAGCTGAATGTTTCTCCAACACATATACATTTCTTGGAGGATCTTAGAAAGGAAAAAACACATGAAGGAAAAGAGTGCAGATCCTCCTCTGGAAGCATTTTCAAAGGCTTTTTTTTCTTTCAACTTAAGTCTCTAAAAGTGTCTAATTGGCTTCACCCTGAGATTATTCCCATCTATGAGACTGATGTATTTGCCTCCGTGGCACTCCCAGTTTGCTCCTTGTTTGCAGTGCAGCTGAGGAGCTGGCTGGCTTATGAGGGATTCCCAGCAGGATGACCTTCCTCTAACGTCCTGTAAAGCAGGAACCCTCTTCATGTTATAGGTCTATTTATTGAACAATCAGGAAGCCACCTTAAAAGCCTTTATTTCCTCTGGCTGCAGCTCCCATACAAGTCAGCAGGCTCGTTAAATAACCATTTGAATGATATACACTTGGGGGTATATTTCCCCATATCCTGCCAATCCAAAATGATTCTAAACATGCTTTATTTTAATGTGGCTGAAGGTTCTGAAATGGGATAAAAGAAGGCAGGGTTCCCAGTGCCTGGCCTCAAAGGAAGAGAGGGTGGGTGTTCTGAGTGCTGAGCAAAGCTTGAAAAAGCTGCAGAAAAGAGTACTGAGGTTCATCCAGTCCTGTCACATCCCAATGCCTCAACCAATTCACGTGCCCAGACAGAAACCTGGGTTGGTCTTACACCATGTTGTCTCTGAGACGTGGGAACACTCACTAGACATTGGATGTCCCAGTGTCTAGGGACCAGAATAGTCCTTCCTTTTCCATACCTCATGTTGCCTTAGTGAAATCATGGGTACAGCCTTTTCCAGCCACTTTCCTGGGGCCCAAACTGCTTGCTACTTCTCCTATGCCTCTATGGTGGCTTCATGTGCCTGGCCTTTTAGCTGCCTTCCTGAATTCATCCCCTCCATTAAGCAGATTCCCATCCAGTTTTCCCACTCAGATCTGGGGTCTGTGCAGGCTACGTTGGATTTGTTTTCTGCTGTGTGATCTGTACTCCCCTTTGCCTGGACATTCCAATGAAGCTGGATGACATGGCACAGAGGATCCAGGTTGTTTCTTTGTCACTGAGGACTGACTTCTGCTGACTAACACCTAAGAAATTACATGAACTTTTTACAAAGAAAAATGTGCCATATTGATGGAATTTTCAATCTTCTTCAAATGCCAGGCAATCTGCTTGCAGAAATTAGCTTTCTCATCTCTTGACTCCTCGACCTTAATAATCAACGTAAATATTGAACCAACCTTTTAAAGCTGAGATTACTCATTTAAATCCAATTGGAAAATATGGTGATGGTAAGGACAAAAATGTCAAGGAAGTTGAGGGGCTGAGTTATATTTGCCAGACACGTTAGGCTTTGAAATCTGATCATTTCCTGCCAATTACAAGTTTGGAGCTGTTTGTGGAGATCAGTTGTGTTGGCCGAGATGTTACAAGTTGATATGAGCTTTTGTATTTCCTTGTGAAATGTGCCATTAGGATGGAACATGTGCTCCTCTGTTTCTGGTTGCTAAGTACCCATTCTTCACAGCTGTACCTTGAGGTAGAAATTTAATAACCCTGCAATGTTTACTGTCTTTCCTACAGAGCAGCAAGATTTCTAGTAATAGGAAGGAATATGTAACCTTACAGTCAAACAGTGCTTTAATCAGTTGGATAGAGGCAGATTATGGGCAGGTTTTCCAGCTGGAGGGGTATATGTGTATAGAAATTAACTCATGTTGGCTGCTTTAGGTGTTGGTCTAGTATTCATCTGACCCCTTGAGAAGTGAACTTCTGCAGACAAATACTGTACTGGAAGGAAAGGGTAGGATAGAGAAAAAAAGTGATTTTAGATTCTAAATCGCTGTCTTTCCTGAACTAACACCTTATACCTCTGAAGATGGCTTGTCTTGAAGCTTAAGACGGGGACAAATATCAATGCTGTCATGTAGTAATATTTTTTAAAACACCCCAGTTATCTCTGTAGAAGAAAAAGGCATACCAGTTCTATTACAATGAATGCAAGGGATCCATGCTTTTGGATCGGAGGAAAGCCTAAAAGCCAGCTACAATTTATGTTCTGTTTCCTATTATGAATTCTGTTGACCACAGCTGTGGTGTTGTGGAGTTTTCAGCTTTTCATTGACGGGGATTTGGCACATCAGAGCAGAAGGTATCTGCTGGTTTGCTTTCTCAGTTGCTTGGGGAGATACAGAGAATATCTGTGTGCTAGATAAAATAGAAGCCTGTCATATAAGGTTCCTATTGTCAGATGAAATCTTTGCCCTACTTAATAAGATGTCGATGACTTTGATACCTTTTCCCACTCATGGCAGGGAGGTTGGAACTAGGTGATTTTTAAGGTCCCTTCCAACTCAAATAGTTCTATATTTCTATGATTCTATGATTTCCTGGCTAGAAAATTGTAAAGGTTTTCCTCTCCTTTGGACCTTTTTGCCTTGCCCATGTGTTTCTAGTGAGCTTAGCCAAGAAACCCACTTGCAAAACTGTTGGAAATCCAGACATATTCACATCTGGAGCTGTCCAAGGACATTCTAGTTTGAACTTGCCTTTCCCTAGATTCTCATCTGTGAAAAAGCTGCAGTTTATTTCTCTGCTACATATTTGCAGGAATGGCTATTGCTAATCTTCCAAATAAAATTTAATTGGAGCAAGTTTGCACGTTTTGGTTTGCCTCAAAATCAGCATGACAAAATAGCTTCCTAAAGGAAACAAAAAGGCTTTTTTTTTTTTTTTTTTAAGATGAAACAAGGAAACAAAGGACTGTCTTGCATTGCAGGGATATGCAATGGAAGAAGCCCACATTGCCAGAAGGAGGAAAATGCAACGCTCCAAAGAGAATGAGCCAATTGTTCTCGATGAGCTGTGCATTAAACGTGACTGTGTTCAAGCAGAATCAGAAAACCTGTGTGATATTTGAATTTCAGTAGAGTAGTCTTCCATTGTCTACCTATGTTTTGTTTTTCCTCTCAGGCCCTTCTATCTCATCTGAAGAGTTTGGGATTTTTTTAGAAATCTGACAATGAGTTCCCATTCTAGTTGTTATTGAGCACCTCAGAATTACGGGAAACTATATAGGAGCACTGTGTTCCTTCACTTTTTGTGGATAATTAACTTCCTCAGCTATATCTGGACATCTTTAAAACTGCAGAATTATTTATGAGAATGATAGATGATTGGGTATTTTCAAAGAAAGTTTAATAAAAATGTACATCTACAAGTACCAACAAAATTCTTAATTTCCTGGCTGGGTTTGCTCCAGTGTAGGAGTGTAATTTTGTTATCCAAAGTAGGATATTGTGGTGAGCGTGCAGCTTGTCATCAGCCCTCCGTGAAGGGGCTATATTCAATACTCAATATATTTTCTAAGAACCCTGTCCTAGGGAAGGCTATCAAAGCCTTTTTCAGGGCTGTCCTGTGTCTCAGAGGAGGCGAAATTCATGGTGTCTTTTGTCTCACTGAGCAAGTTCTTAATCTTGGGAAATCTTAGCAAGAATTTATGATAACTTGAAATGGTCCCACTTTGGGTGATTTGGTGAGATATTTTATATCTCAGAATAGGCTGAGTGCTTCCTTTCCCCTGAAACAGTGTCTAAGCTTTAGCTGGAGAGGACATAATAATTAAGGTGATCTTTCCCATTGCAGCAATCAAAGCAGCTTTTCAATCCCTTTTTAAAGTACTGTCTATAAAGCTCATAAAGCTCATAAACACATCAAAGAGTTAAAAATAACTACCCTTGTTTCCTTATTGCTTTTTCTCCAGTGCTTTGAATTGCATTTTCTCATCTTCTGGATCTCTGCTCACAAGCCTTTCCCACAAATGTCCCTTGCACGCTGTTAAAAACACTGCTTTACCACCAAATCCTCACCCTTGCTGTATATTAGCTCATCTTCATTACAACATTTTTAACTGGAATTTGCAGCTGATCTTTGAGGCTTTCCTGTGGAATCAGTGACTTTTTCCTATCAAAATAAATTGTTTCTCAAAAGCTTCCGTCCCTTGCTGGAAATTCAATGCCACCACAGAGAAACTGATTCATTAATTAATTTCTTTGCCATTTTGCTGGTGGTTTTTTTCCAGATGATCTGTGTTGCTTAACTCACAGATGCAAATGGCAAGCAGGGTGGACCTGTGCTTTGTTTATTCTCTGGGTGTGTGGGAAGAATGAGCAGATGTGTGGGTCCTGAGAAGCTCATGTTGCCTTAGGCCACACCTGATTTTCAGCATAGGCGAGGGCCAGGGGTTAGAAACTGGGAAGAAGGGAGAAGACATTTCTGCTGAATAACTCTTTTATCTTTTCTGTGTTTACCTAACTACTGTGCAAAAGCCAGGCAAATCTACCATATAATCCTCTCTTGAGAGAGATGCAAAGAAGAAAGATGGGTGTTAGCCTGTGAATAAAAAGAAACAGTGGCTTGGAACAACCCAGAGGAGTTTACCCACTCCAAACAGCAGAGATAAGAACAAAAGTGATAAAGAAACCTAAATCCCACATCAACAGCACAATATTAGAAGGGTGATTAAGATTATGGACCTGAGGGAATGTACGTTGCAATAATGAAAGCAGAGCACCTGAGTTTTAGGCTGCCCAGAAAAATGAGCAGAAAAAGGTTGGGCTGACCTGTGCAGGCACTGATGGAGCAAAGGAGCACAGACTGATCCCAGCAGTGCTGGGATGCTGGGCAGGTGCCTTGCCTGGAGCTGGAGCATAGGCTTGCCTGGCATCAGCAATTTGCTCTGTGACAAGCAACCAAGCAATGGCAGCAAAAGGGCTCTGCTGTGCAGCCAAGTAAGTTTGGATTTGTGCCTTGACTCTTGGTTTGTCTTTTCCCCTGAATTCTACCCTACATCTGCAGAAGTTTTTGTGTTTAATGAACCTGTGCAAATTCCAGTGGCAATTGCTGTTCATCAGCTTCTTGGTTCCTATACACAAAGGTACACATGCTGTACCCTGGTCAGCTCCATTTATAAGTGAATGCTGCTGCTTTGTTCTTCAATGCTCATAGATGGCAGCCAAGTACAAATTAGCTAATTCATTAATTAACCTGAGAATATTTACCTCTGGTGACGTGTTTTAGCATTGCTGTTCAGTGAAGGAGCAACGGAAAACTGTTCAGATTCCTAAGGAGGCTGGAGTAAAACTGTTCTGAAAATCTGCTTTCCAGCATTTACTATGTCCTTGAAGGATGAATTGAGGCCAGTTGGCAGGCTTTTCTCCACAGAGATGACAAAACTGATAACGTTTTATAAGCTCCCACTCTGTATTTCTGCTTCTTGTGACTATTCTTAGAAAGAAGAGTTTTTATGGGTGTTAATTATACCATTAAAATGCCAACTATTCATGTCTTCTCTAAGAAAATTCTGTAATACACACACTCACTAACACTTCTCTGGATCCCCGTGATGTGCTGGTGGGTAGGTGTGACCCACAATGAGTGAACACTTTCAGGCTGTCTAAATTAAGGAGGGCAGACTAAAGCAAAGATGAGCAAGACGCATGGCACACTCCCTCCTCCCTCTCCTGACTGGCCAGGCTTGAGTAAACTCTCAAGACCAAGAGGACATTTCCTGAATGCCCAGTCATGTCCTGCCATGGAAAGGTTAGAGGTCTCTTGTGCTACAGAGCACGCGTACATGTTAGGGCCACAACTTGAATGGAGGTATTGGATTTTGTGCTTTCCTCTGTTTTGGAAGAAATGATGCAAGAAAATTTCTTATTCTTTGCACCATCTCCAAAGTCTGGTGTAAAATAACTTTTCAGCATCATCAGATGGGTAGGATGTGCTTCCAGTTCTCAGGATTGTCTCAAACAAGGCATGGCACTGTGTGTCTCTAACCTAAATGGTGTTAGGTCCTGAATTAGAGTCAATTTGTTGTCACCTACTCTTCAGTCCCTGACTTACACCTGGCTGTTAAAAATTAAAGATTTTTCTGCGGACCTGTCCAGTAAAATGTGTCACAAAACAATGCCAGATAAATACCTTAATATGGTCCTATGAGGTGTTTCAGCTATTTTGATAAGCTTATGACTGAAGCCTTGATTTACGGCCCTGTTTGTGACATAGACATCCCCTTCAGATCTGGATTTTGCATTTCTTATGTAGCTCTCCTGTACTGTGCCTGCAGATAGAATCCCTCGTTTGAGGAGATGGAAACACACATGAACAAACGCTATGTAGTGATGTAACAAGGCTGTTCAAAATAAAGCTGTCACCTCCACAAGCCTGGAAGATGATTTGGATTGAGACGATGGACCCAGAGGACTGTGAGCTCCATCTTTCAAAACAAAGAGAAGTACTACAAGGTCTCAGGAGCAAAGAGCCTGAAGGTAAGCCCATCACTGACCACAGAGAGGCCACAAGGCTCCCCAGCAAGGCCTGTTACCCACTGAATCTATCTCTGGAGAGTGTTTGCCATTTCTTCTTGAAACAATCTTGAAATCATGAAGCATGAAAAATTTAAATTTGCTCTATTAAACATGTGCATGTAACGGTTATGTGTAGTTAATGACCTTCTGTCTCGTCCCACATCACACCTGCAGCAAACAGCAGGTCACAGTGTTTGGAGAGGGATGGAGGAGGACAAGTGTGCAGCCATTTGCTGTGCCACGGCAGGAGTCGGGCTGTGCTCTGTGTGTCTGTGGGAGCAGCAGCCAGCCTGCCTTCCCAAACCTGGCTCTGCTTTACATCCAGCCCCCCTTGTGGGTCCTGCTGCCCTTGCTGCTCTGCAGTGGCACATGGTGTCTTGTACCAGGCACAGAACAATGCACCTGCTATGAGAGAAACATGGAGAAAGAACGGCATTTTGAAACTCTGTGCTGTTAAGATCCGCTCAGCTGCTATCCAGAAAGCTGCAAAGGGACCCTGTCCTTTAGGATGAAAAGCACGAGGCAGCGCAAGGCACAAGGGCAGTGTGGAGAGAAGAAATATTGTCTTTCATTGACGTTTCTGGGTGAGTCATTCCCCCTCAGGCTGACGCAGCACCAAGAGCTCCTGCACTCCCCAGAACATCTCCCAGCTCACAGCAGCCACTGCCCAAGAAGAAGAAGCCCTGCTGGGTCTGCAGGGCACCCTGGTGGCTCAGGGTGGTGCCTTGGCCAAGCAGCTCTGCTGGGGAGCACGGGGGCAGTGGGTCTGACCCTGACCACCTTCTGCAGTGGAACCCTTGGCAAAGTCCTGCTGACATCTGCCTGGAGCCCGAGTTTTCTAGAATTTACTTGAAAAGCTTAACAGCAAAATGCCCAAATGAGACAGGAAAATCTTTTTGTGATGTGTAAATAAGCACGCTGCTCATTCCAAGTGCCGATCTAGATCTTTCCCATTTGCTGTCTGCATCGTGCTGCAAACCCCTGCCCATCTCCCGAGCAGCAGGAGCAGCTCCAGCTCCTCGGCACTGCCGTTGCCATGGCTTTGCCCCAGTGTAAATGAGATCACAAGCTGGCTACCTGCCACCGTAGATGGGTTTTTGTGAGAACTGGATTATGCTTGTCATTGTTTGCTTGGGTGTTTCTTCGCCAGCAAGGTTAACTACAGCACCACTTACAAAATCTTCACCTTGAGAAAGATGTGGTGTTGATGTTTCCTTTAAAAGGGAAAACTAAAGGAACTTAAATAAATTAGAGAACCAAACAGTCCCTGCATTTGGACACCATGTCTCAGGGTGTGGTTGCAGTGGTTTTGCCTTCAGTGAGATGTCTAATAACTTCTGTTAGCATCTGGTTAAACAGAAGGCTGGAAGGCACAACGTCCAAGATTGGCTCTCCAAATTTGCCACCAGTAATTCTGGATAGATGGGGGTAAATGGCTGAATCTTTTCATGCTGATGCTCCCGTTAGGAAAAAAAAAAAAAAGAAGAAGAAGAAAAGAAAACCGAAAAAACAACTGAACATAGTTTTTATATTTTGGCTCTTTAGATGGCACTGATGAGGCCCCAGTATGGCTCTGCATCAGCCCCCTACCAGGAGTATCTTGGGCAAAAATCTGTCTGATTTTTAAAGCAGCAAGTGTATGAGTGGAGGTAGGGAGGTAGGTGATACAGGTGTAGGCACAATTGCAGGAGACATATTTGATGTGCAAATAAGTTTTTCCTGTCCCTTAACCCCTTGTCTTCTGTGGCTGGGAATGTTTTTTAGAACAGGACTTTTCCTTTCTGTTTTGTTTTGTATAGCACTTATATACTGAATGCAGTATCATATGTGCACAGCATTCAGAACTTATATACTATGAACTAAGTTATTGGATTGTCTGAACAAAAGCTACTCCTTTTAAAATGCTGCAATGTTTTCTGAAAAAGTTTAAAATTCAAACACATTCATAAGTGTTGCACCTCTAGAATCCTTTATGTGAGGACATGTCTTCCCGTAAGAGAGTTATTTTTTATTTTCACTATCCTTTTATGGAGGTTTAAATTATCTTGAGTTATTCAATAAAACCCACAAAATTGCTCTTTATGCAATTACTCAGAGAGAGTGTTCCATTACGTGACAGTCACACAGCCACATAATATCCCTTTCATCTATAACTTTCTGCTACTTTTTCCCACTAAGTGTCTGAGAAGGTAAGACAAGTTCAAAATATTCCAGTAGACTCATGTTGGCCTGGGTGCTGCTTATGCCAAGGGAGAAAGTCTGGGGATTTCTGCATGGTCCAGAGAGGCCTATTTATTAGGGTAAATAATGTGGATGTGCCTCACCACCCTAACCAGGATTCTCTGACCTGACTTGCTTTCATCATTTCAGAGCATCTGATTTCCTTTCTATCCTGAGCACTGACTTTCTGGTGAGTGGTTTTTCCAGCAGACTTATATGAAAAAGTTAATGATGGTGATGATGTCAAGCATTTGAGACAGACAATTTTCTAAGGACTTGATGGATTTTGAGGAACACTAACAGGTTTGAGTTTGAGGGACTCAGATTTGGAGTTGAGTCCTTATGGGTCCTGTAATTCTTAGATGGATCAGACTCTTTTGTCTCTCTGTATCTGTTTCCAGCCTATAAAAAAAAGAGATTTTTCCATTGGAGTGGGGTACTGTGAGCACAAATACGTTAAAAATCATGAAACACTCCAATACTATGGTCATGGAGGCTCTATAACAAGGATGAGCAGAGAGCCAAGAAAGCTTTTTACGTGGTCCAGTTTAGTTTTTGGAATCTAATGAGATAGAGCCAAATCCTTGATGGTAAAAATCAGAAGTTTCACTGATTCACTGAGAATCAGGCTGGTTGAAAATCTTTCAGATGTTTCTATGATTAGAGCTTCCTAGACTTGAGAAGGAGACTTTCCTGTGTGAGCCTGTGCATGGTACACGAGCAGTAGTAGGATTTCAGAGCCAGTCTCCTCATCCTGAATTCCAGTGAGATGCTCCAACACATGCACCTGCTATGTCTGGTCAATAAGGCTTCAGAGATGTATTAAGCCTTGAAAAGCCCACATGGAGGAAAAAAAGGCTGAATATGTGTCTACCTCTGAAAAAAATGGTATTTTAAAATACATCAAAGATTTCTTCATGGAAGATTATGGTTTTACTTTTTATGTTTGCAGGCTGAACTATTTTCAGCCTAAGATCCGTTAAAGGGTTTGTTGTGCTGATCTGGCTGAAAGAATAGTTCAATGATAAACAGTCAAACATGGCAAGAAAACATGAAAAGCTGCAGGTGCAGGTCCCCCAGCAGGGCTCTTTGAAGTCAGACTCAGTTTTGAAGTGCTCTTTTGGTTTTACTATCACCTTCCAGGAAGCCTTCTGGCTGGCAAGGAAGATTTTCTCTCTCAGAGCTGCCTGCAGCCTGGTTAAAGCCAGGCAGGTGGGTGAGGAGGGGATCTGCTCTTCCTTAGCTGCATCCATGAACCCCATTTGCTTTCTAATTCCTTCCTGCTACTCAAGCCTCCCCTGGAATCCTAGTACAATTGTTTATCTGGTACTCAGGCTGTGGAGAAAGTGCGAACCACGTGCATGGAAGCTGTAGGTTGTTGTGAATTTTCCCCACACTACTAATGGAAATTCAGTGCTTGAACCCAGTAGTGAAAGCTAATTTGGTTTCATAATTTTGGCAGAAAATAATGTGTTAAGAGAGCCAAGGTCATCTTGCCCTGTGATTAAAAAGCCTGTGAGGTCTGAAGAGGCGGTGGGGGATCGCTCCTGTCTTGCATGGAGACGTTCAGCCATCTGCTTGTGAGAGTTTGTCCTCTGCAGTGCTGCAACAGGGCACCTGCAAGATGAATGGGAATGGAGAAAAATGCACCTTGTTCCCCTTCCCCTGTGAAGATACAGCTCCTGACAGCTGCATTGTGGAGCAGAAATGTCATTGCTGATACCCTGGATGTCTGTAAGCTCAGAGAACTTAATAGTGATGGAGCAGGAAGAAACAATATAAAAGGAAAAGTTAGAACTTGTAGAAGGGAAGACAATTTTATCCTGAAAATTTACATGCAAGGCAGGAATTATTCCTTATTTGAACCAAAAATATGAGGAATGAAGTCATAACGTGGTTTTCTTGGATGAGAATAGAAAATATTTCCAAACATGCTTATAAAGAATGACACTTTTATTTATTTATTTATTTATTTATGCTTCTTGGAAGAAAAAGAAAGCCAAACATTTTCAGGAGGCTGTGAACAGAATAAAGCACTAAGAGTAGGCTTTGTACTGGATCACATTTCCAGGTTTTTTCATTCTGTAGATAAGCCAGGTCTTTGGAGTTTTTCTGCCTGCAGAAAACCAAGCTCTCTGCAGTCTGTGCCCTGTGCTGCCTTTTCCTGGCTCCCTGCACAGCACACGTGGCTCTGCAGAGCTCCTCTCCTCTCCAGAAACAAAGGTCTGCCGGGGTTCCCTGCTCCACAGAGGAGACCCAGAGGGTGCACCAGGCTTGAAGGCAGTTCCATTTTCTTGCTTCACTTGCACCTGAATGGAGCTACCTGAGCATGTGCCAGGAACCCACTCCTGGGAATTAGGCACTGCCCAGCCTTTGCGCCTTAGCCTTATTGTTTAGGTGGTGGTCTGTTTCTTAAGGAACAGTGCTCACTTTTGACTTTGCATTAAGAATGTTCTAGATCTTGAAACTTCCTCTCTTTGATGGTGAAGGATATGTTACAGTTATCCTTTGGAGGTGCAGACCACCTGGGCTCTCCCCAGAGATGATTGTCCCACAGGCAGCAGAGCAGATAATGAGAAGCCTGGCAGGGAGGATTGGAAGTGAGAGCAGCGCAGGTTTACCAGTGACTCATGGTGTAATGCCGGTAGCAGCAGGGTGCTTGCGTGGTGTGTTTGTGACAGCATGAGTCAGAGAATGGAGGGATAAAGGCACAGGTTCTGGAGACTGGAAGTGGTGGATAGTGTCTCAATACTTGAGGCGTGTCCTTGTGCTGGCTCTCCAGAGAGGAGAGAGCTGGGGAAGCTTTTTGTTAGGACACTTGGCCCCCAAGGTGGCTGGACACAAGCAGGCTCCACAAGGGAAGTGGTATCCCTGGCTTTAGCTTGACCCTGGACCTGGGCTGAGAGGTTTCCCCTTGGTGAGATGTTTGCACTCCAGTCTTGCTTTGTAGCACAGGGAGAGCCGACTTGCTTCTGTCTGCAGAGCCAAAGTCAGCTATTTCCCTGAAAGAAGTGGAAAATTCAGAGCAACAGGCATACCACTTTATTTACCTGCCAAAATAAAGCTATTGGGAACAGAAAGGCACAGGCCTGGAGGAAGGATGATACAGAAGCAATAACAATGCTGTCTCTGATCCTTCACCACTTCTTTTACAGCCTGGACGCTGCCTGATTAGGAATTTGAAGTGCCAGCTTTTCTTGCCTGCATTTCTGTGTGCCATCTCTCCTGTGGTGGTACAGCACTGAGGCATTGCCCCTTGACTCATGCAGCTACTGATTTTCTCTTTACAGCATCCCTCCCACCAGGGAGGCAAATACTGAGTTTTCTAATCAGTAAAAGAAATATTAGTCAAGTCAAGATACAGCAGAAATATGTGGCAGAAATAACTCTAGAACATCCCAGAGATCAATACTCCCCACAGGCCCAGATCCACCAGAGACCATTGCCTGCTGGCCAGTGAGGGGATTGTGGTCAGGGTGTTCTTTCTCCATGGAGCTCACAGGGCTGTTTTCAGTGCCCTGAGCAATTCTACTTGTTTCACTTCAGCAGAGTAACTCCCAAGCCCATGTTGAGATGCTCCAGTTCTCATCCCCTCCCCACTTTCATCTTGGTTCCTCTTGTCACCCCCTCCCCGTTCCCATGGCCACAAACATCAAAAATCACCCTTGTCACACCAGTGCTGCATGGGTGTGAACTGTTTCCCTTGGGTGAGCTGGGTCATAAACCAGGCCAAGGGAACTTAAACAAAAGGTGATTTTTAAATGATCTCAAACAGTTTCCCAATGCAGCCATTTCCCTCCTGCCCCACACCCTGATTCTGCTGGAAAGGTAAGCTGGGGAGACAGGGCATGAGGTGCCACACAGAGGGTCCAGGGCTGCCTCACAGCTATCTCTGGCTGGAGCTGCAGCTGCTCTGCCTCCCTGTTGCTAAGGAAGGTTTCTATGGCAAAGACCCACCAAGAAAGTGAGAATTAGAGAGTTAATGTTCAAAACAGATGAGCTCGATATTGGCAGCAGCTGGCTTCTACAGGGGAAATAATCTGCTGGAAAGGAAGAGTGGCCATCTCCAGTGCTGTGCAGAGCAGGAGGTGCAGCTGGTGTGTTTGACAGTTGGTCTCATTTTAATGTTGGTACTTTGTGGTAAATGCAAACTGTTAAATGAACTGTTGGTTGTGAAATATTCTCATTATAGGAGTGTTCTTGTAGGATGAGAAGCTGCAAGCCCCAGCCACACCTCAAAAACTCTTGCTGCCCTGTAGACGTGTGTCCATCAGCTGGAGTAGAGAGTGGGGAGGCAAATGGGACTTGAATCCCCTGAGTAAAATGCTCCAGTCAAAGTGGAACTCTGACTACATAAAGGACATCCAAAAATCCTGGCGTCTCTGAGGCCTGCCAATACTTCAGACCCATGGACCATCCTCCTTGGCAGCCTGGAACAGTCCCACAGGGGTGCTGGTCTGTGTTCTGTGTGTGCTGCCGTACTTGTGTCCGATCTTCACTCCTCTGAGGCCAGTGATGCCTTCGGGCAGTCAGTCCGGTGTTTGGAGCACCCCCCAGGAGCCTGACTCTCCCACACCTGCACAGGTTTGAACCACCATGGCTCTTTTTCTCAAGAAAGAGTTTCAGCCTTGTGCCAGGTGGAGGTGATCTGGGAGGCACAGAGCCGCTGCAGGTGGGACCGTGCCCTGGCAGCAGAGGCAGGGCACAGGGAAAAGGTTACAGAGAACAACAGGACACTTGTCCCTCTCCATGGTGGACATCCCACTCACCTGGGGTTTGGTCCATCTGAGGCTGGACCTGTCGACTGCATTTGTAATTCAGTGCAAGGACATGGGGGTTGGTAGATTGATGGATGCGTGGGGTCATGTGAAGTGGCTGCCTGGGACAACAGGAGACCGGGCTTGGTGCAGGAGGGATCCTCCAGTGCTACATCCAGAGCTCCGTGAGAGATCAAGCCCCAGAGAGCGTGGTGAGCCCCAGCAGTGTCAGTGTGCTGGACTGAGAGCCAGCAGAGAGTCTGTTTATCTGATGTTATAGATGCAAAATGGGCAGATCTGGGTTCAGACACAGGTTTCCATGCAGCGGGATGGTCCTTGCAGGCTGGAGTTAACCCTGTGTAAATGGATCATCTCTTAGAGTTTCACACTGAAGCAGGACTTCTGAGATTGAGGATTTCCGCTTGGCAGAAGGTATGTGAAATCTCACGCTACTGAAACCAATTTTCCTTCTTCAGCTATTTCTCAGTGCCATTGGTCTCCCACCTTTAACAACCTGTACATTTGCTGGGGGGAAAATGCATTATAAAATGGTATCTGCTGTGTCCTGTGGCTTCTTTGTTTGCCTGTGACCTGCCTGCCCTTCCAGAAACCTTGGGATAAGCTGCCAGAAGTTCCTTTTCTTGGGTGGTACTCCTCTGAATTTCTTTCCTTCTGCAAGCCTATGGATGGTGCTGCTAATTCACTTATGACATCAACCTGGCCAGAGGCTGTCCCACTCCTCGCTCATGCAGGCAGAGTCAGAAGATTAAACTCTTGAGGTTAAATGAGTGACCTGGCAGTTCTACTCAGCATTTCTATCTTACCCTGTGGTGAAAGGATGGTGGTTGGCCTTTATGCAGCTGATTAGAGTAAAGTGGTTAGAGAAAAAGCTTGCATTAAGGCCAGCTGCTATTTTTGGTCTGTGTGATGAGAGGAATACTGGCTTGGCCACTGCGCCTGCCCTCCAGCCCTCCCCAGCTGGATGATGGAGGGAGGCAGGGGCAAACAGAGCCACGGCGGTTTTCCCTCCCACCCCCAGAGCCTGCAAGACCCACAGATTGTCTGTGATAAGAAATATCCCTGTGGCTGAGGCCCTGGTAAATTTTTATATACCCTGGTACTGCTCAGAGGCTTTCTTCCACACACCTCTTGTGCTGCTGCAGAAATAACCACACAGACATGAGCGTGGTTTCAGGAACACAGACCAAGGGCTTGCTCTTTGCTGTGGGGACGGGAAAGAGATGTCACACTCATCTCACCTTGCCTCAAAATTACCTTGCTACAAGATAAATAAAGCTTTGCTTAGAGGAAGTAATTCCCTCGAAGTTTCAAAGGCTTCCTTAAAATGTGCATCCCTACTGATTTCTCATTCTCTCGGATGCTCAGACTTGGAAGGGCTTGACTCAAACCCTGAATGGAAATATTGTTGGTTGGAAGTACGTTGCAGTGTGTTGGTTTTAAGAGGTGCAATAAACCACTATAATGGTGTGCCAATCCTCCAAACTGTTCCATGGGATGAGGACGGATACTGCATCTGTGATCTGGGCTCTAATCATAATGACAGCATCTTACCCAGGCATGCTTACCACAACTAAGAGTTATGATTTTTTAATAGGCATGATTCATAATTTAAAGATGGAGCCTAAAGACATTACATTCTGGTGCCAGAGTTGTGATGTATGATCTGCAGAGGTTTACCCCCCATTAGATATTACTGCAGAAGTGACTTAAATCTCCTCCCTCAGTTAAACAATTCTCTAAATGTCATCACTGTTTACAGTATTAGCAGAGCACTCAGTAGTGATGATCTGTGCTCTGACAGCCTGGGAGCCCCTACAAGCAGCTGGCAGATTTACACTTTGCTGAAAACTGGCTCATTATCTCCAGCAGCAAAATTCCTCTCATAAATAGTCTGGTGTGCTCAAGCTGCAAATGGAGTTTGTATATACTGTAAGAGAATCTATTTCCTGAGCACACTCCTAGGTATTTTAGCACTGATTTGTTGTCCTTCCCAGAAGTGAGTGCAGCAGGGCACAGGTGGCAGCCAGAGGTGCGTGGTGCAGGCTGGAGAGCTGCCCAGCAGGATGCGCTTATGGCCATGGTGAGCTCATGGATGTGATGGGAGTGTCACAGAGAAAAGGGCACAGTGTAGCCTTGCTTTCAGCTCTTATGGCCAGCCTGCATTTCTAGCAGGGTTTCTCCTAATCCTCACTGGCTTCAGCTGGGAAATAAACCATGCTACATCATCTCCACACGCACGAGATGGTTAACTGCTAAAACTGTTATTCTCGTTACACAAATAATTGTTCAAACTTTGCTACGTCCTTCCCTGGATGTCCGTCCAGAGCACTGAGTTCTTTGGTCTAATTATGTGTTAGTTGAAACGGTTCTTCCTTCCATCAGCTCTGTATTTGCCATTTTCCATGTCTTTGATTGCTTGTGTGCTCTGAGACGGGAAGGACAGGAGCTCCTGATCTGCCTTCTCTCTGTTCTTCCTGACCTGCTGTGCTTCTGGTTTGTTCTTCCTCTGCTGTTTTTTGTCTTCCTTTTCTTTTTTTTTCCCCTCAAGTTCCTGAGCTAGAAAAAAGCAGGCAGCAGAAAATATAAGGGGGGAACTGTTTACAAGAAGAGCTGTTTACAAGAAGAGCTAAAGCCTGTCTAGCATCAACCACAGAGTGGTTTCCTGTGTAATTGAGGTAAACACAATTCAGCCGGGAGGGTTTTTTTCCTGTGAGATCCATTGCTTCTGGTTAGGCCTGGCTTCTTCCAGTCCCCAGGTGCTGAAACCCCCTCCACTCCCTTCTCCTGTCACTGGGCTTGGGACTCTGCTGCCCTGCGTTCTCCTGCTGGGACAAGAAGGTGGCAGAAAGCACTGTGGCAGTGAGGCTGGCTGGGTACAGCAGGAGCAGCCCAGGAGACGTGATGGAGAGGCAGGGATGTGTGGGGCAGTGTGGGTGTGATAAGCCCTTTTTCCTTCCCTTCTTTCCAAGGGCTGCTACACATGGCACTGCCTCTGCCCAGCCTAGAGCCATGTTGAATGGAAATGCTTGGTTAGATGGAGCAGTGTTGGATACTTATGGGGGAAGAGCTGGCCCTTGGCTCCATTATTTGTAGCACAATACTTTTCATTCAAGAAGGAAGGCAGAAACCAGTTATAGCTCAGTTAATCTTACTAATCTTCTTTTAATTAATCTGTTTCAATGGAATTTCTTTTCCACTTGCACAATCAGCCTGACAAAGGCGGATAGTCCTGCAGAAAGAAATCACCCCAGCAGAAAAATCACCCTTGAGATCGAGCCTGGTATACATGAGACAGGCAAGCAAACTGGATGTATAGAAATAACAAAATAGAAAATTGAAGAACAGTTTATGCTGCTGTCTCCTAAGTTTGCTGAGTTGTTTTGCATGTGTGACTAATGTTGCAGAGGCAGCTGCAGCTGCCAACAAGAGCCAGCATCTTGTCAGGGCTGGTGCACCACCAGCCTGACTCTGCACACGCTGGAAAACAGCAGGAGAGGGAGATGGCTGCTGGGAGTCTCTGGAGGTGACCCCAGGGGCTGGGTGCTTTCAGTTCTGGTGCTTTCCAGTGAGCCTCCTTCAGGCTGTGCCTCCCTAGCTGCATGTGGAGAGATTCCCAGGAGCCAGTCCCGTGACTGTGTGCTCTCATCAACTCCCACTGGGCAGCTGTGAGTGTCCTGCAATGGTTACATTGTTTTTACTAAAAGAATGGGCAATTTTTTCTGTTGAAAATTCTGTATGTAGGAACATAACGAAATCCTTTCTAGATTTGTGGAAAGGGTTTGGAACTTAGAGCCCAGTTCAGGCAGATTTTAACAGAAGATTTAAAAGCTTAGAAACAGGATTAGAAAAAGGAGGGAGCTTTAGAGCTTTCCCTTAGGGACAGAACATGTTTCACAGACAAGGTCGCTAAAGACCTGTACAAAGTCTGGGAGATACTGATGGCAATGGTGGACTCCCACTGAGCTGAGTGCAATTAGATTTTTGCCATTAATTTCTCTGTAGGCATTTACAGAGCACAGCTAATAGAATCAGGAATGCGCTAATAGACTCTACTACAGCTCTGCAATGGGTGAAACCAGAGTGTAGTGAAATTAAATATTTCTCCAATAACAGCAAATACTCTGACTTGTGAAGGTGCTATAGATAGTGGACAAACATCTGGTAACTAATCTGCCAGAGTGCTTGTGGGTACTTTTAGCATTTCCTCTCCTAGAAATTGAACTGAAAAGGCCAAGGTTGATGCAGTTACAATTCCATTTCTGTATTTACTGCATTATATGACCTCAGCCAAGAGCTGATCAGCCAATTTATGTCTGTGTGTACATTGCAGAGCATCATCTCTCACTCAGACTGTGCCTCTTAGACATTTCCTGGGGTCAGTGTGGACTCTAGCACGGTGTTCAAGATGACCAGCAACACACCTGTGTACCTCCTGGACTGCTGTGCGCCCTCTGCAGTAGCCCCGAGACTCCCAGATGCCATTTCCTAATTGCCAGCACAGGCAGACAGGCTCCAGGTGTGCTGTGCAGGTGCAGGTGGGATGCAGGGAAGCCCATGCTGAAATGGGGAGCAGTGCTGGGGGTCCCAAGGAGTGGGTGAGAAAAGCTTTTCCTCCTGGGGAACATGGGGGAGCACGGCTGGGAAAGCTGGCTTGGCACTGCAGAAAGCTCACCCTGTGGGTTTGGTTTCCTCTCCGGTGTCGCAAAGAAATCAGCAGTGGAAAAACCTCCAGATTTTTCTGGAAAGCCTCCAGCTATCTGTCTTTAAAGATAACACAGCCTGTTTCCTCTTTGCTGGCTCATGTTTGCTACATTGCAGACGTGGCTGTCTGAAGGCAGGTGAGGAATGTGGGGACCAGTAATGGGACAGGTCTGCCAGAGCAGGAGCTGATATATGAACTGCCCAGGGTAACACTGGACACCAACCTGCTGTGTGCCCTGCTCCAGTGACATGGGATCTGGCTCTGGGCTTGGACGAGTTGATGAAGTGCCCAGGAAGGGCTGAACTCACCTGAAGGGGGCTTGGACAAGAGCAGAGAAGGGGAGGACTTTCCCCTTTGGTGGCCCCAAAGCTCCAGCTGGTTGCTCCTCCAGCCCTGTGAGCAGGCAGGAGGTGTTTCACAAGAAAGTCCCTCGGGAACTGCTTCATCTGACAGATCCATGGGCACACACACAGACCTCCTGCAAGCACTGTGGCATCAGGTTAGACTCAAGAACATTCTTTGCAGATGCAGTAACCTGACTCTGTGATTCATTTATCTCATGACTCGGTGTTGGCATCAGAGCTACAGCAATTTCAGGTTCAAGGAAGAACCACCCTATAAGTAAAAGAATAATTTGCATAAAAGTAGCTAATTGGCATCTCAGCACTTTAATATATTCACTCACAATTGCATTTTGTGTTAGAGAGGATTATGTGGGGTCGCTAATGATGCTGTCTTCCTTCCCCTTCGAGCTTTCTGCAATGGGTAGAAAACCATGCTGCAATCAGAGGGCTGCTCTCTGCAAATTACTTCCTAAATTGAACTGTATTCTTGAAATTAACTTTAAAAGTCCATTGAACTGCTCTCCCAGCACTGCAAAGTTGAAAATTATATCAAATTTTAAATTACATATAAAGAAAGCAAACTGGATAGTTCTGGTGAACAGAACTATTGCTTTTATATGCTATTATGAGTAATGGTCCCTGACAGATTTTTCTGGAATTACAATACTTCACTGGATGGGAGGATACCTTATTCTTGATGCAGACTATTTTGCATTGGGTTGTAGTTCTGTCTTAACACATTTGTATTATATTTAATTCTCTAGTAATTGTCCTGCCAGAAGGAATGCAGAAAGCCTGTTACAGATGCTGTTGGCCACAGAAATGCTGGAAAGAAGATCCTATTTTCTGCTTTCTAGCTTAAAACAGGAGAATGATATTTTCTTTCCTTGAAACAAGATATTATTTTTCCTAAAAATTGAAAGTCTCCTTGGAGTAAAGCAGTCTGCAGTTTCCTAAACATGTAAAAAGCCCTCAGAAGCTAAACAGAATTGAGAATTTTCAGATGAGAATATAGTTCATTTTATGTTCAGATGATTCTTACCCTCAGCTTGTACTTCATTTTTATAGAAAAGCTGTAAAAACAACTTCAAGAGCTGTATAAAAATTTGTGTTGTGTGAAATGAAGCGTTTGGGGTTCAATAATGTTTGGATTCATGTAAGCATTGGAGAAAATGTAGCACGGGTAGACTACCAGTGTGTCTGTCCTTACATGGCCCCAGCCACCACCGCCTGTGCTCCCCAGCCTTGAGGATCAGGCTGATGAAGGAAGAAACCTTTCAGAGCCTGCCCAAAGACAGCAGCTTGTGGCAGGGCAGGGCAGGGGAGCTTTGCCCAGCACAGCTGGGAGCAGCTCTGTCCCCCGGGAGGGCTCCCCAGCCAAGGTCCTGCTGTCCCTGCAGGCTGCAGGAACAGCACAGAGCCTGCAGAGCCGTGCCCTGCCCAGCTACAGAGCGCTATAAATGCTCAGTGGGTGGGTTTCAAGGAGGCTCATGAGCATATTCCTGCTGTGAAACCGTGCTGCAAATGCATCTTCACAGAGACCTTGGATGTTTTCTCCTTGTGCTCTCCTCTTCCTTGGGCTGGGGAAGGTGGTCCTGTCGCAGCTGTGTTCCCATAGCCTGTCAGTCATCCACTGCCTGCTGCTCCCTGGGGCACAGGGCACAGCAGAGGCTGGGCTGGGCAGGGACTGGTGCTGGCCAGAGATGCTGGATGCACACAGAATTGTCACACACTCAGACAGGACATGGACAGGGGACATCATTTGTCTCTATGTAATTATTTGTCAAGATGGCCAAACCCTTGTACTCAAGGGAGTCAGCAGAACTGCAGTAAGTTATCCCAGTACACAATGGGGCTATTTACAAGGAAAAGCAAACCTCAACATTTTCTTAGATTTGCCAAGGCACAGCAGCTTGGAAAGATGAGCTGGTTTAATGTAGATGCCCAGTTTTAGGCAGCCAAATAGTTTCACAGTTCCAAAGGTGATAATATTTTTAGGAGAACAGCATCTGTGGCTTTAGCTTCTTTTGCCGGAGACCTGGATAAGGTTGAGATCCTTAGCAGCACTGATTAGCCAAGGCTGCTGCCTTCCTTGTGAGAGAGTCAAGTTGAGAGTCTCCTGCTGCCCAAGTAAGATCTGGTGGCAGAAAAGGTCCCCCACACCTCATTCCTAACCTATGAATGTCAAGCAGGGTCTTGCTCTCTGTCCATATTTTTTCCTCTCTGTAGCAATAACTGCACTACAGCACCTGCTGCTTTGTACATCTCGATAGTCTTTGTTACAGTGGGGGTACATCACTGCAGGGCCTGTGCTCACCCATCAAGGCTTTATAAAGCACTGCTTTCCTTGTTCTTTGGCTTTTGAAAGATGTAAAGTAAAAAGGTCAAGCTATAAATCCAACTTTGTACTCATAGGATATGTAGGAGGACAAATAAGCGTATCTTGTCAGGCAAATGACTCTTTAAACTATTTCCATCCCCCCACCTAGAAAGTCATAGCTACTGCAATGTACAGCTCAACAGGTAAAACGAGCATCTAGCCTGGAATTACAGCACATCTATTTTCAGGTGCCAAAAACACATGTTCATCAAGAAGACTATTAAAAAATTCATTTCCCAGGGACATCAGCACTGGGCTATTGAGGAGATCAAGTGCTGGGTAATGAATTTCACAGGCAACAGTGTGCACTCTGAAAAGGTGAACTACAAGGCAAAGTCATTTCCTTAGGAGAAAGGTAAATGTCTCAATGGTCTTAGCACAGGATAACTATATTCTACTTTATCTTTGCGGTTTGACATGTAAAGTATGTATTTTTAAAAGGTCACTTCCTTTTTATATTTATAGAACAGTCTGCTGCTGCTTTTGGCTGCTTCTTTAGAGAGGTGCTATAGGGCAGGAGTTAATTTTAAAAAATACCCAAGCCAAAGGTGAAGTCCCACTTTTTTTTTCATTTTAGATATTTAAGATGTAGGACCTGGTCAGCAAGAAGTTTATCCACAATAAAATAGATTCAGAATTTATAAAGAAGGTGATTAAGCCAGGCTTACTGACTCATGCTCTGAGCTAAGTCAGGAGGATCGTAAATGGAAGAAAAGGAAATTGTACATCCTGACTGACAAATGAGTTAGCCAAGAAAGCAACCACTGAGGTGTCAGCTCAAAGACAGAAGGCTCCCAAAGCCTGAGGTTGCCCAGGGGAATGCTGATCTTCAGGCAGTCTCCAGTCCCGTTTTCCCCAGACAATTCCATTAGTCTGCAACAAGGCCAGGCTCCCAATTATCATTTATCTTCTCCACAGCACATGGTGGTAGTGACTGACAGGGATGGGAGGCCTCCCCAGCCTCATTCATCACCTGGCTTTGGAGAGCACTTCAGTGAACATCCAGTATTAAGTTAAAAATGTAAATGTTGCCCTTAACAGGGTTAATGAAATAAAACTAATTGGATTTTCTGGCTGCCTACTTGTGGATCAGATGGATGAGAAAAGGTGTTTGAGCAAGTATTGATTTTACTAGTTGCACTTCAAAATTTTCTTGGAAGGTTGCTGTCTAAATATTCTTCTTCAGGAACTTGACCTGCCTTGCCACAATTTATCTTAGCATATTTTTTAATGCCCAAACTTCTTAACACCTCCTTTGTTCTCATACCAGTGCCTGAACAGAGTTTTTTATTCTCTGAGTTGATAGTTCAGCCTGTTTGGAAGGCTGGTGGGCAGGGCTGAAGGGGATCTATAAATAACATCCTCATTTGGAGCCAAGAGATTTGGAGTGTGATGTGGCCAGAGATGCACGAAGCATGGATCAGCTCCACAGAGGGCATTTTGCTCTAACCTGAGGGGAACTTCACAGCCATGGCAACGCTGAGGAAACCCAGAGCTGCTCTGTGGCTTCCCCAGCAAAGAGCTTTGTTTAACTACACAGTAAACGAAGTGTCTGAGCCGTAGGTTTGCCACTGTGTCTCCAGCTGTCTGCACTGGTGTCCCTGACTGTCCCCACCCTGGGGAGGGGACATGGGGCTGCCAAGCAGCATCAGGCCCTGCTCTGCCCGTGCTGAAGGATGCTGGTTCTGCATCCTCCACATTTTCTCTGGGCTGGGAATGCTTCAGCTTAAAAACAGCCTCGTTACATGGGATCTCACCCAATTTCGTGGTACGGAATCAAACAGCACCAAGCGGCACAGAGTTGTGTGAGGTTGTTAGATCCACCTGCATGCTGTCACATAGAAATAAGACTGATGCAAAGGGCGTTGCCAAAAGGGGAAATAGACAGCAGCTTTGAACTCTCGTGCAGCATCAGTAAAGTGCTGTGTGCTGACTCTAAAAGGAGCAAAGGAGAAGCAGCATGAAATAAAACAAAATCAGTATTTTTGTAATAAGTAATATAGTAACAAGTAATAAAGTTTGAGAATGGGGGAAAGTTTTTCACAGTTATGTCATTTTCCACAGTAACTTTTCTTCTAGAGTAAAAATATCCATAAGCTTATCCCAGCAGATAAAGATCCTTTTGGGTGAAATAGCTCCTTTATCACAAGGAGGAGGCTCAGGAGTGCAGAATTTCTTGGCATTAGAGCAGCCACTGTGCCTCAGCAATTCCTAAAAGTTCGTGCTACTGTGGTTGCACCAGCTTCAGACCATGCACTCTGAGTGAGGTGAGGGCCAGGGGGCTGGCATTTTTTAAATGGAAATTAGAAAGTAATTGCTAATACTTTTTTTCAATAATTTAAAATATATTTGAAAATTAAATACTTTTAAAATACTTTTTTCCCACTCACTTTAAATATACTTAAAAATACATTTAAACAAAGTTCAGCCTGACTATTGCTTCTAGGAAAGTAAAGTCCAAGGCCGTAAGTGAGACTAAAAGCTCATGAGTTTGCACAGTACCATTTCTCTTGTCTAAGTTACACAGTAGATTATGGTGGCAGTTGCAGACTTACATACAGAATAAAATTTTCCAATCTATTTTCTTCTTAGCCTCTTTCAGTGTGCTAGTCACTGTCAAAAATTTCTACCTTGTTGCATCCATATTTGTAAGAAAAAAATCAATTGATAGTGTGTTGGATCTCAGTCAATTTAACCTTGCAGATAACAGCTTTCCTGTCAGATTATATTTACATCCCAAAACTTATTTGCAGGGATTTAACACATCTCCTGTTGTTATGCCACATAATAACAAGCAAGGAATTTTGAGGTTATCCGCGTTTAATGATTTCTCTTTGTTTTTACCTTTTTCTGTCTCTGTACAAGTCTTCCTGGATGGCTCTTATATACTTCACGCAGGAATACAAGTGCTGGAAGTATCTAAGTGGTTTGTTTTGCTGCTATGACATTTATTAGCAGGTGGCAAAGCTTGTAGCCACGGTAAAAAAAATGTGTTTCTTTGCAGAAATTATATGTTGCATCTCATCCATGTAGTCTCACACCTTCTCTTCGGTCAAAGAGGAGGCAGAAATGTGGAGATGGGAGGTTCCTTTTGCATTCAGGGTCAAGATACTTACAATGTGAAACTAAATGGTATCCAAAATTTGAGCTAGGAAAAAAAGATCCACTTAAAGGCAAGGTGCTTTTGGAAAAAGTTTTAATAGATAATAAAGAATGACCATGTGTCACCTGGAGATCTCAACACACAGATGCAGCGCCCCTCTTTTCTGTGTGTTGACAGGAACTTAGGGTGAGAGGAAAATAACCCAAAAAGGCTTTCCCAAGGTGACCCTGAGCAAAGTTCTGTCAGGGGAGGATCCCACTGTCTCCAGGACTTGAGGTGTCCCAGTGGTAGCGACTGCAGGAAGCAGAGTAGTGGGAAAACTGTCCTGATGTGGGTGAAACCCTTGAAAAACACATGCTCAAATTTGCATAAACACTCAGTTCTCATTAAACATCTAAATGGAGTGGCACAAAATGTACCCCACAGCTACAGCAGAAGAGATTTACTCTAACTTAAGCAAGAAGCCAACAAATCCGGTGGGCCCACCACACGAAGGTGGTCTAAAGCTCATTATTATTTTTGGATCCTGTCATGGATCCTGCTCACCCAGCCCAGGGCACTTGGAGGCTTTGTGGCACTCCCACCAAGGCATTCCAGGAGAGCCTGGCTTCTGGGCCAGGATAAAGCATGGGGCTCTGCTTTCAGGCTGATGCCAGGAAGAGTTTTGGGAAGCGTGTCACTGAGCAGCAATTGTAGGAGCTGGGGAGTTGCCAACAACCCCTTTGAAGGATCTCCTTCCCCAGGTGGGTAGGACCTGCCTTGCTCATGGTCTGCAGGTTTTTGTCTCAGCAGAGGAAGCATTACACAGCAGATCTGCTGAGTAGATGTGGGGAACTTTTAAAATAATTGTGCCATGGTTATTCACCAGGGTACATTACGTTTGGAATCAGAGGTCACTTTTCTTCCTTTACAAGGGAAAACACTGTGAGTGAACCCATAATTTTGAGTACACTAATTCCAAGACATTTGCAGATACCAAGTGGTTTCCTGGAATAACAGCCTCTCTCAAGAGAAACGTCAAACGCATTTAATCAGTCACATTTAGGGCTCTGCTACATCTGCAAATGAATTATTAATGATCTCAAATGTTTTTGAATGATCCAAAAGTCAGGAATAACGTGGCTCTTCAGCTAATCAGCTCTGATTCAGGGCTTCTCCTTTTCACTGCATGCACTAGAGGCTCTGCACCTGCCTGCTGCTGCTAACTGGGGTTCCTGTAGCGCACATTAAGCTCTCTGGAGGCGCTTGGGTAGCTGAACAAATGCAAAGTGCAGCTGGCATCCAGCTGTGCCGGTGTGGATTTATGCACCACGTAGTAAATAGCCACTGATCGGTGCCATGGATCCCGGGGGAAGGCACAGCATGCTCTGGGAATGCTGCTGCCACACAGCACTCACCACTGCACATCCCTTTGGCCACAGAATTCCTCCACTCCTGCGACGCTGTGTTTGACCTGAGCTGCTGGAAAGTCGGGCTGGGTCAGGTGTGTCTGGAGAGGCAGGTGTGAATCCTGAGTGTTCTCATTAATAACAGCAAGGATGAAGCTGTGAGACAAGCACAGCTCAGGGTGCCCCTGCTCCAGCCTTGGCTCCCCTTTGCCATGTTAATAAAGTCATGGCTTTTGTTGCTTCTCGTGCAAAATGAGGTGTAGTGTAAGGTGCTTTGGGAAATACTAACAACCATCATATTACATGCAATTCAACTCCCTTCCACTGCACTGTGGAAATACCCTTTTAGAAGAAAATAATTGCTACAATCTCATTTCTCCAGTCGAGGTAATTTGGTTACATTAATTTTTGAATCAACAAGTGTTCTCATTTAAGAGCTCCAGCTGACAAAATAATGGAACCATCAAGAGGCAGATGTAAACAAAGCACTTGCAGTAGCATATGAATTAATGAAAAAAACAAAAGAGCATTAACTCTTATGGGTAATAATAAGTGAATTCTAACATATGTACAAAGAAGATCCTGAGGAAGGTGCTCAGTAGCTGGTTATACTCAGGCCAAATGCAGAATTTCCGCTCAATCTGCATATTGGGGAGGACCCTAAATACAAGGACTCAATGAAGCAAGTTTTAAGAGGAGGATTTGAGCAGAAATATTTTCTTGGCTGGACAAAAGCCACTGAGAGTCAGAGAGTATAAGCCAGCTGTGTCTGGGATGCTGTCAAATCATAGCACAAAAGAGGAATTAAAAATCTGCTTCTCACTTTGCCTGAGTGAAAATTGCAGGGTGGCCACTTTATTTTGTATATAATTACAATAATAAGCTTGATAGTGTATCTGTTATGGATTATGCATTCTGTGTGCATTATTAACAACATGACTGTTTGTCCCACTGCACCCATAAGGAAAACACAATCCACAGACAAATGAAAGCAGAAGCAGCCGTGGCTATTAAGAACAATTAAGCACTACACAGCCTCTCTGCAGGGGGAGGCTCTGGGGCAGTTTAATGGAGCAGATCTCATGATGGGATGTACATTTGGATAATGCTGTCTTGCATATTCAGGTATAACTCTCTGCTCTTCTGCGGGAGCTTTGGTTGCATAGCTATAGCTACCAAGAGAGTGCTGCCTATTTAATATTTTCTCATTTCATTTAAATTCAATATAAATCTGGAGATGAGTTTGTTAGAAATAAAGCACTTCATAGGGAAATTAGTTGTCTACTTTCTGTGGCTTGAAGAGAAAAAAGTATTGATGTCACCTTTTAGCTTGAAATCAGCTTGAAACTTCCATACAGTTTGGTTAGACAAAGTGTAATTCTGTTATTTCAAGCACAACACCCCTATCCTTGTTTATGAAGATGAACCACAATGTCTGTAATTGCTTGCCCACACTGTAAGTGAGGTGGTATTCTAAAAAGTGATGTAGTTACTCATGCCGAGATTTAAATTTTCCAAAGCTTATTTCCTCTTCTACACAGTGCTTGACAGCATCTGTCTTTTTATGCATAAGTTTATACACTGGTTCTTTAGATCCAAAATCGTTCTGGTATCCAAAATTTTCATTGAGCTCTCCCTAAGAGGCTGGAGGCAGCCAGAGCTCCCCAGGGCTTTGGTCAGCCTGGGAGCCTGGGTAGCCCAGGGCAAGGGAGTGCTAGAGGCTGTGGCAAGAGGGGAATGATGTTAAGGAATTCCCACGTGTGTGGGAATTCACACCTTCACCACGTGTGACATCTTTTCCGGGTCCTACACACATCTGGAAAATCAGATATATTACTGGCTGGTATATGTTCAAGGAATAATGTATGGAGCAGGGACTGAGCTCCTGTCGGCTGCTCTTGCTCAGGGTAATGGTGACACTGAAGATGGTTTTTTATTTCTGCAGACTTTGTACTTTGTTAGACATTGCCTTGCCAAAAATCATCCCCACTCCACTTAGCCCTGATGAGCAGCTGAAGAACACCACAGGGAAAACCACTTTTCAACTATAATCCTGGAAATGAGCTGTCCTAGTGAAAACCACATCTGACTCACAGAGTTACACAAGCATATTTCCTTCTGGAAAAGAGCCAGAACCTTTCCAGACCATCTACTGCAGGTCATGACAGGAGCTCAAGAGACATTTCAAGTGTCCAGGTAGCGTGCCAAATAATAAAGTTTTTTTGTGTATTTATGTGGCATATAATGGTCATTTCATGAAAAAGGAAATAATATTTTTATCCGACAAATCCATGCTGCTCCCCACAGGGGAGTTCTCTGCCTGCCTTGCCTTGGAGCCTTCTTTGTGGTTGTTATTGTGAGAAGTGGACAGGGACTCGTCTGCAGAGCTTCCCTGCCACTTCATCAGAGCTTCCCAGAGCCCACATATGAAGGTTCAGTTTTGTATCTTTTCTGAGCTTCATCATGGGGTCTGTCTTAGCTGGACAGATCATTTATCTTCCTCCTGCTGCCAAGAGGTACTGATATATCTCTTGATTAGCTGAGGCCCAATTTTCAGCTCTAGGTAGTGCAGTTATTACACTGATTGGCTTCAGAAAACTCTTTAGGTACCCCCTGCCCTCAAGGGTAATACCAAGTGATGTTCTTATGGCCCAGAAAACCACACGTTTATGCTAATTACTTTATCTGTAGGAAAAATAATATATTTCAGAAGAGTCATCTGCAGGAGTAGACATATGTTTCCAATTAGTATGACTTTATCAACTGTCACAAAGAAACACAGTCGATTGTCCAGAAATAATTTATTCATCAACAATAAAACACTGAATAGAAAAAGCCTTGTAAATAAAACTATATATATATAATGCTTTATTTTTTTTATTCGATACTGCACAAAAACCACTACAGACAGTAACAAAATAATCCAGTTAATCTTAAAAATTTCAAATTATAATTGTCACTCTTCATTTATCATGTTTTATTAACAATGCAAAGGTCATTTGATTACATATTATACTTTTACTTGATATCATTAAATTGTTTCTTAAAACACTTGAAGCAATTTGTTGTTTGCCCCATGATTTATAACATATATCAATAAACAATATAACAGCTCTGAGAAAAATATGCAGACTGTTCAATGGTAAATAGTCTACCATAGGTTGCTTAGTGGGAGAGCAGGAATAAATCACAACTGAATTGGGATAGAAGTCAACACATTGAAGAGAAATAGTACTTGGAGAACAATTACATGTTTTCCATCGCTCGCTTGCTAATGTGATCTCTTTCAAGCTCTGATTTCTCCTGTTTTAGATACTCCAGCACCTTTGCCAGCATATCCTCATCCAGGTACTGCCTGGTTTGTGTGTCATCAGCTTCCCCGGCCATGGCGAGCCTTTTGCTGAGCGAAGCCAACTTGGCAGCCTCCTGTGGTCCCAGCTGGTTGAGGTGCTCTCGGATGGCCTGCTCCAGCTGATCCTCCTCCTGCAGGCTGCTCTCAGAGGCTGCAGCCGGGGCTCGTTTCATCTGGTTCGTATTGATCACTTCAGGGTATTTCGCCAGCACCTTGGCCAAGTAATCGGCCAGTTCTTCATCCTTCTCGTTCAGTTTCTCGAACTCCGTTTGTCGCCTGTCCAAATCGTTCGTCCAGGCAGCTTTAGGGAACAGGTGTCCTTTCAATCTTCTGGGAATGTAAGACAGTCTTGGCAAATCATTTTCTTGATTAAGATGATTTAGTAAGTAGGAGGGGTTCTGGTTCGCTAAATTGTCATTTCCCAGAAGGCTGACAATATCTTCAATATTGAGGTCTTCAGGTAGGTTTTCTGGAATAAGAGGCTGCTTCATGTACCCGTTTTTAGAGTTTACATTACTTTTAAATATATCACTCTGTCCTAGATTGGTTTCAGTTATCTCATCAAGGTCTTCTGGGAATTCCATTTCCTGCTCAGCTTCCAGCCTTTCACTCTGAAGCTGTTTTTTTTCTCCAGCTTTCAACATGTCTATTAAATCCTCAGGAGGAATTTGCAAATTTCTTGAGATTTCTATCAGCTGAGCTATAGACTGAGGATCAAGTTGTTTATCCAAAAACATGGATGCTCTTTTTTCCTCGAGCTCTCCTCCAGTCCTTAATTTCCTATTCCCAGCACTACCCATCAGCCTCTTCAGGTAATAATTCATTAGTTTTGAAACATCCTCTGACATTTGATCTTTATTGTCTCTTCTTATTTCATCCTCAAGGAAGGTGAGCTTTCCTGATCTTTTCATTTCATCCTCAATCTCCTCTTCGTGTTTATCAATTTCCTCTTTGCTATCTTTTATCTCTTCCTGTGTTTGGCTTTCCACTTTTTCCTCTATGGGATTCCAATCTTCTCCTCCAACCACATCTTCATAGGCGATGTTATTCACTTTATATACATCATCTTCATCATCTGTGTACAATTTCTGGTCCTCATCCAGCCTTTCTTTCTTGTGGTTGCCAGGTCCTGCCATCTTGCCCAGCTCCTGGAACACAGACTCCAGCGTGGCGAGGCTCTGGGGCGTGTATTGCTCCGCCACAATTTCATTGGTGCGCTTGAAGGGACTGTCTCTTGAGCTGTCCTCATAATGCCCAAGTGGCATTTTGAGGTACTTTTGCCACCTCTCAGGCCACTTGTAAGCCTCATAATCATCAGGTCCTCCAGCTGGAAAGTTGTTATCAGAACTCAGAGCGTAAGGTTTATTCTCCTTTGGGCCAGCTTTTGGCTCCTTCTCAGCTTGCCGCAAGGCTTCCAGCATTGCCTTAACCCATTGGGACTCATCTTCCGTCAAAGAATCCCTTACGTTATCTGGGAGGTGAAGCTGATCCTTGCTTTCCTTCTGTGGCAGGAGGTAAGGGACACTTTGATAAGAGCTGTAGTCGGGGCTGCTTTCTCCCTTGTTGGTTTGCTTGCGAAGGTCTTCTATGTATTCCAAAGCTTTGATCATGTCGGGGTTTGGGAGCCTTTGTAAGTTTTTCATTGCATAGTCTGGATCTTTCTGAAGCAGCTGGTGCTGCTGGAAGGAGGCTGCATCAACCCAACAGATTAGGACAAAGCAAAAGGTGAGAGCACAGGCTGCTCCAGGCTGGAAGGTTTTAGTTTCTGCCATATTTAAAATATTTCCTTTAAATAAAGAAGAAGAAGAAAAAAAACAAGTGGTTAACACGTGGAAACAGACTTAGGAAACACAGCTATGCAAGAAATTTCTTATGTCTATGCTCCATGTACTTTATGAGCATTAGTTTTCCAATGGCAGCACCAAAGTACAAAGTACCAATCCTATATAACTCATGAAATGCCATAATCAAAATGCCATTTTGATCATGAGAACAAAGCACCTAAATGACAAAATCAGTGTACCCATACATTTAAATGCTGCTTGAAATACTAATATTAAAACTACAAACAGAATTATTTTGTGAGATTGCTCCATAGTGCATCTGATTTCATGCCAGGATAATACTCCTGAATGGTGCTAAACTGCAATAAAATTAATGTGATGAGGTGGAGAACATGGCATAAAAAATTACTTGCAAGTTTATTTCTGTCAGTACTGACAGTACTGAAGCTATTACTTCCTTTATTTTGCTATTTCATTAAAAAAATATTTGTATTACAAGTGAATATCACTTAATGACTCTATGACTCATCTTCCTAGGGCAATGATCCCTTATATGAGAGGAAAACTATAATTTATCCTAAAAGTATAAAATAATTTTACTGGATCCTTAAAAGCCCATCTTGGAAATGAGCTCGAGTAGGTAGGTTCTGAGTGGTGATTTCATTCATTTGCTTATTCATTCACTTCAGCAGAAATTGAATCAGGTCCCAGGACAAGCAGAAACATGACCACTGGCAAATTTGGTTAGAATAGATCAGTAGAAGCCCATGTCTGCCCAGCTTACGCCAGACAAAAATAAATTCTGAAACAGAACTGGGATGAATATGCCTCAGACTGAATTCAGATGATTACAGCATCACCGTGCATGAGGATACAGCTGCAAAACCCCAGCCTTGCAGGGAGCTGGGCACCCTCCACACAGCCCAGGGAAGCATTGCCATCAGTCGTGACGTGCTCAGGCACTGGGACACCGGGGCCACGGGACAGATTAGACTCCTTTCTGATCCAGTTACATTAACAAAGAAAGTACAATAACGAGAAAGGAATGATAAAGATAGAAACTGCTTTGATTAATTGACCTATTTTGGTTCCTCTGGTTTTTGGCTTGGTAAAAGCATCCTGTTGAGACACTGGTGGTTCCTGACAGCCTGAAAGGGCTGTGCACACCAGTGTTTACCCACTGGGGGAAGTAGAAAGGGAGCAGGAATATGATCATTTCAGCTCACTTGTAGATTTTTCCACTCAGTTTTTGTTCTAAACATAATGTGACTTGAGTAAATAATTAAAGCACTATCAGTTCAGAGAGCTGCTTCCCCCCCCCCACCCCCCCCAGTGTGCATGAGCAGGCTAACAGGCATAATAGCAAACAATTTCCCCAAACATTTCTGACTTCAAATCTGGATACGTTTGAGCATTGATTTCACAAAGGATTAGTTAAACAGCTGATTAGAAGGTCGCACCCTCCAGATCTGAATTTGCCCTGAGACAAAGCCAGCACGTCACTTTATGTTCTGTCACAGAAAAAGCACTAGCACTGTACATAAATGTATATGTCCATTAAAAAAAACAACACAAAAACAACAAAATAACAACAAAAACAAAACCCCAGTTTGCTATTTCTGTAGCAAATAAGTGAAATTGAGGCTTTTCTTTTCAGCAAAGAGGCTGGTTATTAACACAGTTTGTTTGATTAGTACATAAGAAACTGTCCTTTCCAAGGGGTGGGGGAAGCAAGAGTCATTCTGTAATAATCTGCCAAGCACCTCCCACTCGCAAAGACCAGGAACTCACCCTCCTTCGCTGCACACAATTTGGATTGTTAGAGCCTTTGCAAGAGCTGCCAGCATCCCACTAAAATCAAAATGTGTGCAGCCAGGCAAAGTTTAGTGTTTCACAAGGATGTTGCTCAACTCGATGTTTCCTTTGCAGGAACAACAGCTCATTTGCTCATCTCAACCTATTTTGTGTGCATTTGCCTCTAGGTCAATTTTTACTTCTAATTTATTGAGAGATGGTACTCGAAAACCTTGTCAAAGAGATTTGGGAACGATTTATTTTAAAATCTTTGAGTTCAGGTTGTAAATCTTGCCATTAAATATAGTGCGCTATCCAAGGTAAGATGACTCCTCCCCAGTCTTTCAGACTTTAACTCCACATTCGATTTTAAAACAGGACATTTTAGCCTATCTTCAGGGAATATTGTAAACATTGCCTCCCGTGCCTCTCAAAGGACAATATGCTAAAACGGCTCTTTTTTCTCCAGATCGATAACCATGAAGCCAGTCTAGATAGAGCGCATATTTTCTCCTCTATTAGCACCTAACAAACGGGAAAATCATATTTTTAGCCAACAAATGAAGAAGAAGCTTCTCTTTACAAAATGAGGCAATCATGATCACAATTTTACACATTCAAAGGTAATACATACTGAAAAAAAGTTCCCTAAAAATCAGACACAGAAAATATCTCCTTTCTGGGATGTTTCCATGGTAGCAGTAATATTCTCTCTCGATCTCTTAGCAGTTGTTTCTGATGTGACTCTAATATTTCCAGTGAAAATTTGCTATGAAAACTCGTAGGTTTTTCCTATAGATTTGTCCCTGCCCTGAGAGTCTTAGGTGAAACCTAACAGCAGTTTTCCACAGGGAAAACAAATATATCATGCACCCTTCCTCCCATTTCTTTTTTGCAATAAATAACACGGCTGCAATAAATTTGCCTCGTTTAAAAGCATCTCTAACCCTTTACCCTGTGGGAGGGACTGAAAACAGAAACAAAACATCAGCGAAGGGTAAAAGCCCAAACCCACAGCAGTTCTAGTGAATATAAAGACTGTTTGCATATGGATACATCTGGGAAGCGGCTCGGAGGGTGTTTGCACCCGCGGGAAGCCACCCGCCCATCGGCTGAAGTGCCGTGACTGAGTGCCATCGCTCCCGGGAGCGCTCTGCTCCCCCCCCGAGCCACGGGCGGTGCTGCCATACATGCAATATATGTCACCATAGGGCCACATTTTAGGGAGACCTGTTCCCCTGCAAGCCCCAGCCCCGGCAGCACCGGCTCTTGGTGCCGGATCCCCGCCGGGTGCCGGCCGAGCCCCCTGCGCAGCCCCGGGGCTCCGAGCCCCCCGCATCCTTGCATCCCTGCATCCC
>VZTX01003636.1:0-27952 GCA_013400915.1 Pardalotus punctatus | reverse complement strand
TCTGATCATCCTGGTGGCCTCCTTGGGACTCGCTCCAACAGGTCCGTGCCCCTGCTATGCCGGGACCCCAGAGCTGGATGCAGTGCTCCAGGTGGGTCTCACCAGAGCAGAGCAGAGGGGCAGAATCCCCTCCCTCCCCTGCTGTCCTGTGGATGCAGCCCAGGATATGCCAAGGTGTTTTTCTGAAGGAACTCTGGGACAAAGCCCACACAAGGCCCCTCTCTGTCACACCAGCGTTCAGAGGAGGCTGCAGCAGCTCCTACCTTGCACTCCTCCTGATCTCTGTCATGCCTTCTTTCCTCTACCCCCAATCCTTTTTTGCCTTGCTGCTCCCAAGCGCCCCTTCCCTCCTGTGGGAGGCAAGGCTTGCCAAAGGGTCTGCTATGTGGTATGTGGACCTTCTTCACCCAAAATAAACTCCACCAGACACTGAGCAGGTGCTCCTTCCCCTCTGCTCACTGTCACTGAGGCACCTAGAGCTACGGTGTTGGCACAGACCCTGAGGGACACAGGGGACACACAGGCATGGGTCTGGACCCTGCTGCTGTCCCTGGCTAGTGCAGCATTGTGAAATTCAGTCCTCAGAGCTGTGTGCTTCAGACAAAACCACTACTCTGGGCTCCAAACCACAGTAACTGAGCAAAATGCCAGTACACAAAGCACAGGTAGGACAGACCACCAGCTACCTGGAGCCCGAGGGATGAGGATATCTCTGCCCTTGATCGATCTTCCAGACACACAGATACAGCCCATGGGCTTACAGCAGCTCCAGGCAGTATCAATGCCATAACCACAATGTTTTGCTCTGGAAAAAGACCACGGAAAAACCTAAAGCTAAACATAGCTGAGTTTTTTATTAGGAAAAGAGATCTATTCCATTTCAGTCCTTTGGGAATCCAGCTTCATTGTAGAGTAGTGCTAGTACTTGAAGGAGTCCTTAAAGGTCTCATGGCAGCCGAGTGCTGGGAGACCTCAACAGGTGGATATGGGAGGCATGACCAGGTCAGCTTGAAGTGTCCTGGGCTGCTGTCCTGAGGTAATCCTGTATGCTTCTGGCAAGAGTTTCACTGTGAGGAAACGTCACCTGCTCCAGACATGAAACCAGGTACAAAGGGAAGGGCCTGAAAGACAAAGGAGCATGGCAGCAGTGAAGACTGCTGCATTCCTTTGCCATGCTGTAAGACATTTGTTCTGCAGATCCCCCTGCTCTACCTGCAGCCTCTGCCCTCCCCACATTGGCTGCATGTCAGCTTTTCTGTGCCCCAGGGAGTCCCTGCAGAGCCACAGCCTGTGGCCCCTCAGAGCAGACATCAGAGGAAGCTCCTCACCTAAAATGCCCTCACAGCCTGACAGACAGTTTGCATTGCTGGATGTAAGATCCCACCCATCCCTCTACACACCTTCCCTGCCCTTGCTGCTGCCCATCCTCTCCAAGGGAGCTCTGGGACAACTTCTGCCACTGAGCAGCCGCCTCCTGCTTTCGGTTCAGCTTCCACAAGGCCTGCACCAGGTAGGAGGCAGCAGCTGGGTCACCTGAAAGACAGGAAGAAAGACCCACCCTTAGCAGGGGAGGAGCAGGTCCTCAGCACCACTGTGGGTTGCAGGGTGTTGCAAAAGAAGCTGAGAAACCACACAAGGGCAGTGAGTGAGGAGAGGTGGTGTAATGGGGAGGAGGCCATCCCGGCTGTGTCACAGGCTCTAATTAACCCCGGGGCTGGCAGCCAAAGCAGATGGCATCAGCCCTGTGGCACAGCCTACCACACCTCTCTTTGGACACTGGCTGGAGTTTTTCTTGCAGGCATGTCTGCACCCCCAAAGGGAGGGAAGCACGGTCAGGACTGGGACCAGCAGGTTTGGCAGATCTGGTGAAGCTCACACCTTTTCAGCATATTAGCACAGTCAGAGCACTGAACAGGAGAGATCAGCCCTGTGAGCAGCACTAGCCATGCATTGGATGAGACACGTATGCGCCCCTCACAGGCCTCTGTACTGCCAGGCATGGATATGCTTCTTCCTCAGATGAAGCACAACTTCAGCTCCTCTGTTCTGGGAAAGCAGTCCTGTCTGGGAGAAAATTGGCTGTACCAGACTGGGAGTGGGGCAGGAAATTTCCAAGCTGTCTCAGGGAACATGTTTTTGTCAGGGTTCTGATATACTCCTCTGACAACAGTTTTGGTCTGTTTCTCCAGGACGGTAAGCTGACCAGCCCCCATACAAGTATCTCTAGTATGTAACATTGCTAGTGGCCCTGCTGTTGTCCTAGACACCTGAATAAATGTGGACTGAAGCATAAGAACTTCCTGCTGAAGACAGCAAAGCAGCCCAGAACAAATTTGTGGAAATCCCCTGTGTTCCTCACCAAATTGAGCTTCTTACCTGGTGAGATCTGCAAACTGTGCTGGAAATCCAACAGGGCTTCTTTGTGCCTCCCCAACTCCAGGAACTGTGTACCTCGCCCAATGAGGGAGAGCAACCTGATCTTCTGGAGCACCTCCACTTCTGGCTGGAAATTCTCTGTCACAGGAAGACACACACACCTGGAGACAGCATCCTCCAGACATTCATTCCCTTATCCCAGCAGGCTGAGCCAGTCAGGACCGGCCGAACATTTACTTGGGCTGCTCATCTTCCAGCTCCGCAGATAGATGGCAAAGATCAGCCTCTCTGCCAGGCTGGAAGAGGCTGGGAGGCAGCAGAGTGGGAGAGTGAAGAATGTCAAGAGCCCAGAATGTTACATGGCTGTAACCAGTGACCTCAGCAGCAGCCTGGCCTTTGGCTGCCCCTCTGCACCACTGGCACGTATCTTTTCCCTGAAATCTGGATTGGAGAAGCTTTCCAGTCCACAGCCCATTTAACTGCTACCTAGAGAGTAAAGAAGGAGGCAGAGCCAAGGCCAAACTCTGCTCCAAAAAAAAACAGCCAGTCTCTTCAGAGGCTTCAGCATGGCCCAGAGCTTTGCACCCTGGGACAACTGCCTCTTGCCAGAGTGATGCTGGGCCTACCACCTTGCTCCTGTACCTGCTGCTGCCAAGCACACAGATCCTAACCCAGTCCAGGCCCCACACAGGTCCCACCGGTGCAGTGTCCTACCTGTTGGTTTGACAGCAGACCCGTGAAGCTGGACACGCAGGAGATCACTGAGGCACCTGTGGGCGGGAGGAGAGGAGCTTTGGAGCTGCTCCTGGGCTGTCAGGAGTGTCAAGTTGTCAGTGCAGCCCTGGTGCTGTGCTGTGCCCTGCCCTGGCCCTGCCACCCATTGCTGCCTGCTGGGGAGGCCCCTTCTCCCAGCAAGGCTTCATCACCTGCTGAACTGCGTTACAGCCTCCTTACTCTCGCCTAGCTTGGCCCACGCCCAGCCCTGGTGCAGGTATCCAGCTGCTCTCCAGGCAAGGCAGCACAGTCTCTCCTTCTGGGACAAGAGTCCTTCCACCAGTTCTGCCCCTGGTGATGAGCACTTCAGCTGCTTCAGCCTCTCCTCCACTTGTAACACCCGTGGAATGAGGTCAGTCGTCCGGCTGATGACCTCCTCACACAGGGTTATGACATCCTGGTGCCTCCCAGCCTGCTCCAAGGCAGACGCTGCTTCCAGGAACACCTCCGGGATCCTGGGCAGAGCTGAGCTACCATGCAGGGGCACCTGGGGAGCAAAAGTGATGTCAGTGCTGCAGAATTGCAGTTCTCAGCCAAGCAGAATGACTCCACGCATATTGGGAACCTGGAGCTGCTGCCCAGCAAAGCTCAAGCCCACTCCCGTGGTCATTGGAGCCTGGTGCAGCAGGCAGAAGATGTGAAGCACTCACAGCTCAGCACTGTCAAGGCATCAAATCCCTACTTTGGAAGTGAAGAACATCCAAAATCAGGCTGACAGCTGCTCCCCACAGGGAAGGGGAAGCTGCCTCTCCAAATAGCAGTGGTGAGTGCTCTCTGGTGTAAATTTAAAGGCAGACATGCCACAGGTCAGGGGCGCCAGCCCCCACTTCATTTCCTTCACATCTCAAACTAGACACTGAAGCCTGGAGGCCAGGGCTGATGCCTAGGCCCAGCCCTTGGGATTGGGTTTGGATCCCTCCAACCATCATCCTCCAAGTCTCCAAGGGAGCTCTTTACCAGGACACTTACCTGCTGCTGCAGCCCCTGCTGAAGGAGAGACAGAAAATCCAGGTAATGTTCCACTGCATCAGCCACCCTGCAACAGGAACAGGACATGTGATGGAAGGAGCAGAAGTGCCATCAGCCAGGTGAAACCTGGATTGCCAGCCTGCAGTCTCTCCCCCGCACCACGCTTGTCCCATTCACAATATCCATGCTTTGAGCAGACCTACAACAGCAGTACTGAACTGGACTATCTCCAGGAGCACAAGGAAAACTACAGATCCCAAAAAAGCAGCACACTGCAAGGAGACCAGAGGCACTATTACCTCCCATCCTGGAGACTCCGCTGTGCCAGCAGGTACTTCACTTCAGAGGGGTGGTGACGGCGAAGGAGAGAAGTGAGTATTGGTGTGTGGACAAGCAGCTCTGTTCGCATTAGGGAACGGGGACTAGAGGAAGCAGCTGCTGGAGGTTTTCTCAGAGCCTGTGAAACAGGAACAGAAAATATGATCAACACCACACTGGTCAAGTCTTGGGCAGCTGCAATCATTGGTAATTTCTGATATCTGGAGATGCACCCAAGTGAGCAGATGTGCTGCTTTTCACAAGCACAGCTACATTGTTCTCACAGCCACTTCCAGGAAGAGCCGTCAGGATCACACTGGGGCAGGCAGACTTCTGATCTCCACGTGGCACCGGGAGATTTGCAAGGTCACCCAGAGCAACTCAGGTTTTTAGTTCAAGGTGCTTTGAGCTGCCTGGAACACCATCTCACACTGCACCCGCAGACCTCGTTAGATCATTTGTAAGGAGAGTTCCCTCTCCGTGGCTCTGTATATGTGTCTGACAGTTCTTGCACAGCTGAAGAGATAACTCAGGGTCTACTGCTGAGATCTGCTGTCCCAGGCAAGTTCACACAGCTAATGAATGCACACTGCCTTGCAGTCACAGTCTGCCCTTAAATGCCATTACATACTTTATTAAGAGATTGATACTTTCTGACATGAGAGTATAACATCTTCTCCCAAGCTACCAGGAACATCAACTAGGACCCAAGGTCTTGCCACATTCAAATGTGGTGGTGAGCAGGAATTTCAGATCTCACTGGGTTCCTTCCTGCCTACTTGTTGAAGGCAGCACAGTGCTATTTTGGGGACCCCTTCCAGGGTCAAACAGTTCCATAGAAGGAAGCCTGCCTGAATTTCTTTGCAGGCTCTGCTGGGCAAATTAATCCCAGAACTACAGGAACCAGACAAACCTCATAGAGCAGGGTCAAGGCCTGCAGCTCCACGTCGGTCTCTCCCAGCTCATGGTACACTGCTGCCACATGGGACAGGGCAGGAAGGCACTGGAAATCTACCTGGAGGGCTCGTTTCAGGTGCTGAAGGGCTGTCTGAGGCTTGCCCTAGGTGGATGGGAAGAGATGCATGTTGAAAGGACATCTTCCTGACGTCTTTACTGTTTGGTGGGATTCAGATTCCTGCTCTGCTATCCCAAGAGATCCCCACTAAGCAAGGGTAGCACTTTAGCCAAAGGCAGCCCTCTTCATGTTGGTTTTTGAGCTTCTCTCTCTGCAGAAACAATTCTCACTCAGCCAAAATCTTTGCATGGATTTTGCAGTCTGTCCAAGGACCTCCCCTCCCAGCAGAGGCCTTGGGCCACACAGAGGCAGTGTGGTCACCAGCCTGAGCCTCTGCACCCCACAGCTCCCCTCTTTGCTGTCATTACCATTCGCTGAGCACAGCAGCCAAGGCAGGTGTAGATCTGGGCCAGGATCTTCTTGGAGCAGAATCCTCCTGCAGCTTCCTGAAGAAGGGAAAGGGCAGTGGGGAAGTTCCCAGCCTCCAGCTCCTGCAGCCCTAGGACAGACCCAACATCTTGGCTCTATAGTTCAACTTCCTGCCCCTCCTGGTCCCCAAATAAGCATGGTGCCCTTTTCTTCCCACTGCCATAGGGACCTGCCTGATGACCTCCAAACCCAGCAACGCACAGCAGGATAGTACTAAGCTGCCATCTTTGCTTTAATGGTTTTGCAAGAGAACAAGTCACTTGATGGAAATGTCCAGCAGAAATAAGAGCAGCTACCAAGCCCAGAAATCAAGATGCCCGCTTTGGCCCAGAACAAGGACATGGGTATGTGTGGGGCAGGTTCACCTCCACATTCATCCACAAGGACAGCAGTGCACATGGGGAAGCACACACAGAACCTCAGAATCTTTCCAGCCCATCTGGGTCATTCCCCAGCAGGATGCTTTGGGATATCAATTCACTAATATTTATCACTACTGGTTATTTGCTGTTCCTTCAGTCTTCTTTTCAGACTTCGCTCTGAGGCCATTCTTACATACCTGCATCACACTCACATCTGCCACCTCCCTGCTGAAAGTGCTGGTGCCATCCTAGTGTATTTTGGCTCCAAACCCGTGGGACAGAGCTCCTGCTCTGCCTCCTGGCAGGAGGGCCCTATATGAGCCCAAGCACAGCAAGGCAGCGCTGGCTGTCCCCGGAGCTGCTGGGGTTGTCAAAACAGTGAAGGAGAGAAAACAAGCAGGAGAGAACAGATGAGGAGTCAGATGAGATCCACTGCCTGCTGTGACACCAGACTACAAAGCTTCACAACAGCTTTGTGTGGCTCTTGCAGCACCACAATACAAGAGGAACAATTTCTTGCAATAAGGAAGGTGCCGGAAGACAGACAGAAGAAAGGAAAATCTTCCTAAATCCCCTGCCAGACTTCTGCTTTAAGGTCACTGCAGGGCTCAGATACCTCCCTAAAGTCACAGACAGGCGGAGGAGCCCTGTGATAGTGCAGAGAAAAGATGAGCTGGGGAAAAAGCAGGAAAGCTCTTCAAATATGGACTTTAAAAGCTGAGATTCAGAGACTCAGCACAGGCCCCTTCCCAAAGGAACAGCCCAGAAAACCCAAAGGGCCAGTTTGCTTGGGAAGAGAAACCAGAATAAGGGCAGGGAAAGTGGTCCTGGGACAGAGCAGCAGAAGACTGTGCTGGCACGAGTAGCTGCCCCCCACAAACCTTGCAGGAAGGCTGCTGCAGTGCAGAGGATCTCCTTCAAGTCCTTGGCACTCTGTACAAGGGGCAGGGAGGGCCCCTCAGCAGGGACCTGCCATGCCTTGATCAGGGACAGGAGCTTGTTCTGACCCCCACTGCAGTGAGCTCCTTCTGGGTCCTGTGAAGGCACAGAGGAGAGAGAGCAAAGAATGCTGAAGAGAAGCAGGAGACACTGGTCCAAGGGCACAGGGAAACAGAGGTCCCACCAAACCACTCGACATTGCTCCCTACACTGGGGAGCAATGTCCTACCATCTACTCACTTCAGCTACAACCCCCTTATTGCAGTGATTCCTGCCTGGCTTGGGGCAGCACCTCCCCACCTCAGAGCAGGGTGCACCTCCAGGGCCTCCTGGCATGGCAGATCCAAGTGCTGTTGGAGTTCATTCAAAAAGGTGGGACCCATCAGCAGCCTCCTAATCAGCAGGGAAGGTTCTTCTGCATCCCCCTCCTGTTGCCTACAGTGTCTGCAAGTCTATCTGCAGCCCTCTTCCAGCCTGCCCAAGTCTCCTGTCTCATGCACAGAGATCCAGGGCCCCAACATGCAGAATATTCTGGGATTCAGTAATGCTCTCAAGGCCATTACGCTATGCTGGAACACCAGGGGGAGGATTAGTCATGCTGACTGGGCAGCACTGATGGGTTCAGATATCCAAGTGCCACAACAACATTTTGCAGAGTGGGTTTTATGACAAACACAGTATTTATGCCAGCTCTGCCGGCATCTACCTGTACCCAGTTACCTCAGCAGTGCTCAGGAGCTGGAAGAGGCCAGCAACACTTCCAAGGCGGCCAGCTGCCAGCCACCAGGCTGCTTGCAGGGCCCCCAGATGGTGCAGAGGTGCCTGCAGCTCCTCCACGGGTACTTCTTGCAGCACCTTTTGCCACAGCTCCTCTGTGCCAAGATCCTGTCCACAGGCCCCACAAGCTTCCAGAACTGCAAAAAAAAAAAACCCCAAGCAAAAATACCTACAGCTGCAAGACAATGGGTTGGTGCCCTGTAACAGACACCCTCCCAAGAGGAAGAAAAACCCTCAAGCAAGCATGGGCTCCTTGTAGCAGTGGAAGGAATGGGGTTGCAGGGCTGGCCAGGCCTCAAGCAGAATGGAAACCAAGCTCTCAATGAGTGGAGCTGACAGCAGCACACTCAGGAGACAACAAACTCAGGACTAAACTCCAGCTCTGCTGAGCCCTCCTGAAGTCATTTGGCCTCAGGTAAGCATGTACCAAAACTGCAGATCCACCTCTGAACTGCAGCCTATTTCAGTGCATTTTCTTTGAAGCCAGCCCACCATAATTAAAGAAAACAGTAATTTTCTACTGTTACTAAAACTTTGCTAGAGACTTAGCACCTTACACATGAAAACCCCTTGTTTCTCTTGAAACCTCCAGCCCATCCCTGCAGGCAGCAGCAGGCAGGCAGCTGCACACTGTCCCAAGCCGCAAGCCACCCCACCTCTAGCTCTTCCAGGCAGAGCCTGGATGTCTGCTCACAGTTCTCCCCATCTCCAGCCCTTCCAAGCAGAGCCAGGCATGCCTGCCCATAGTTTCCAGGTGGAGCCAGATGTGTCTGCTCACAGTTTCCCCCATCTCTGGCCTTTCCTGGCAGAGCCAGAAGTGTCTGCTCACAGTTCCCACACCTCCAGCCAGTCACCAAGTATCACCAGAGCGCAGAGAACGCTCTCCTCATCCCGAGAACACCCTGTACAAAGAACCACATTCTTACCCCTGAGGAGCCCCTGGCGTATTCCTTCTGCTTCTCCTTTGATGGCAGAGTCAGATGCTCCCGCAGTGAAAAGCAGGCAGTTGTAGAGGACAGTGAGTTCCAGAGGCAGGGTAGGGAGGGCAGCTGGCAGGCCTGTGAGCACAGCCAACCCCACAAGAAATTGAGCTGGCTAAGAATAAACAGCCATCCATACTCAGGTGGCAACACCTGGCTTGGTGACAAGAGAAGTGGCCTGGCAAGAATTTTTTACTGATTGTGGTGTGATTTAGCCACTTGGGAATTGCAGTGCCCAGAGAGACAGCATGTGTCGGTATTCCAGGGGCCAACACGGCCATCCATTCCCCAGCTATCTAAATGCTGCAGTTCTCCAGGACTTAGGCCTTTCATCTCTCCCAAAAGAGCATCAACAGCCTCCTCTGTCTCAATACATATCCACCCTTTCAAACACTGTGTCTCTCTCCTTATCACAGAATGGGTAAGACTGGAAGGGACCACAGCGGCTTATCTGGTCCAGCCTCCCTGCTCAAGCAGGGCCATTCTAGAGCACATGGCACAGGATTGCATCCAGATGATTCTTGAGTATCTCCAGTGAGGGAGACTCCACAACCTCTCTGGGAAATTTGTTCCAGTGTGCAGTCACCCACAGGGGTAGTTATTCTTTTTGTTCAGGTGGAACTTCCAGTGCATCAGTTCCTGCCTGTTGCCTTGTCTGAGGCAGAGCCTGGTCCATTCCCTGACACCTCTCTGCAGACACTGACAGACATTGATGAGGTCCCCTCTGTCACCTCTGCTCCAAACTGAGCATGCCCAGCTCCCTCAGGCTTTCCTCATAAGAGTGATGTTCCAGGCCCCTAATTATTCTCATTTCCTTCTGCTGGACCCTCTCCAGAAGCTCCGTGTCTCTCTTGCACTGAGGAGCTGAGAAAACTGGAAATCAGGCTGCCTTGCATCAGGCTTTCTACGCACCACACCTGTGTCAGGGAGTCCCTTCTCTGACTTCCCAGCGCAAAGGCTGTCTCATTTCTTTTTACAGAAATCCTAAAGCTCTGCCCAGGAAGTTAAGGTGGAAGCTGGGGTTGGACAATAACCCTTTTGCTGGCCCAGGTTAGCAGTGATCATTTCACCCTGGTTTGTTTCCAGCACTGGGACACACATCCAGAGGAACAATGGCCATTAACTAACACACAAAAAGCTCCACCTCAACCTGAGTAAGAACTTCTTTACGTTGAGGGTGACAGAGCACTGGAAGAGCTGCCCAGGGAGGTCGTGGAGTCTCCCACGAATGTCTGGAGAGATTCAAACCGCACCTGGATCTGTTCCTGTGTCACCTACTCCAGGGGGTTGCACTGGATGATCTGATACTCAGAGGTCGCTTTCAACCTGATGATTCTGTGATGAACTCCTTTGCAGGCCCCCAGTATAGCACTGAACCCGCCCCCTTCTCAAGTTTGTTTCCAGCACCGGGATACTGTAGCTGCATCCCTGTAAACAGAGGTGTCCGGGACCCGGTGCTTCCACGCCCACAAGCTTCAGCAGCGGGAGGCGAAGGCGAGGCACAGCGGCCGCCACTCACCACGGATACTCAGGAGCAGCTCCCCGAATTCGTCTCGCTGCTGCCGCCACTCCCGCCGCGCTTCTCCGCCGCACCGCGCCGTCTGCAAGAGACGCACTTACCGCCGGCCCGGCTGGGGACCGGAACGGGCGGCAGCCCCGCGGCTCGGGGAAGGAAGCGGAGGGAAGGAAGGGGTCGTGCCGCACCATCCAGCGCCCGACCAGCGCCCGGCTGTGGGCGGCCCAGGCCCGCAGGCAGTCCCGTTCCTGCTCCGGCCCCGGGTCCGTCCCGCGCCGCCGCTTCATGGCCGCCGCCATCGCCCGCCGCCGCTTTCCCGCCCTCGCCGCCGATTGGCGGGAACGGCCGTCACCAAGGCAACAGGGAAGCGCCGGGCCGAGGAGGCGAGCGCCGGCGAGGGGGCGGCCGCGGAGGGACAAACCTCGGCGCAAGGCGAAGCTGCCAGTCACAGAATCGGATACGGAATATCCCGAGTTGGAAGGGACACATCAGGATCATCGAGTCAAACTCGGGGCTCTACGCAGAGTACCCCAAGAATTTCAGCACGTGCGTCGCCCAGACGCTTCTTGAACTCTGGCAGGATTGGGGCTGTGACCCCTGCCCCGGGGAGTCTGTTCCAGTGCCTGACCATTCTCTTAGAGAAGAGCCTTTTCCTAAACCTCGAGAGTCTTGGACCAAAGGTCAGCCTAACCCTCCCCTGACACAGGTTCAGGCCATTCCCTCGGGTGTTGTCACTGGTTTATGCAGAGAAGAGATCAGTGCCTAACCCTCCATTTCTCCTCAGGAGGAAGTGGTAGATGAGGGCCCCTAGGAAGGAGACTCTGGATGGGTCAGGGAGAGGGATGGAAGCAGGAGACAACACAGCTCTCCTTGGCTCTCATGGTTTTATTTGCAGATTTCATTTTCACAGCCACCCAGAGCCCCATGCCACCCTCAGACAGCAGTTCTCCCTGCACACCTCCCGCCACTCCTGATTAATTCATTAAGTAATTTAATAACAGAGCTACCCCTCCCTGGCTGCCTTTCCTAGGGCTGGTCCTGCCGTACCCAGCACTGCTGGATGTGGGACACCAATCCCAAGGACTGGGGCTGCCAGGTGAAAGAGTATTGCCACCTTGCTTGTTTTGGAGAGTTTTTTCAAAGTAAAAAGGCTCTGCCTCCAAGCAGAGACTTGAGCATCGCTTCCACCTTCCAGGTGTAGCTGCTGGATGTGAATGAAAGCGTTGACAGCCAAATATGTAGATACCCAGGAAAGTGTAGCACCATGCTGCATGCAGAGCTCCCAGGTTGCTTTCCACAACTGGGTCCATCCCCTTTTTTTTTCCCCAAATGAGGGACTGAGGCACACAGAGGTTAATAAAAAATAAATAAAAAATAAAACAACAATCTTGCTCCAAGTCAGTGGTGCATTGAGTCAGGGTTCAGAGGAGAGAGCGGCACTCCCCAGCCCTGGTCCCCACACACTGGCATTGCTGCTTCCTGAGGGAAGGGGGAACATGCACACTGAGACTGGGACTATGCCTTGGCATAAAAAAGCAGCCTGAAGAGTTGAGGGAAAAACAGAGAGATGGGACAGAGGAATGGCTGTAGGAACAGAGCTGGAGTGAGCCCTGGGCTCCCCAAAAGAATGCCATCCCTTGGAATCTGTGTCAGTCCCACAGACCAGAGCTGCAGGATGCTCCCACCATGCACAACCCTTCACAGTGGATGCAGCTTTTGGTCACCATCTTCTAGGCAGCAAAAAAGAGACACAATTGAATCCTTGTAATGTGCCAGGACCATGGGACACAGCATTCACCATGGGCCTGCGCCAGGGAAGTTTCCCAATAGTGCTCTCCCCTGCCAAGAAACACATGCACAACACTTGAAAGGCCAAAGTGCAGAAAGATTGTGGAGTGCAGGATGAAAACTGCTCAGCTGAGCACTCTGTCCCCTGTCACACAGCTGAGTGATACAGGGACCAGAAATAAATTCCTTGGAATAACTCATCCCAAGGAGCCCTACACAGCCCTACAACAACCTCTTTGGAGGGATCTGGGGCAAAACCTACTCCCCAGCACACCAGATTTCCCAAAGAGTCTTGGTTTGGACCAGCAGGCAAACCCCTCTTGGGGTTTTAAATTAGCAAACTGTCTGCTCTAGCATCAGCAGCATGTTCTGCTTCTAAGGTCACCAAGCCCTGGACTGCCATTAGCTCTGTAATCCCCAGCATGCTCAGGAGAATGGCAGCCAAACAATCAGCTTGAGCGCAGCTGTGGAAGGCTGACAAGTCTAATACAGTCAATAAAAAGAAGCAAGAGCGTCTCCAGCCCTTGGAAAACTTGTCTTCGTGAACCTGAAATCTTTGGTGTAGCAGCCAGTCTGCTGTGTCCGAGCAGCCAGCACTCCGTGGCATCTCTGCAGTGACAAGAACGGACTTGCAGCTCTTCTACTGCAAGTTTTGTTTAGTCTCCGGTGAGAAAAGTGTGGGTCCTTTCATTGCGCTATAGCTCTGTTGCTCCCTCTGCTGTTCCTGGTATCCCAGGAACACAAGCCCACACACAGCAGAGGGGTGACATGGAGGGTGAGGAGAGTATGCCCAAGCCCCGTGTGAGTGTTCCAACCATGGACAGTGGGCATGGGAAGGCTCAGCTGCACTGGAGTGACCAGTGAAAGAGGAACCAGTCCCAGAGATGGAAGCCAAGGGGCCTTGGTGGCAGCTGCGGGGACATCAGGGGCCAGTCCTACACTATCAGTGGCCACAGGGACTTCTGCCAGCAGAAATACAGTCAGGCAGAAAGCTCCTAACCAGGTTATAAGGTTACAACAAGACCTATTTGAACTCCAGCCTTGGCGTTTACCAACGTGTTATTCAAATAAACCTCACATCAAATGAAAATTTACTGGGTAACTGCTACCTCCACCCCCTTCCTCCTTCCCATATCGATGCACCCCTCATTCCTCCAGAAGCATATGGCCACCAGGGAGTCAGCTTTCAACAACTAAAATGTTTTTAAGGGTGTGACTGCCTAAGCCCATTCTAATTGTGGACTGATGTGCTTCTGCAGCTGCCAGCTTCCCCCACTGTCTGCTGCTACCCCTTCCTTGTCCTAGCACTGGTGTTATGCACCCAGGCAGTGAGACAAGCCAGGGTGTGATGCCAGCTACAAACCAGTCCTTGGTTGTGCCAGGTGAAACTGAGCAGGACCACAGAGCAGAGGAGCTGAGAGGCTGAGGTAGCAGAGCACAGCCAGCAGCTTGGAGCAGGCCAGGCAATGGACACCTAATATTAGAACAGTTTAAGCCTCTCTGGAATTGCATCCTAACACCTGAGCAGGCATTTTGGAAAGGTAAAATACAAATTCCACCTCCCCTCAAGAGCCATGGCAACTGTGCACTTGGGAAAAATGGCAAGATATGAAATCATGAGAGAAGTGACATTCCCCCTAGGCCTCTGCAGGGCAGAAGAACCTGGAGTTATACTAACAGTCTGCAGTAAGGAACTCAAACAGGGGCAGTCATGGTGTATGAGTTAAAAATTAATGGGATCAGGCAAATACCATTGCAGAAATCCCAGGCAAGCAGGCCTTGGCTCTTTCCAGAGGCAAAAGAGACAAAAGGTTTCATAGCACCAAGTGATGTCACACAGTGGTTCAGGGCAGTAAGGAATCCCAGCTCCAATGGAAACTGCAGGAGGAACTTGGCTAGGATGAGGCCAGGCAACATGGTCACCATCCTCTACTTGTGCCCATAAATTAAGAAACACCAAATCTCCTGACTGTGAGCAGTCAAGGGCATGTTTGGCATAGCCCACTTGTGGCCTGAAGTCTCACAGAGAACATCAAGGCCAGGAGGTACGTAAGACCAAACATGGGATCATGGATGTGATTGACTGCAATGCCTGGAGTCCATAGCCCCCAACACATACATAGACACCAGTGACTTAAAGTACTTCCCAAAAGAATCAGTGCCTGCTCAGGGCTTTCAGGTAGTTGTTCCCAGGCTCTGGAGCTTATAGCAATGCTACTGCTGCAGCTGTGACAGCTACTCCAGGCTCTCCTTTCCTGCTGGCCAGGCCCACTATGGGGGTGAGCCCATATTCCGTCACTACATCCCCCTGCATCTTAACTGTTCACAGTCAACAACCAGCATCCAGCAGCACGCACTCAGGAAGAGATCAGGAGCCTTGGCTGCTACCATCCAGCCCACAGGGACCATGACCAGTTAAAAACAGAAGTCAAGAGTCTCTTGGTGATGCACACAGTTGTCCCTGCTACCACTGCCCCAAGCTAAGCCTGCTGTACAAGGCAGCCCAGAGTGCTCCCCACTGCACTTCACATGGCTGAGGAGGACCAGGAAAATGGGACTGAGTGTAGGGCAAGAGAGGCCTCACTACAGAGCACCTGACTGACTTTACAGAGGTGTAGCTGCCACCGAGGCTCCAGGAACCACCTGCATGGAACCATGTGCAGTGTGATTCAACTGTGAAAACTGAGCACATGAAAACAAGTGGTGGCTGTGGGACATTCCCTCCCCATCCAACCTCTCCACTCCTCAGCAGGCCACATCCCATGAATCAGTGTCTTTGCACAGTCAGCAAAGGTGACACCTTGCTGGCCACTGAAGCCTACCAGCTGCACATTATGACAGCTGTTAGGAAAGTAGCAGCAAGACCCCGTTGGTGTTTCTCCAGAGGAGCACTTCAGGACTCTTGCTTCTTGGGCTCCTGCACCAGAGTCCTCCTGCTGCCAGCGAAGGCCCAGTGAGAGCTCTGGCCTCCCCTGCTGAGAAACACCATCCCCATGCGCCAGGAACAGTTGGCTCCAGTCCTTTTGTTCATCACAGAGGCAGGGAGCTGGGGATAATCCCTGACTGCTGTCGGCAGGCACTCGTTGCTGGTGGCTCATGTATCCTTTCCAGCCCGAAGGAGGTAAGGAGACAACCACAGCCTCAGCCAATAAGCAGGTCAGGCTCCCCACGTCTCCAAGGCTACCTGAGCCGAAGCTGGCTGAACCAGGTGCTGACGGCGCAGTCCACACGCATCACCAGGGAGATCCCCAGCAAGAGGCAGACGCTGCTCACCACAAAGCCCAGTGACTCAAAGAGGAACCTGCAGGCACAACAGTTGCAGTTAAGGATACAACAGCCAGCATGACTACAAAGACAGGCTGCTACCCTCCATCTGACTGATTTTCTTGACAATGAGAGGCTGGTAGCATCTCACATCCTGAAACCTGAATTACATTCACTCCCCAGCAGTTGCTGCCTGAAACCTGGAAGCCAAGCACTCCTGTGGTTCAGAGGCTGCTCAGGACCTGTTGACTCAGGTGGGATTTTGAATCCCTGAGAGGCTGAGCCCACCCCTCACACAGGCTAGTTCAAAGGTTTGCTTGTTCAGCATTTCTGGGTTTACCACTTCTGGCCTGGTATCCCTATCTTTGGCTTTCCAACCTCAATATTCTCACCTTCCAGGTGGGCTCTGTGTGTCCTTGCAAATTAAGGAGGGGAAATTTATAGGCTCTAGCTCAAGTCTAGCTTGTGAATTTCAAGCAGGAATTAGTTAGGGACAGTCCTACAACCACTACTAGGTAATGAGTCAAAAGATCAATCACAGGGTCTCTTCCAACATTACTTGCCTGTGAACTCTAGTCAAGATGCCAGGGATATGAGTCTTAACCCAGCATGAGAGCAACTCCTGGGACTTACTTTGGGGCAAAGACCTTCCAGACCATGAGGTGTCTCCTGAGGATCATAGCTGCACAAACACAGGCCAGAAGCTGTGGGGAAGATCAGGAAAAACAAGTTACAAGTGACTCTGGAGAGACCTCCTGGGCACTAGGTTCACATCTGAAGGTGGTACTAAACTGCACACACCTAAGAGGCTGGCACAGAGCACATCAGGAATGAGCACCCTAAAGAGGACTCCCTTCCACGATGTCCTCAAGTCAGGAAACACAAGCATGGGTAAATGCAGGCCCTCGTGGGACCAGGCTGGGGGCAGCACAGAGGAGGGCTCACACTGTGGCTAACCTGACTTACTGTTTCACTGAGAGGGGCACTCCTGCTCTCCTGCTGCAGGGCTTGCCCCTCAGTTTCACTGTCTCTGGTCTGACTACACAGAAGAACGATTTGAAGGGATAAATCCCAGATTATTTCACAGGATTAAATTTTATGGTGTTTAGCTCCCTATATCATCACAGGACATATGAAAACCACAGCTGGTGTGAGATAGAATGGTCAGGAAGACAGGGAGTAGAATTACAACCCTGCAGCTCATGGACAGACATTCCCACCCTGGGCATATGGTATGAAAAGCAGCCTAATCCATATGGCAGCTTCCACGCTGCAGCCCTTCCCAAAGCACAGAGCAAAGGGCATGGCTAAGAAGGGACCTGCTCTTCTACCTGCAACAAGACCCCTGGGCTTCTCTGTGTTGTGGCTGAACCCTTTCTCTCATCAGCAGGCCCCACAGTTCTCACAGCACACCAATTTCCTCCTAGACAGCCTTTCCCACAGCCACCCTGCCTCTGCCTGTACCTGTGCCCCAAGGACAAAGAGGTACTTCAATCCCAACTGCAAGAGAGCAGTGGAGAACTTCTCTGGAGACTCCCGCAGCCTCATCTCCATCATGTGCTCCTCCACCTCCTGCAGCTCCTCCCGCGACTCCTTCTTAGGCTTCTTCTTCTGCGAGTTGGACATCTCACACACAAAGGGCCACAGCAGGAGCAGCGGGCAGCCAACTGCCTCAAGGACAAAAGCACATGAAGTTACTGGAGCCTGGGAGGCGAGGAGCAGTCTAGGCTCTGCCACCCTGCCCTGGACGTGCAGGAAGCATATACTGCAGCTCCAGGCCACACTGCTGTGGCCCCACAAGGGGACAGTGAGGATAGTGCCGCTCAGCTGGTGCTTGAGCCTTTATTGCAATCATGCTCAGCCTGCAGAGCCCCACCACAGCACAGTATGCTCGGGCTCCACAGCCCAGGAAGAAATTGATTTACCTGCGAAGAGGATATGGGAGGCAAAAGTGTTGGCGCCCACCAGGACAGCAGGCAGGAGGTTCGTGCTGTGGTCAAGGTGGAAGCCCACAAAGGCTGCATTCCAATGGATGGCCGGGAAGACGGGCTGGTGGCCTGTGGAATAGAAGAACTGGGAAGCAGCAAGGAGCCAGGAGATGACTGCATACCAGGGCACCGAAAATGGCTCTGAGAGATAAAAAGACAGAAGCAGGGGGTTGTTATATCAGCATTAAGGAACAAGACAGATCCAAACTCCAAAAGAGCCTAGTGACCTTTCTTCCAGGTTCAATTTCCACACTGGCTCTTTTGAGACACAGGAACCAGTCCAGCTCTCACCACAGATACAGCAAGGGGCCAACATTCTCTCTGCTGGTGCCAGTAGCCCTGCTACTGGACTCTGTCAGCACCAGTGGGGTTTGCTGACTGTTCACACCCTGGACAGAAGAGATGGGTGTAAAACTCCTTTCCCTAACCCAAGATACTCCTCCTCTTCCCACATTCCCTCTGCATGCATCTTTCTTCTATTAGAGAACTTAGGCAGCTCTAAAAAAGCTAAGAGTATCCTGAGGATCAGTGCACCACTATTTCCCAAAGCTAGAAACTGGACCCTGTTTCTCCCACTGGAATAAAGGCAAGGTCAGTGCAGGTGAGGCCCAAGTTGCACATCCAGTGGTTGTTCTACTGAGCCTGGACTCACCAGCATCTCCAGAAAGGCCTCTGGCACATGCGTGGATGTGCAGCAGCAGGAAGGCCTCCACGAAGAGGAGCAGGAAGGCGAAGCTCAGCCGTTCACTGTGCAGAAGCATCAAGAGGAAGCCCAGGAGGGTGAGGGCTATGACCAGGGCTGCTGAGTACACACTGCCCAGCCCGTACGCTGCAACAGTGGCCCTGCAGCTGCCCCGCTCCAGCCGGCTCTTCTGAGACTCCTGCATCCTCTTGTAGATCTGAGGGATCACGTGGAGGAGGTCAACTTCGGAGCTGGGAACCCCCAAGTAGGGAATGACAATGGATCCTGCCGACTCCCATGTGTCCTTTGCAAACACCGTCATGGGACTGCACAGCAGGAGCAGCAGTCCCACTGATGCTAGTCCATAGACAGCCCAGGGAAAGACAACAACTGCCACCTGCACCAGCTCCTGAAGCTTGCCAAGAGAGTCATCGGCACTGGAGGCAACAGCCCAGTAGCAGGCAATGCAGAGAACAACCAGTGGGAAACCCCAGCGCACAAAGAGCACTAGGGGATCAGAGCTGTTCAGGTTGCCATAGTGCCTTAGCCAGCTCTGCACTGCATACACCAGCCCAGCCAGCAAGGCCACGCACAGGAGGTAGAAGAGGTTCTTGGCCCGTGTGTTTCTCAGGCTGGCAAGCGGGGAGAGGAAAACAGAGGGCCGGCACTGAGGAATTTCTTCGCGGCACTGGTGGAAGAAACTGGAGAGGCGCACGCAGACCAGGAGCATGGCCACGAGGCACAGCAAGTACCAGATCTCTCTCCGGTAAGATGAAAAGCCAAGGAGCTGCTGCTTCGGACCTTCTGGCACAGTTAGGCGACCATCCCAGTGGAGCTTCCCTACTAGCAACATCACCAGTGAGGCCAGCAGGAACGGGGCCACCCGTGCCTCAGCCACAACAAAGCTGTCGGAGAACATAGCTCCACAGCGGAAGAACAGAATGCTCATGGGGAAGGCCAGCCCCAGCCATGCTTGCAGCCTCGGCCTCGGGCCATCGCTGACCAAAGGTGGCTGACTGCCTGCCAAATGGACTCTCTTGGGATGTTGGCCCCACCAGTGCCAGAAAAAACCCAGCTGAGAAGCAGCAGCTGTCCATGATGACACCAGGAGCAGATCCAGCCCCTCCTGGGTGAAAACATGGGCCAGCCCAAGCAGAGCAGTGCCCACAAGGACCCAGAGCAGCGGGTACAGGAGGCACCTGCGACAGAAAGAGTGCGAGGATGCAGCCAGCTCCGAGACCATGTAGCAGAGCAAGCAGGAGGAGGCAATAAGGACACAGCCCCCCACCATACGCAGGGGGTGGAAGCGGGCCCAGGACTGGGTGCACACAGCCCGTGCCTCCCGCAGGTAGCGCTGGAAGCGACCGATGAGGCTTCCCAGCCTGAACTCCAGCTCTGGAGGCACCAACGTTGTCCCCTGCACCTGGGCCAGGAGCTGCGTGTGCTCCTCCACAGCACTGGAAAAGAGCTCCCGCAGGTGCTGGAGCTGCTCTGCTGGCAGGTCCTGAGCCACCAGCGAGTAGGATTGCAGGAAGCGATCCACCTGCAGGACAGGGGACACAGGATCAGACAGCAGAATTGGGAACATTGGGAACAGGATTCACTGCTTCACATCACCTCTTCAGAACAGAAACAACCCCAATTTACCAACCCCTGCCAGGGCAGACCTGTCCCCACCCACATCACTCAGTGCTGGTCAAACAAATTCAGGATGTCACCACCAGGAAACTCAATCTCTGCCAAAATGCATCCCTCTCAAGTGATGCATCCATCCCAACAGCCACACTGACTCCAGCAGCTACACCTCTGCTAACATCGTGCATCACTAAGGGCTTTTCTAGAGTCTTTGGCAGCAGTAAGGCAAATGCCCTCCAGAAGTTCAAGTCATTACTATTAATGACTTGTTAATCTGCACCCCATGTTGAGTTTAATAGTTTTGTCTGACTTAAAACATCAAATTAAAAAGTTTATAGTGAATCAAACCCAACTGCTTCCTTTTCTTCAATACTAGCACATTAATCCACTGCACCATAGCTTAAGAAAAGCTAACTGTTTTTGCATTCTGCTTCAAGAGGACATGAACAGAGGCAGCTATGATTACAAAGTCATAGAATAAGCCTTACAGGGGCATTAGCAGGGCAGAGCACCTGCACATACATCCATCTGCTTAGCAGTGTAGATCTGCTCCAGTCCTGAAATACACCCATAACTTCACACACCTCCCAGAATCAGTCTGCCTTTGCTCATGGATGGCAGACACATGCACTGGCTCTCTCATAGGCCTCCCTGGAATGCCACGGCTTCTTCAACACCATTGCCATTGAGCTAGAAACCTCCTCAAACAATGAGTGCAAATATTTAAACAAGCACAATTGGATAACACTAATTTCTAACAAATGATGATTGATATCCTCAGTGATTAATGGACACTAACATACAGTATGATCCTTAAATGTCAAAGCACTCTGCTGCTCTATAAACACAGGACTGAAAAGCTGAATACTTCTGTCTTCCCATCAACAATCATATTCTCTCCAACTCCTCACTGGCTCGCACCAGTGGTGTCCCACTGGCACTCCAAGGAGCTGGTTGGGCACTGGAGGAGTTATTACTGTGCTTCCAGCAATTCAGAGTCCCTCAAAGACAGACTGGCCCTTAGCTGAGATACATGCCTTGCAATGCCTGTGGCAAATATGGCTCTGTAGAGCCACAACAGATGGCCCTCATATCATCCGTAGAGGCTCTCATTTAGCCTGCTCCAGTTCCTAGGCTTCTTTTATACCTAGTGTAGAGACTCTCATTCAAATTTTGTCATTTTACTCCTGCAGTTCTGTATTTTGTTGCACTTGTGCAAATTGCTCCTTCAGTATCCTACTTTAGTATTACCTGGTATGTGGTTATTTCTTTTATTTAGTCCTTTCTCCTGTTATTCTTTCACTAATCTAGAATAGCTTTTTGTTAATACTGTTTCTCCTTCAAAACTGAAGCAGCATCAAAAACTCCACTTTTACTCTCAAATCTCCAGTCACAAGACTGGCCTCTGGTCATTTTCAGACTGGCCTCTGGTCAGAGGAACCAGTGTCCCGTATTACCAAATCCACTTCTGACCATCTGAGTCCAACCCTCCTCCACCTTCCCAGACTGTATTTTCCACACCACAGCACTAAACAGGTGGCTCTCATTTCTCTTTGGGGAAAATGGTGCTGTCTTTTACTGGAGCAAACACTGCAAGGATGTAACACTTCACAGTAAGTTCTCCGTGAAGATAACAGCATGTCACCACCCCACCTCCACCTAAAATAAGAGGTTTGTGCTTAAAAACCCATTTCTTCTCCCCTCTAGCTCAATGGGAGGCCTACCACAGGCCGTACCTGCTTGGCGTTGATGTGATAGACTGAGAGCTGCTGCAAGGTTGCAGACACCGTGTCACCGCCCCCGGAGAACAGCTCAGCCATCACCTCCCCAATGTTACTGTATGGGATGGGCACACCCAGCAGCAGGGCCACAGTGGGCACCAGGTTCACCTGGGGAATGGTCTCAGGCTCCTGGAGAGACAAGGGAGGAATCGGAAATTCAGAAAGAACGCAGCAATGCAGCTTTTCACTCATGCGAGATGACAATGGGGAAGAAATCCCCATTCAAAGGTGATCCCAGGCAGAGGCACAGCTCTGCTCTCCCAAGGGTCCTGTGGTGAGAAGCAAGCTGCAGGATGATGGGGAAGGTGCTGGCTGCCTAACAGCTCACCTGGCCCCACACAAGCACCCCTCATAGCTGTAGAGGCCTGAACATGGGTCCTCTGCATCCTGTGTCAGCCCTTACACTGCTCTCTTAGAACACGGTGACAGACTCCCCACTCCTCTCAATCAAGGTGAAAAGGCTGGAGAGAAGCACCATGGAAAAGGATCTGGGGGTCCCGGTCAGTGGCAAGTTGAATATGAGTCAGCAATGCCCTGACAACCAGGAGGGCCAACCCTGTCCTGGGGGGCATCAGGCACAACATCACTAGCAGGGCAAGGGAGGGGATTGTCCCACTCTTCTCTGGGCTGGTGGGGCCCCACACAGAATCCTGAGCAGTTTTAGGCACCACAGTATCAGAAAGACATTAAGCCATTAGGGAGCATCCAAATGACAGCCAGGAGGATGGGGAAGGGTCTGGAGGGGAAGCTGTGTGAGGAGAGGCTGAGGTCACTCGGTCTGTTCAGCCAGGAAAAGAGGAGACACCGACACGAGACCTCATAGCGGTCTTCAACCTTCTCAGGAGGGGAAGAAGAGGGTCAGGCACTCTCTTCTCTGTGGTGACCACTGACAGGACCTGAGAGAACGGCCTGAAGTTGTGTCAGGGAAGGTTTAGGTTGGATATCAGGAAAAGGTTCTTCACCCACAGGGTGGTCACGCACTGGAACAGGCTACCCAGGGAAGGGATCAGAGCACCAGCCTGACAGAGAAGTGTTTGGACAATTCTCTCAGGCACATGGTGTAACTCTTGGGATGTCCTGTGCAGGGCAAGGAGTTGGACTTGATCCTGATGAGTCACTTCCAACTCAGCGTATTTCATGATTCTATGACAGACTGCCCATCTCTCTCAACAGTCAAACTGTTACTATCTGTAATCCCAGGTTGCAGTTTTCAGCTTTGATACCACCTAGCGTAGTGACAGCTGAGTCATCTTCTCACCTCTGGAGGGCCACTGCTGAACAGGGGTGTCCTGCTGTACACAAACAGTGCTGCGTTCACTTCCTTCTCACTGTCGCCACCATGGTCTCCAGTTTCTGTCATGCCGTGGTCCCCAGCCACCAGCAGAAGAGTGTCATTCCCCAGGTGATCCACCAAGGACCTGTCACCGAGGTAAGGAAGGTCAGCTCCTCCCTGGGCAAGGGGCCAATTAGCCTAGGTGGGAGAGGACATGTCCCCACCAAGCCTGCCTACACCACAGACGAGAAGCCCACAAAATGATATGAGCAAAACTAAATGCTGATGCAGAACTGTAACAACTAAGCCAGGGACCAGGGTGTTTTAAATTGGTGCTTTAAAGCCAAACTGAAAAGTCAGAGTGGGCAGATCTTGCTTGGGTCCCCCGCAAACAATGGCTTCAGGGATCTTGACAAAATGCAATTCAAAAGAAAGGTTCCTGAGAGGAACAAAATTTTAGGCTGCTTCTATTTGGGTCACATATCATGTTATGTGAGCCATCTCTCACTTCAAAAGAAAAGAGAAGGGATTAGTCCCTGAAGGATGCAGTAGGTATCACACAATACATACTGCACGCTCAGATACAGCAGGTCAAGTTATCAACTCCTTCTAGCAGCAAAACTTAAAGCAGTCCTAAGAATCAAAAGCTGCAGCATTTTGGGCTGAGACACACCTGCATGACTGAAATTTCTGGATCCCACCCTGCCCTCTGACTCAAAGGTGCAACTTACAGGTCTGTGTGGTAAACACAGCAGGGTCCTCCATCTGTTTCTCAAACATTAGCCAGACCTCAGTGGGACAATCTCCACGTTAAAGACGGAAAGAGTGAGGCTTGGTTGCACTCCATCTGCACTATCATCTGGTTTGGTAGAGAACCAAGGCTCCAAGACCTGAAGGCAGACTTACCTCTGAAACCAAACCTCTCAACATGCATCTATGAGAGCAAGACTGCCCACAGCTGGGGCTCCAGCTGCTGCTGGCTAAAGCTGTTTTCCACATTACCAGGCTCAGTAAACATCCCCCGTTGCCCTCTGTATCTGTAAATTCCCTGGGAAGATCCCACGAGTTTGGCTGAAGGAAGAGGCCAGTTGGCAACCCCTTAGCTCTGCCCTAATCACCTGAGCATCTCATTCATCTGAGTGAGCTTCTTCGCCATCTCGGGGTGGTCAGGTCCGTGTTTGTGCCCACAGTGGTCCACACCGAGGAAGTGAGCAATCAGCACGTCCCATTCACCACTGTCCACTGCAGAACAAGAGCAAACTTATCACACACCAGCCTGGGATTCTAAGCCTGGATCCTCCTGCCACAACTTCCTGGTTGCCTCTGGACATTGCTGTTTATTCCTGTCCTGCCACTGTCACTGCCAGATCTCAAGCAAATCAATGCAGGTTTTATGTGGGGCACACTCTTGGCCGTAGGTGTGTGGGTGCAATGGCACAGGGACCTAAAAGCCTGGCAAGCATCCCAGGATCCCTGGTTTTTTTCACCACCCCTCAGGAGGCAAACAGTACAATGTCACCCAAGTGATCTTGAACATACCTCAAACTGCCACAAACTGAGCTAAACCAAAGGTATGCTCTGGAAAAGGAGAACCCAGAACTCCCATCCTTCCCTGGAGATATTTTAGGTTGGACCCACCAATGTGGCCCATTTGCATCCCACCCAGAGCACAGGCCTGGCACACCAACACGGTCCCTAATTATAGTTACCCTGGTCTCTCCCTCTGCTTCAGGGCCCTGGCACATGAAAACCAACATATTTGAAGTTAAATGACAATGACAAACTGCAGCTCTCCCACAAGGCACAGACTTGCTTGTTAAAGGCCACTGCAGCCTTGATTCACTTAGATTCACATACAGGAAAAAGAAAGAGTGTTTCCCTCAGTCCCAGGACCTCAGTGAGGTGGTAATCACCTTAAATTCACAAACCAATCTCACGCTTCACCTCCTTCCCATGACCAGGAAGCACCAATGCTTTGCTGAGAGCAGTGCTGAGTCCCAGCCTCCTAACCTGTGTTTTCCCCAGAGCATTATGTGCCTGCCAGGGCAGCCACATATCAAAGCTAAGATGCTCCTCTGGCTCCATCCTGCCAGTGTATTTTGTAGAATGGCTGTGGAAGTCTAACCTCATCCTAACAAGCTGATCTCTGTCCCAGAGAGAGGAAAGGTATCTACAGAAATGGCGTGTGGGCTCCAAGAACTCACTTATCTGTGGAAACAGAGCTAGAGCACTGTAATCCTTTGGCAGCAGTGTGTAGCTGTCCAGTGCTGCTTAGTAACAGAATAAAACCTTCAGACCTACCTCGAATTTGCAGTAGGACTCCCACATTAGACCAAGATTTATCTATGCCCTGGTGAAAGAGCTGCTTACCAGTTGGATAGAGATGCTGTAGGATACCATCATCCACAGTGTGAAGATCCTTCACGTTAAAAGAAGGGAAGAAGTACGAGCGGAAAAACTTCTTTGGGAAGAGTCCTTCCCACGTGTCATCACCCATGAAGACCACTCTCCTTCCTGAGCCAGAGAGAAAGGAACAAATGAGAGATGGAGCCCTCCTGAGTTGTGCTGTTACCATAACAGTGCAAAAAGCCTGGGCAGACCCACATCAGGGTCTGGAACAATGGCTCCTCTCCAACCCACACTCAATACTCACCTAAAATTAAAACAACCATCTGGCTGTAAATGACTATGAATACAGGGTGGGACTAGCACCGTCTCAAAGCCCACAAGTGCCCCCACACCAAATCCACTGCACAACTTCATGACATATCCCTGACCTGACACACCACCCCTGCAGAAAGACTCTTGGGCCATCACAACACAAATGGGTACAGGGGGTGCAGCACAAAGCAGACAAACCCTCACCTGGGTTCCGTGACCCCACTGCAAAATGCAAGGCAGCAGGTGATGGAGCAGAAGATGTGATTCCTGAGCTCTAGCTTTTAAACACAATGGTGATGGTATTCCAGATGTGAAAAGAGAATGCAAATGCATTGATGCTTCCCTCTGCCCTTGTTTCCTGCATGCCACCAGCCAGCTGTGTTTCCACAGAGCCCCTCCAGTCTGGGAGTAGGAACCCTTTCTTCCGAGGCTGCTGCTCTGGCACAAGATCTAGTGGTGCATTTTGCCTCAGATGATTTGCTGCATTTGCCCACCTTGCAGATACAAAGTCACGTTGCCTTTGCCCACTCTAAGCCTTGGGAGGAAATCTCTCTGGGTAATAACCCACTGTGGCCTGTCCTCTTCCCTGTACTCCATTATCCCACCATAACAAGCCCTTCACAGCTGCACTAAGCACCACACTACAGCGGAAGTCAGATGAGGTCACTGCCTCACAGCTGCAGGCAGCTGGCCAGCACAGCACACCTGGCACCACCTGGCACACCCGGCTCCTCCCCTGTCATGTGCCTCACACTACCGGACCAACTGCCCTTGGCTTCCTACAGGAATTCCTGGGGGTGACCTTGGGACAAACACCATTGGCTCAGCCACCTTCACCTGCTTTCTTGTCATCTTTGAAGATGATGATGATGGTCACAGCTACTTCTCACTCCCAGCACAAGTTGAAGACACCCTGCCTGCATGACAATTCTGCTTTAGATAACTGTCATTGAGCAGGCCAAAAGAATTAGCTCACAGGGTGGAGCTGTTGTAAGCAGAGCCCTTCCCAGGGAGAAAGGAATCAAGGTTTTGAATACGGGTTAAACTGAGCAGGGGTTTGCATGTGCCCTGTCCCAGTGGGCTGCTGCCCTGCCCACACAGAGCAGAATCACAGAATGTTTAGAGATTGGAAGGGACCTTAAAGATCATTTAGTTCCAAGCCCCCTCCCATGGGCAAGGACACTTCCCGCTGGATCAGGCTGCTCAAGGCCTTATCCAGCCAGGCCTTGAACACTGCCAGGGATGGGGCATCCACAAGCCTCCCTGGGGATCCTGTTTCAGCGTCTCACCACCCTCACAGTAAAGAATTTCTTAATATCTAACCTAAATTTCTCCTCTGTTAATTTGTACCCATTACTCCTCATTCTATCACTACAGTTCCGGAAAAAGAGTTCCCTTCCAGCTTCTCTGTAGGCCGCCCTCAGATACTGCAAGGCTGCTACGAGGTCTCCATGCAACCTTCTCTTCTCCAGGCCGAACATTCCCAATCACAGAATCATCGAGGTTAAAAAAGACCTTCAAAATTATCCAATCCAATAATCCACCTACCACTATAACCCTTAAACCACTAAACCACATCACCCAGCAACAGATTCAGACGCCTCTTAAGCACTTCCAGGGACGGTAACTCCATCATCTCCCTGGGCAATCTATTCCTATGCCTGTGAAAAGACTTTTTTTAATATCTAGCCTGAAACTCCCCTGCCTGAACTTAAGACCAGGAACCCACCGTTCTGCACCAGCTGTGCCAGCAGGTTGTCCTCCTGGATGGCGTAGGAGGCGAAGTTGCTGCCCACGTCAATGAAGGTGGGCAGCGACCCGGTGGTGAGGCCCTTGATGCGCTGCATGGTGGCTGTGGGGGGGTCAGCTTGGAAGCGGTAGAGCCGGGCATGGCGGGGCTGTGAGGTGGCCAGCTGGTGCAGGACACCCAGCTTGTTCTCGTAGGGCAGCGGGCTGGCCTTGGCAGGGTCGAAGCGGGCGAACTCAAAATGGAGGGCATCGATGATGACGAGCACGGCCTTCGAAAAGCGTCGGGGTGCCCAGCAGGAGCCTGGCGGGAGACTCTGCCTCTCCCAAGGAGGTGGCACGAGTGGGTCTGAGCAGGAACTGCTGCTGGCAAGCTCGATTCGTGTGAGCAAGAAGCCGCTCATGAAGAGCCCGATACCAGCAAAAAAGAGAAGGCAAACCCAGGCCAGGAAGAGCACCACTGGCCACCGCTGCATCCTAGAGGGAAGGACAGGCAGGCTCAGCCCCCAGCGGCCCTGCCTGGGCAGGTACCACTCCCGACCAGCACCCATCCCTGGCCCAACACCCTCACACCCACCTGTCCCGCAGTAACCCCCACCAGCCCTGACACAACCCTAACTTGACTTTACTTGGTCCGACGCCGCGTCCTGGGAACTGCCCCACGCATCTCCTTGTATCC